>VXAA01004715.1:0-59379 GCA_013399115.1 Anseranas semipalmata
GCTGACACACGCCCCATCTCTTCGCAGAGCCGCTCTCCAGGCCAAAAATTGTGGGCGAGTCATCCGTGAAGGCAGGAGATGACGCCGAGCTCTTCTGCATTGTGGTGCACGGGAAGGCGGACTTGAACCAGTGGAAGAAGACACGGGAAGGTGCTGGTGGGGAGCAACCACCTCCAGTTCCTCCCCAGCAACACGCTGCGCATACCTCGGGTCTTCTTTGGCGAAAGTGGCTACTACATGTGCGTGGTCAGGAAGGAAGTCAGCCTGAACGAAACTTCCTTCTTGCTGTGAGTGCACAGTAAGTGGGGCTTCCTTCCCCGTGCCCAGGAATAGAAACCTGGGCAATGGCCCCAAAACGTATGCTCTGGCCCCATTCCCTGGTGTCTTGTGGCTCCCCAGCACCACCTGAGATGAGGAGTGGGACCAGCAGGGCTTCGTGGAGGACGCGTGTCCTCGTGTCCCTGCGCCAGACTGCCCGGTGGCAGGTTTTTTGCTTGGAGGGGGTAACATCATTCTGGGAATTGCTTTTTTTTCTTTTTTTTTTTTNGCGGACACCTCGCATCCCTTCCAGGGCAGGAGCAGTTTTGCCCCGCATTGTGGTTCCGTGCTGGTTTTCTGCCCGCGGGAGGCAAGCGTGCTTCCTTGCTCTGTGGTCCTGCTTTTCTTCCTTTCTTGGAGCTGGAGAGCGCTTTTTCCAATCCCGTCTCCAGTCCCTGCTGAAATGGGGATTTGACTTCTCAGATTGCCAGCTGCGAAGTTGGAGGCAAACAAAAAAAAGCAGCAAAGCACCCTAGCTGGGACCCACGGAAAGAATCTGGCAGCTTGAAACAGAATTAGGAAGCTCTCTGCCGGTGGTTGCTGTTTGTTTCTTGCTGCCGCCCTAGGTGTTCAGGTGAAAAAAGCCTCCAGCGTTGAGGCTTCTTGTGTGAGCGTTGCCATGCTTTGAGCATCATCATCTCTGATGATAACATTTGTCCTCAGGGCTCTTTTCCTGGCTCAGGAATCGGAACAACCTTCGTGACAACGCTGCGTAAGGTGCAGGTGCTCAGTGAAGCCAACTGTTCCACAAAATATAATTTTTTTTTATCTTTTTTGAGAGTTTTCTGTACGTCATTTTGGGAAAGTGTGTTGTTTAATGTCTCTTGCTACAGATAAAAGTGCATCTGTTCTCCCTGTTACAATGCCGTGGTCTGTGGGTATGGGAAATAAGCCTCGTGCAGCACCCAAAGCCTGCAGCAGGGTAGGGATGTGCGAGCAGGAGGGACAGCCGTAGCATCAGGTGGGTAAGGGGGGACTGTAATCACAAAAATGTCATGTTTATTGGGCTCTATCGGCAGCCGGGCTCCCTGTTCCGACCCCAATGCATGTCCCTATGGGTCAACACCTGGTGAGGAGACACCTTGTCACCAAGATCCACCGGGCTGGAGGTAGCTGGACTTCCGAGAAGGTGCCACCCGAGTGATTCCGGGGCAGAGATGCTGTGGGATTCACGCTGTGGATGCTTTTCAGGGGAGGATTGAGCCTCAGGGTCTGTCTGCGACCCTTGAATGCTGGTTCGTGCGTAGTAGCTGTGTTTGTCATCGGAATAGCTTCCTCGACTCTGCAGGAAATACCTTTGTGTGTTGGGACAGCTAAACCCAACGTGGAAAACACCAGACTTTGGGGAAAAAATAGAAAGCATACACCGAGTTTCAATGCGCAAATAGGTCCCTGCATTTGCACACGGGAGCACGCGGGATGCGCTGGGAGGTACCTGTGGGAGAGATGCTCCCAGCATCCTGGTGCTTGTGCCTTCGCGTCCCACCTGCCTTGTGTTGTCCCCCTCCACGGAGGTGGCCGTGGAGGTGGCCATGGATATAATACAGGCACGGACGCAGATACAGATGGAACCCGGGTGGTTCTGCAGCCTCCAGGGAGCAGAAAGGAGCCCGGGCACATCTCCCAGCCCGGTGCCATGGCTGGGAAAGCCAGGAAAACTCCACGTCCGGACTCTGGAGCAGGGTGGCAGGTCACAGCGGGGACTCTGTCACCGGGTACCTTTTTTTGTTTTTGAGCTTTAGTTTTCATTTTTAATGCACTCTCCCCTGGACCCCCACCCCCACGAGAAACCTGGCCCAGAGCTTGCCAAGGCAGGATCCGGCCCCAGAGCTGGGGCCCCCAGCACTGAGCCATCCTCTGCTTGAGGAAGTGCGATGGGGATGCAACCAGAAGTATCCAGACGAAATCCATTTATTAGAGCAGCTCTAGCAAAGCGAAGAAAAAGGTGACCTAGGGTGGATTGTTTTTCATTTTTTTTCGTGGATGAACATGTTTCTCAGCCGATACAAGGGGGGCAAAAAAGGACCTTGGCAGAACTGCCTCCAGCTCCACCTAAAACACTACAACCCACAGAGAATGGAAACCGCTGACAGCTGTGGCATGGCCGCAAGGCACATAGGGTGGTGATGGAGCTGACACGTCTGAGGGCAGTATGGTTCTAGTCATAAAGGCACCTTAGAAAAGGACTTGTCAAAGCAACAGCGAGGAAGCAGCACAGGAAGCAAAACTCCTCAGCAGCTCTGCTGAAAGCGAAGCAATACACGCATCTCTCATACCATGAGACTACAGACCCCATCGGTACTGCTCTTACGCCGTCATCTATGCCAACAAACGGCAGTAATGCGTTGCAGTTGTGACAACTGGACCAAATTCCTCAAAACAGTCCTCAGCCAAGCCTGGCATTTATGTCTTTTTTTTTTTTCTTTTCTTTTTTTTTTTGTTTTTCTTTTTTTGGACCCTGAAAAAGAAGCCATGTGGTGTGGCCATGTTGGTGAGGATGGTGGCTCACCTCCAGCTTGGAGCCTGGTTTCATTTCTGGCTCACGGAAAAGTCTCCCTTGCTCGGTTGATGACCAGGCATTAGCAAGAGCGACGCTTTCTGTTTTCTCTTAACCTGGGTTTCTTGGAGAGCTGCAAGGCGGGTGGTAACGTTTGGGCTGGATTTTTGCCCAGAGCCTTGCTAGGGTGAGGACAGAGCTGGCTGCTGGCTCCTGCGTGACGGCAGCTCCGGGGTGGTGGAGGGACCGCTCACTCCTCTCCTTGCACCTCCTCTTGGTCTTCCTCCTTCACCTGCAAACACACAGGGGCTGCGTCCTTCGGCGGGCAGTAAATCCCCCCATGGCACTGTATCCCCCTCCCGAGGTCGGGACAGTGTGGATACCCTAAGGAACGCTGAGGAGAGAAAAGGGGGGTCCCAGCCCCCCAGCCCCTTCTGGCATCCCTGAAATACGCGGGCAGGACCTAGGGCGAGGTGCTGAGCGCTGGCGCTGCCGGCACGGGAGGGGAGGTTTGGCGAGGCGGAGCAGGGCGGAAAAGCAGGAAGCGAGGCCGTGCGTAGGAGGTGTTGATGCTGTCGATGTCTGTGGTTTTCCTTGCTCGCAGCTCTGTGCGCCCGCCGGGGAGGTGTGCTACAACCCCGTGTTTTCACCCAAACTGACGTGCCCGCTCGGGACACCAAGGCCTGGCTCCTCCAGGCACCCCCCCGTGCCGAAAGCAGCGCTTGTGTCACCTGCCGTGTCCCCAAACCCGTGAAAGCTCCCCGAAACGTGCCCGTGGGACCAAGCTAAAGTGTGACCGGCAGCAGGCTCAGGGTGTCCCCCCAGGTGGTGACAAAGCCCGTGTCACTGCAGGAAGGCAGATGGGTGCTTCCTCGTGACTACTAAATATTCATCCTTAAATAACGAGGATTTGCAGCAATGACACCTGAGGTGGGCAGTGAGGTACGGAGGTGGCCACAGCCCATGAGCTGTGGGTGACCTGCAGGATGTCCAGCCTCTTGTGATCTGGAAATGAAGGAGAGGGCATCAGCTCCTGGGTTTCCAACACCACCCTGTGCTTCATGGGGTGTGGGAAGAAAATGTGGCTGCAGGGAACAATGGGTTTTGGAGGCTTTCACGTGGCTGAACCCCTCTGTTTCCAAAACCAGATCTCTGTTCTGGAGGGAGAGCAAGAAGGCAGCACAGAGATGGGCACCCACCTTGCCTGCAAGCCCCTGCATCTCTAGCCTACCAGCCATTGGCCTTACTCCGTGCAGTATTTCCTGTATTTCTATATTTCAGACTCCAAAATGTTCTGCACACCCTGGGAAAGTATTCCAGCCCTCTCCTCAACAAGCTGTTGAGCCTCCTTCTCACCAGTTCCTGCAGGTGATGCTGAAGGCTGAGCCAGCATTTCTGGGGAACCGGCAAGCCACACCGTGGGCTCGTTACTGCCCAGGTTAGTGGCCAGGTGGGCCCCAACCCATGTCTCCCGAATGAAGAGGAGAGCAGAAGAGCATCCTCCACGTTCTGGAGGAGAAACTCTCTTTCCATGATCACCTCCTTGAGCACCCATGGGTGAAGCAGGGGCACTTTGCCTCTTTTCTCAAGACCTGCTGCCAGGGACTGAGAGCTGAGAGCGGGCTCTCGGTGATGGACCAGCTCCTTAGGATGGCTGGAAGGAAACCACTGGGCTACTTACACCATAGGAAGAGGAGTGACAGCATTAGGAGGGCTGCCAGAGCAGCAGGGATGTAGCTGATGGTCAGATCCACAGCCTCTGAGCAGCCTCGCTCTGCTGAAGAGACAGCGAGAACTTGTCAGTGGTTGCTCTTCTGCCCCCCCTTGCACATCTACAGAACATGAATGTCATCCAGAGGCTTCCTCTGGGACAGAAAGGAGCATCCTTGTGTTTCACGCTGTAGAGCTCCAGGGGCAAACCTTGCTCTGCTGTGGCCTCCCCGCTAAGCACAAGGCTTGCCATGACTAACTCAACTGCAGCCACCTTCCTGCAGGAGCAGCCTGCAAAGCCACCAAAGGACTTTCTGTGCCCTGGGTGAAGCCAATCCCCACCCCCCCCACCCTGACACCCTACCCCTCCCCAGAAGGAAGGGGAGCAAGGGCACAAGCAGTGCCAACCCAGCCAGCCCTTACCGTGGAGCTGATGGAAGTTGTGGAGCAGGAGGCTGGTGAAAAACAAGTTGACTACCAGTGTTGTGGCTGTAATGTACACGATGACATGGCGCCCTGGGAGAGCGGAAAATTTCTGATGGATGGGAGAGAAATGGGAAAGGAGAGCAGGCTGGCACACGGAGGAGATGGGCCTCAGTGGTGAGCAAGGCAAGGGCAATGGGCTTGGACATGCACCACGGCAGCCCCCGGTCCCTGCTGCAGTGGCAACCGGCAGAGTTTGCTCCCAGGCTCCTATCAGGCCTTGTGCACCAGAGGTTTAGGTCATCAACAGCAACTCACGGTCTTTGGCTTTGAAGCAGCTGAGTGCTGCTGGTCCGCACTCCACCTTCACTGCCGCCAGGGCCATGGTTACGATCATAGCAAAGAGGAAAAGCCCGAGCAGGATGAAGGGAGCAGAATGACCTGTGGGGAGCAGAATTAAAGACGGCAGTGAGATGGAAAAGCTTTTCCTGGCTGAGGCAGACGCTACAGAGCAGAGAACCCTGACGTTGACTTCTCCAAACCAAATACCGCTACATCAGACAAGGCTGCTGCTGTAAAGACCTGGAGGTCTTTGGTGTCTTCGAAGATGAGACACCGAAGAGATGAAGAACTCAGGTTAAATGAATCCTACCTTCTTCCCACATCCAGATGATAGAGGCAGCAAGCAGGAGGACCGAGGAGATGCACAGCAGCCCTTTGATGGACATCATTAACCATCTCCACGCTTTCTTTCCTGGGAAAAAGGCAAACACTCAAGTTAGAGCTCAGTCCCCCACCAACAGGACGGGCGCAGCCTGCGAAGGGAAGGTGAACACCAAGCGCAGATTTCCTTTGTAAAGAATCAAATCCACAAGATTTAGAAACCCCAAAGACAAAACCTGGTGGCCTTCAAAGGGTTTTGGGGGGCTTCCAAGGGCCTTGTTTGACTTCAGGAGGAACCAGGAGATGCCAGCCAGGCTTGTAGTTGCTCTGAGCTGAGCAAGACACCAATTTCATCTAGTTTGACACCTTAACACAATTCTGCCCAATTTGTATTTCTTGTAAGAACCTGACAAGCACTGGATTTCTTCTGGAGAACCATTTCATGGGGAAGAGCAGACAGCACAAGCTCTTGCCACAAGCATCAGGCATGTAGAGCTCCTCAAGAAAGATTACCCCAAAGGCAAGACCCAGTTCATGTCCCCATTGTTAATAGTGGGAGACAAACACATGTGGGCGAACCTTCCTACCTGCTGTAGGGTTTTACCTCTCTTCTCCAGCTGGTTTCTGTTGTTCTGGAGATTGTTCTTGGTGGGTAGAAGAACATATCAGAAGGTTACAAAGACTGTGTGGGAGGGCTTGCTGTTGGCTAGGTCTTATGGTCTGTTTTCTGCTAACTAATATTCTGCTAATGAAGCACTGACAGGAACCTGTAAGCTTGGGTATGGACGCACAGCAGTATGTGACTTCCTGACCCAAACACCAGCATGCTCGGTCACCAAAGCCAATGCCACGTGGTCTTTGGTCAGCTCTCAGCACCTCCACACAGGAAGCTCTTTGTGTCCTGCCCCTTTTACTTCTCCCTTGCCCTCTGTGCTCTCCATGGCATGGAGAGAGGGCTCAGTTTGAGGAGTTCAGGTGTGGGCACTCACCGAGTCTGCACTTGCCCGGCTGACGGAGCCAGATAACGAAGCTGAAGGCAGAGATGGCAGTGAGCACCAGCGCGGCAATGGTCATCCTCTGTGCAGCATGTAGAGTAGCTGTGAGACCTGCAAGGTGGGGCAGGGCTGAAACCCCACACTGAGGACAACCCCATGGCATGGAGCGGCTATCCCAGGAGACCGCAACGTGCTGGAAAACCTAAAGGATGGCTGGTTTTCCTTGCATGGGAGAGCCCATGAGAGACGGCTGCATCCTGCTAGCATCTCAGAGACAAAGCGCTGGTGCCCAAACCTGCTAGGGATGGAGAAGGCAGAGCAGGCGTGAGTTGGCATGTAAATGCACAAAGGTTGCAGGTCCAAGTGAGGTGACAGCCAACGAACACTAGCTCTGCCAGCTACAGGACCACAGCAGAGCTGCTGGAGGTCTCATCCAGGTACGTATGGAGCCTCGGGGCTGGTGTGACAGTGTGGCAAACCACCGGACCCACCACAGCAGGGGAATGCTAACCTGTCACGATCAGGTCAAGGGCTGCCTCCTTCCAGCTTACGGCGTTGCTGATGTTGCAGGAGTAGGAGCCGCAGTCCGACTTGTCTGCCTTCCTTATCTGCAGCGTGGTGGTGTTCTGAGTGAGCTGATAGCACTTTTCGGGGGGAAGGGGATGTCCATCTTTCTTCCAGGAGACAGCAGCCACCGTTCCCTGTGGCAGCATGCAGGTCAGCTCGATGAGTGAACCGGCCAGGTTTGAAGTGCTCAGGAGCTTGGGCTGGGGCATGGGCTCTGGAAAGCAGAGAGCGACATGGCAGCACTGCCTTGGATTGCCTCTCCTCCCACCTTCAAGCAAGCCCTGGATGAGAGACAAGAGCAGCAAGCCCCATGAGGTGTGAGCAGCACCTTCCCTTCTCATTTGCACCTCAGCTCAATGCTTTGGTTCAGTTTGGGAGGGGAGAAGATGCTGCAGGAGCAAGGCAACATCCACCAGTTCAAAGCCGATGTCCTAGCCACTGCCACCAAGCCGGTGTGCTGCCCCATGGATGGGCAGTACCAACCCCTGGAGATCAGGCATGGCACCCTGGGACCAGGGACACCGACCCAAAAGAGCTGCCCATTGGGATTATGCTGGCAAGTGATGACAGGGGCTTTCTGGACACTTTTTGCTGAGAGAAGAGGGCTGCTCCCACACAGCAGTGGACTGGGGAGGGATGGGAAGTCAAAGAAGCCATGAAGTTCAGCCAAAGAGCAGCAAGGTGCGGTCGACACGCTGGAGGGAAGGGATGCCATCCAGAGGGACCTGGACAGGCTTGAGAGGTGGGCCCATGCAAACCTCATGAAGATCCACAAGGCCAAGTGCCAGGTCCTGCACCTGGGCCAGGGCAATGCCAAGGTTGAGGAGAAGCTCACCGTGAGCCAGCAACGTGCGCTTGCAGCCCAGAAAGCCAACCGTAGCCTGGGCTGCGTCAGCAGAAGCGTGGCCAGCAGGGTGAAGGAGGGGATTCTGTCCTTCTGCTCTGCTCTCGTGAGCCCCCACCTGCAGCGCTGCCTTCAGCTCTGGGGCCCCCAGCACGAGGACGTGGAGCTGCTGGAACAAGTCCAGAGGAGGCCACGAGGATGCTCAGAGGGCTGGAGCAACTCTGCTATGGAGACAGGCTGGGGGAGTTGGGGTTGTGCAGCCTGGAGAAGAGAAGGCTCTGGGAGACCTTACAGTGGCCTTCCAGTGACTAAAGGGGGCTACAGGAAAGCTGGGGAGGGACGCTTTGTCAGGGGGTGTAGTGGTGGGACGAGGGGTAACAGCTTTAAACTAAAAGAGGGCAGGTTTAGGTTAGATATAAGGAAGAAATTCTTCACTCAGAGGGCAGTGAGGTGCTGGCCCAGGCTGCCCAGAGGAGCTGTGGGTGCCCCATCCCTGGCAGTGCCCAAGGCCAGGCTGGATGGAGCTTTGGGCAGCCTGGGCTGGTGGGAGGGGGCCCTGCCCATGGCAGGGGTGGGACCGGATGGGCTTTAAGGTCCCTTCCAACCCAAACCATTCTGCCAGTCCATGATTCTATGCGTCTAAGCTGGGACTCCACCGTTGCCTGCATTTCAACTGGTCAAACCCCACATGGACCAAAGCACAGAGGAGCAATGCTGAAGACCCAGGCCATGGCAAAAGGATGGCTGACTCCATCCCTCAGCTAGCACCTTGGTACCTGCACCGGCTGGGGCTGCTATTAGCTACATCTGGGCTTCCACTTGGTAGCAACCACATGCTCCTTCAGTCCTTCATCCCTGGGTGTCCTATATGCAGGGTGCTCCCACAGTGCTGCTGAGCTCTAGGAAAGGGCAATGCAAAGCAGGGTGAGCTCTCGTTTCTGTCTGTCCTTCAGGGAAATGCAGAGGCAGGGGAAGGCAACGCTGGTGTGAAGGGAGAGGCTGCAAAGCCTGGATGAGAAATGCCCTCCCTGGAGGGCAAGTTATGGCATTCACCTCCTGTGAGCAGCTGCTCAGGGTGAAGCAAGCAGATACCCGTTAGGGCAGAAGGTGCCCCCCATCTCCATCACTCCGGGATGGAGGTACCGAGCAGCCTGGCTTCCCAACCCAGAACTCAACCCACAGCCAGATTCAGTCTCAAAATACACTCCAGCATCTCCCAGCAATTCTTCTAGGGTCTCCAGTCCATATCTTTCAAGGCAGTAATGAAACCAGAAAGTCCTCCTCTGGTCCAGTGAGGAGGATGCATACTTGTGGACCCGTCTGTCCTACCGATGGCAAATCCTTGTCGGAGAAAAACATGCTTTCGACCTATTCTGACTTACTGATCACTTCAAGGAGGGTCGTTCTAGCTTTGTCCTGCATCAAGTCAACTGTTGCTTTATAGACACCACTGTCCATCTCTCGCAGCTTCTGCAGGAGAAGGGAGCCGTTCTTTGGATAGAAAACCACTCTGTCTTGGTAAGCTGAATAAACAGTTGATGACTGCGTGTCCGCGTAGTACTGCAGGATGAATTCGGGGGTGCCATCTCTTATGTATTCCCACTCGGTGAAGTTCACGTTCTTGATAGCTGGTGCATGCATCATGACAGAGGATCCTTCCTCTGCAAGTCTTCTTTCTGCGATTTCCACCGCAATGGAGGACCCATGCAAAAGCAGCAACAGATCTGGAAACAGGAGAGAAGCCAGAGAGGGGTGGGTTAGTTTAAAGCAAAAGCCAAAGGACAAATTATTCTGCTTATACACCCTTTTCTTGGAAAAGGCCCCAACTGACTTGAAACCAGTTATGCCACATGTCTGATTTCCTTCCTCCTTTATTCTTTTTAAGATAAAAATCATAACTTTTTTTTTTTTTTTTTTTTGTGGGCAATGCTTCTTAGCTGGTTCAGACAGTTTCTTGTCTTTTGGAGTGAAAACAACAGGAATCTGGGCTCCTTGGGGGCTTCTGCACATCAAGAGCTGCTCAATGGGACCACATTCAGCGTGGCTTCACCCCTGGACCGTGCCTTATTCCCTCAGCACCAGAACCTGGTGGTACCCAGGCTCGGTGATGCTGCAGCACCGGGAGGAGGGCGGCACCTGCCAGGATGCTCCTGCCTTGACCAGCCCTGCTGCAGTGCAGAGGTGCAGGAGAGCCTGGAGGTGCTGCAGGTACCCGCTCTCCACCTCTGCCAGCTCTGCTGGAGCAGGAGGGCTGCTCGGTGGTACCCAGCCTGAGGATATGCACAGCTGACGCGAGTCCCCTCTCACACTTACAGCCTGCGATGGACATGGCAAAGACCTGCAGGTGTTTTCAAACCACCACAAGGTTTGAGTTTCTTCTGCAGCGACGTGCTCTCGGGAGGGTTGCTCTAGGAATGATGGACCGGCCTGTGAATGACACCATGAAAAGCACCATCAGCACTTCCCATGCACAGCCACTGCTAGCCCGTGGCAACAGAAGCAATGCCAGTGCTTTCTGCAGCCCTCCCCGTGCACTGCAGCTTTTCAGTGCTACAGCTCTGCCTCGTCCCTTCAGTATTCATTTATAGAGCTGCTGGCCATGATGGTCATGCCCAACACCTGTACAGAAGCACTTCCTCTCCTCTGGTTGAACCCATTCCCTCACTTCCTCAAGAAGACTTAGCTCTTGAGCACTTGGGTGGCTGCAGGCTTTGCATCTGCCTTATCCGTCATCTTAATTACTTGGAAAACCTCGGTCACATCCCCTTTCCCAACCCTTTCTCTCCAAAGTGACTGCTCCCAGCCTTTTTGGTCTCCCTGTCCCTAGCTTGTTTTAGCTGCTGCTCTCTGGACCTTCTCTAATTTTTTTAGAGGAGATCTTTTGAGTTTCTTTCTTCACTCTCAATGCTGCAGGATGCAAAGTACTGATCTGCGGGCATGAGAGATCACAAGAACAACCTGCCTGTGCCCAACACAATTTGCAATGGGGTGCAACAGTGCTCGAAGCTGGCTTGCAGAGCCCACATGCAAGCATTGGCATTTGGACAACAGGGACTGCATTTACCGCTGGATTTTGCAAAGCTCTGGAGCAAGGATGATGGTGGAGGAGCTCATATTTTTGGCAAAGGGATTTCATTGTCCTGTAATTAGAGTCTCAGCTGGGACCAGAAGAGGTCAAGATGGTCTGTTTTAGGGACATGCTCTGTTTTAGAAAAAACAGCCTGAGGCTGGTGGGAAAGGAACTTCTGAGGCAGAGATGAGGACCTGTGCTGGAGGCCAAGCCCACTTCAGAGAGACATTACCTCCTGGTGGCATCCAGCTGGCTTCCATGGGCCCCAGCAAACATCAGAGCCGCATCTGAAGGAAAAGGAGAGAAAAGCCCTTTCAGCCATGCAGCTGCCTCTGGACCACTCCAAGCAGATGCCCAGCCCAGCATCCTGACCCCAAGAGCAGCCAAAACTCAAGGGAAGAGGATACAGGCAAGGCACATTGTGTTCACCCCTGTGATGGAGACCTCCAGCCCGGGCTGTCCCCACCACCCAAGGAGCTGATGGCCCCTCCCTGGCTTCTGCCCCATGAAAAGGACTTCAGAAAATGAGGTTTCAGAGAAAATCACCTGAGTTGCAGCTTCTGTGCATTGCATTATCTGAGGCAGAGCAGCTGCTGCAGGCCACAAAGCCATGTGAACACGTGGGAAGGTTTTATTTGAATGTACACTTTCAGGGCTGCTGATGGAGCTTCATGGGCTTGAAGACTATCCTACATGAACCCCTTGTTGTGCTCTTCCTATGTGAAGAATATAAAAAACCTGTAATTTCTGTTGCAGGATTTCCTCACAGATTGTATTTTATCCACTCATTAACCAAAAAGTCTACTTAGAAGAGGAGAAGGAGTGGGAGATGATGTCTTCTTTCCCCCTGCAAAATGCCTGTGATCCTGGAGAAGCGGATAGGGTAGAGGGCTGTGGGAGTCCCGATGCCAAGATCAGCCACTTTTTGTCTGTGTTCTCTGGTATTCTTTCACATTCTGAGGGTTGGGCAAGAAACGGTTGTGGCTTTTGACAGGAAAATGAGAAAGATGTTTTGTTTTATGGCATATGCAACTATTTCAAGGATGTGAGAAGAATGGCTGTGAAGAAAGCTGCCACCATTTAGAGATGAAGAATTTCCTTTATCTGAGCAGATCCCAACCAGCATGGAAATACCCCGTTTTCCAGCTGGGTGCTGGAGTCCCTCCAGCTCTCCCTGTGCCCATGGAGAGGGGCTGAGGATCCACAGGCAGTGGAAAATAAGGCGAATTTGGAAAGGCATGAGATGCAGCTCCTGTGCAAATTGCTGCTGCTCTTTTAAAAAATGAATCCCTCCTCCAGCAGGCAAAGTCTCACTCCTCTCTCCTCCCAGATACTGGCCTGGGGGATTGGATAAGAGCCCTTGGGTAAAGAAATGCCTGTTTAAGGCAGGCGGTTGGTTCTATCTTACTGCAGTCACGCAGACTGTTTTATCTCGGGAAGAGAAACTCGCCTCCCACAGATATTTGCAGCCTGAGAGGCAGTTGCAAATGCAAACAAACACTTTTGATGAGGGCAGATGTTTCAAGAAGTTTTAGCTAAAACACGGACAGGGAGGCCAGGCTCATGAAGACAGATGGACTTAAGATCATCACTAGCATCTCTTCTGTGCCTTGTTATCTTTCATTTCTACATAATACACATGCAAAACATGAAGCAGAAGCACCCTAGCCTGCTGGTGTTTCACAAAGAGTTCTTTACAAGAAATAACAAATGATCTTCATTGCAAAGCATGCTCATCAGCCACAGGAAATGCATCAGCAGCACTTATCCAGCCTCTCTCAGGGCTGGGCTGTGCATCAGCTTTTGCAGCTGCTGATGAGCTCCTTACATGGGCTGGGGCTACACTGTCAACAAACAGGACATTGTGCTGGAGAGCCAGCACAGCCCTTAGGGGAAGGAACCACTTCCCCCCGGCTTGGGCAGCTTGCACACAACTGCAGACCTTGAAAATGAGACAAAACGTTTTGTGCGTGGGCTGCCCACGGTGAGGCTGGCTGCAATCAGCATCGCCCAGGCACTCCTGAACCCTTCGCTGCTGTGAGCCCTTGTGCTATCGGTTTGCAGCCAGCTGGGCTGGGCAAACGCAGAGAATGGGCAAGAAGAGACAGTCAGTCATCATCTGCCCTCGTCAAGAGGAATGTGGGGAGAGCGCGGCGGGCGCTATCTGGGCGGGATGGGGCTGCTCGGGTGCCACGAACCCAGAGGCACGTCGGCCGGCGAGGCTGGCGCTGCTGCTCCTTGCAGAGGGATGCTGCAACCTCCTGTAGGCAGCACGTTACGCACCGCGGGTCGTAGTGAAGCCCTGCGCACACTTCCCCTGAGCAGTGCCAGACCTCGCAACAGGAAGAAATAACAGGGATGTGCAAATTCCTCTCCCACACTAGGCACCACGCACGTTTTCCCACAGCTCATGGTACCAGCTGGTACCGTCAGGTGCACTTATCAGGATGGGGCAGGCATACAGCAGGCAAATATTTCTTCTCGTTGGCAGCCCGTTCTTTCCGCTCATATTTAACGCCCTCGTTGCAAGATGAATTATCTAGAATGATCTATGGACTCCCTCAACATAATAAGAGACGTAAATCAGCCCACAGCTTCAGATTAAATATCACGTTAGCAAATATGAAATCCTGCTGTGGGAGAGGTCTAGCTCAGCTAACTTTGTCTCACAGAGCAAGAACTGCCAAAACTGGTGAAAAACAGGAAAATGTTACTCACCGGTAATTAAAAGGAATGAAAAAACATGCTTTGTCTTTTGTAAATAGCAGGACAACTGTAGAGGAGAACGGCTCTTCACGGCTCATGCAAACCGCGACAGCCTAATTCTTTTTAATTCTGCAGTTTGTGCTCAAAACAGAAGCGAGAGTGAGAAAAAAGAAAAAAAAAAACCATCTAGAAAGGAGTTTTATGCAAAATTGCGTTCCTAAGCCCAATGATGAACACATCTGTGGGCGAGGGGGCTTCCCCCAGCTCCACTGATGGTGCCGGAGGCATGGGAGAACCCAGCAAATGGTGGCCAGGAGCTCAAGCGTAAATGCTTGCAAGATGTTGGAGCTGTGCAAATAACCGGGGAAGGGCTGGGTGGGGGACAGGCAGGATGTTTATGACCTTTACAAACAGTGCCGGGAGAGCTTAGGATGAATCTGCCCACCTGCAAGTGTTTAGTTGGTATTTACGGGGCTGGATGGGGGGGAAGCTGAGCTGGGGGAGCAGCTCCTGGTTCCCTGTGGGGCAGAGGGGCTGCAGCCCCGTAGGGGCTGGAGGAAGCAGGGGGGTCCCTCTGTCCCCCCATCCCTCCGTCCCCATCCCCACGGCTCTCTCCCAGTCCCTATCGCTCCGTCCCCGTCCCCATTGCTTCACGCCCGTTACCATCGCTCTGTCCCCATCCCCACCGCTCTGTCCCCGTCTCCCTGTCCCCAGCCCCACCAGCCCGGCCCCGTAGCACGTCCCTATCCCCGTACCCACCTCGGCCCTTGCTTTTCTGGTGGAGCAGCAGCCGTGCACGCCCGGAGGGCTGCGCCTGCTCTGCAGCCTTGCTCCTGCCCCCCAATTTAACCCCTTCCTCGACCGTCACCGCAGAGCAGCCGGGCGGCGGTCTCGGAGGCAGCTCAGCTCCCTCTCCTTGTAAGAACAGGGGGATTAAAAATGATGCCAAGAATTGTTCTCGCTGCTGGCAAAGTCACTCCCTCCCCTTGCTCCGACGTGGGGTCCCTCCCACGGGATGCTGTTCTTCCTGAACTGATCCTGCGTGGGCTTCCCACGGGCTGCAGCTCCCCAGCATAGCTCCAACACGGGTCTGTACCACGGGGTCCATCCCTCAGGACCAAACTGCTCCTGCACAGGTCCCCCACGGGCGGCAGCTCCCACCAGATCACCTGCTCCTGCGTGGGCTCCTCCACAGGCTGCAGCGTGGAGATCTGCTCCGCCGTGGTGCCCCCGGGCTGCAGGGGGACAGCCTGCTCCACCATGGGCCTCTGCACGGGCTGTGGGGGAACTTCTGCTGGGGTGCCTGGAGCCCCTCCTGCCCTCCTTCTGCACTGACCTGGGTGCCTGCAGGGCTGGTTCTGTCTACGTTCCTCCCTCCTCTCCCCAGCTGCTGTGGCGCAGCAGTTTGTTCCCTTTCTTAAATCTGCCCTCCCAGAGGAGCAACCAGCGTCACTCAATTGGCTCAGCCTTGGCCAGTGGTGGGTCCCTTTTGGAGCCGGCTCTTACCTAACACGGGGCAGCTGCGGGGCCCTGCTCACAGAGGCCACCCCTGCAGCCCCCTGCTACCAAACCCTTGCCACATAAACCCAATACACCAGTGTCATCCAAAGCCACCTCCATCGGTGGCAGGAGATCCTGAAAGCTGCAGTGTCCTGGTTTCATCTCAGCGCTGGCTCCCCCGTGCTCACCCTCTTGCTAAGCGATGGTAAGCAGCAGCTTCTCTGCCATGCCCTGAGATGCTCGCTCTGACCGATGTGCCCACCTCCGTGGGGACCTGGACCTTTGGCTTTCTACCCCATGAGAGAAGTTTTGGCTCTGTGAAATATCTCCAGCCCATCCCTGTTCCCAGGGACCTCACTAAGTACGCTCGACCTGTCATCGTTGCACTTGGCAAGCTGGACTTTAGGCACCATCTCCCATAGCATCCTCCCGGGCGAGCCGACAAGGTACGGGTTAAATGAGTGGGCAGCAGGGTGGGTTGAGGACCGGCTGAGCAGCGGGGTTGTGCTCAGCAGCACAAAGTCCTGCTGGAGGCCGGTCACCAGCGGCGCATCCCAGGGATCGGGACTGGGGCCGGCATTGTCCAGCACCATTGGCGAGCTGGGCACGGGACGGAGCGCGCCCTCAGCCAGTTTGCAGGTGCCACCGCGCTGGGAAGAGTGGTACCCGAGGGTGGTGCTGGCACCCAGGGGGACCCGGGCAGGCCGCAGGCACGGGCTGGGGCCTCACGCCGTTCGAAGGGGCTAAGAGCGAAGTCCTGCCCCTGGGGAGGAGCAGCCCCAGCACCCGGCACGCTGGGGCTGAGCCTGGGGGTCCTGGTGGACACCGCACTGACCACGAGGCAGCGGCGTGCCCTCGAGGCAAGGCAGGCCAAGGGTGTCCCGGGCTGCATCCGGAGCAGTGTCACCATGGGTGGTGGGAGGGGACCCTGCCCTCTGCGCAGCACTGGCGAGACCCTGCCTGCATCATCTGCAGTGCTGTGACATGGTCCCCATCCCAAGCAAGTACTTCCATTGCCCGATCATTGCATCCAGCACCCTCAGCCTGTTTTCAGTAGTTTAGCCTGCCAGATGAAATCACTTTTTTTTTTTTTTTTACCTTAATGGTATTGCAGAGAGACAAAAGACTGCTAACAAAAGCTAAGCAAACAGAAAGGTGAATAAGTAATTCATGTACCCACTGATACCAGGGCAACAGGAAAGTGTGACAGAAGGCTGGGAGATATGCAAACATGGTCCATGCCCCCTGGAGAAGGTACTGCCATCCATGATCAACCAGATATTCTTGTCACATTGCTTGTCACAGGCAGAAAATCCCCCTTACAAAGGGCAGCGAGGCCTCATTATCGATCTGATCTGTGTTCGCTTCCCCTTGGGCCAGCCCCGAGGTTTCCCACATGCAGAACAGCAAGGGCTCAGCTTCCTCTACAGGAACACCCTAGGGGGGGAGAAACTGAAAGAAAGGCTTTAAAAAGCCATAGAAATGGATGGATTCTTAACCCTTACCCCTAAAACAGCTGCAGTCCGGTAGAGGAGAGGATGCTCTCAAGTACCAGCAAAAAGCTGAATATCACATTGGCATCCTGATGGGATGGGGGCATCCTGCCTAAGAGCCCTTTCAACATTTGCTAGGTCGATGAGTTTCTTTGCTTTGTGCAATTAGCTGATGCTGAAGGCCATAACGGCCTCTGTGGTCTCTCAGTTTAACGCTCCTTAAACTCTGAAGACTCAACCTGAGAGCAGCTCACACCCGGCAGCTAAAACCAGCCCAGCATCACTGCTTAGCGGAGGGAGGGGACCCCACGTTGCTCAGAGTCTAACCTCCACTTCTGATTTTACTGTGTATTTTTCTTGTGCCTCCATCTTATTTAATTGCTTATCTTTGGTTGCATTCTTGTCCCAGGTTAGATCGCGTTTGGAGAAGGGAAACACAGCTCCTGCTGAATTTGACAAAAAAGGAAGTCGGTGTCTGNCCCTCAGCCTGTTTTCAGTAGTTTAGCCTGCCAGATGAAATCACTTTTTTTTTTTTTTTTACCTTAATGGTATTGCAGAGAGACAAAAGACTGCTAACAAAAGCTAAGCAAACAGAAAGGTGAATAAGTAATTCATGTACCCACTGATACCAGGGCAACAGGAAAGTGTGACAGAAGGCTGGGAGATATGCAAACATGGTCCATGCCCCCTGGAGAAGGTACTGCCATCCATGATCAACCAGATATTCTTGTCACATTGCTTGTCACAGGCAGAAAATCCCCCTTACAAAGGGCAGCGAGGCCTCATTATCGATCTGATCTGTGTTCGCTTCCCCTTGGGCCAGCCCCGAGGTTTCCCACATGCAGAACAGCAAGGGCTCAGCTTCCTCTACAGGAACACCCTAGGGGGGGAGAAACTGAAAGAAAGGCTTTAAAAAGCCATAGAAATGGATGGATTCTTAACCCTTACCCCTAAAACAGCTGCAGTCCGGTAGAGGAGAGGATGCTCTCAAGTACCAGCAAAAAGCTGAATATCACATTGGCATCCTGATGGGATGGGGGCATCCTGCCTAAGAGCCCTTTCAACATTTGCTAGGTCGATGAGTTTCTTTGCTTTGTGCAATTAGCTGATGCTGAAGGCCATAACGGCCTCTGTGGTCTCTCAGTTTAACGCTCCTTAAACTCTGAAGACTCAACCTGAGAGCAGCTCACACCCGGCAGCTAAAACCAGCCCAGCATCACTGCTTAGCGGAGGGAGGGGACCCCACGTTGCCCAGAGTCTAACCTCCACTTCTGATTTTACTGTGTATTTTTCTTGTGCCTCCATCTTATTTAATTGCTTATCTTTGGTTGCATTCTTGTCCCAGGTTAGATCGCGTTTGGAGAAGGGAAACACAGCTCCTGCTGAATTTGACAAAAAAGGAAGTCGGTGTCTGGGTGGGTGAGATGCGGATGTGATGCAGGAACTTCAGGCAGGAATAACCAAAGGGGAAGAGCAGGAAAAAAAAATGTTAGTGAGCATCCGGATTCCTGTTGCCTGCCTGGAGCGAGCCCTCCCCTTCCCCAGCCCTGCGGCATGGGCAGGGCATCCTCTGCGTAGGCGACACCCAAATCCTGGCCTCCCCATCTTCCCCCCAAAACACCCCATATTTTCCCTTCTGGGCAGAAAAACCCAGCAGGGAGCAGAGGAGCCACTGTCAACGCCCGGTGACAGGGCAACGCTCCCACGGAGGGATTTGCATTTAAGCAAATAGCTTTAAAAGCATGCCGCGGTCGCTGCAGGCAGGGGTGCTGCTGCTGGTGGGGACAGCGGTCCTTTGGAGATGCTGTCCCATTCGCAAAGGGCTTCAGGGGGTGGGCAGGGAGCATACAGCTGTGGATTTGGGGGAAAAGAGCCTGACCCCCCCCCTGCCAGAGCACCCTGAAATCATCTGCATGCGGGGAGCGAGCAGTCGAGTGTGGCCCCGCGTGGCAGCAGGAAAGGGTGGGGTGGGCACATTTGGTTACCTGCACGCGCTTAAAAATAAGAGCGTCCTCATTAATGCGATAAATTAGTGAGAGAGACGCTTGCAACTGTTTTAAAGGCACTTCTCTACCTCGTGGCCTGGTTTTAAAGAGGAAAATAAAAGGGAAAATGTGCGTTTGGACCCTCCAGTGCTGTGTTGGATATAAAAAAAAAAAAGGCAGAAATGATTCATTTAATTGCTGTTTGTCACCAGTACATCACAGGCTCAGACCTACTGAAACTGAGAGTTGTGAACTCAACATGGGGGAAAGATTGGGTTGAGTCAGCCAAGTGCGAAACACCCCCAGCATCTAGCAGGTGGGAACAGGATCCTTGCTGATGGGCAGCGACATTTCAAAGGACCTGCGGGGAAGAAATGTTTCACAATGAGGGTGGTGAGGCACGGGAACAGGCTGCCCAGATGTGGGTGCCCCACCATTGGCGGTGTTCAAAGTGGGGTTGGACGGGGCTTTGAGCAACCTGGTCTAGTGAGAGGTGTACCTGCCCATGGCAGGGGGGTGGACTGGAGGATCTTTAAGGGTCCCCTCCAACCCAAACCATTCTGTGATTCCATGTGCTGAGCATCAATGGAGCCACAGGCTCTGGTGCCACCAGTCCAGGCATGCCCCACAGCAGGCAGAGGCGAGGGCTATGGTGGCCTCTCTTCTCACCCACCCCTGCATGGCCCCAAACCCCAACAGGACCCTACGCATGGGTGTGACACTCGTTCCTCCAGCTCAGGTTGGTTTTGTCTGGGGCACAGAGATGCTGACTGAGGCTGCAATGAGCAGGATGTGCACTGGGGGCTTTACCCCAGGGCTAAGCCCCAGTGCACCCACAGCACCACCGAAATCCAAAGGGTGTGGAGGAAACCAGCAGGAATTAAGGCTTAGAGCCTCCAAGCTGCGGCCATGAGTGACACGTTTCTGGAGAGATTTGAGCAGGTGCTCAAGCACTTTGCTGGGCATGGACCCCACCAGTGCATCCCACTCCAAATCCAGGGTGAAATCAGGGGCTGGGAGGGCAGAGCTGGACTGCACCTCCCTTGGGGTCTGGGACTTAAAACAAGGCATGGGATAATTTCCACATCCCACTCTTTTCACTCCAAGATGGTATGAATTTGCACGGAAAAAGGCAATGAAGGCTCTACCTTTCCTTGTCAGCACCACCAGAGTCATGTTCATTCAGCCACCCCTGTGTCGTGTGATCTGTGAAAAGACAAGCCTGCTCCCAGGCACTGGGAAAAAGCACCTGAGAGGCACAGCATTTTGGGGGGATGGCATCTGGGGCTCAACCGGGGATGGGAAATGGGCACCAGGGAGGTTGTGAGGTCTTCTCTAAAGCAGCAAAAATAAGCTTTGAATAATTCACAGTGGTGCTCCGTCGCGTACGCGGCGAGGGAAGTGGAGGAAGGGGCACTCACAGCAGAGGAAGATGGCGAGGAGTGGGAGGGCCGACACCGCCGCCGTGCTCACCGCGAGGGCGGTCACGTCCACGAACGCCGTGCAGCCGTCCTCTGCGGGCAGACAAGCAAAAAGCAGCAGAAAGCTCGGTCAGAAGGAAAGGAGAAGAGAAAGGCGGATTGCCACCACAAAAACGTGTGTGAATACACTTATAAAAAAAAAAAAAGTAAAACTTTCCTGAAAAAAAACAATTTGTTGGATTTTTTGGAGCAGGTCCATGGCTGAGTGGAAGGGCGACTGCAGAGAAGTTTCTCACCGTGGCGGTGGTGGATGTTCTTTATGTGGAAGCTGCTCGTCAGCACCACCAGGAGCACCCCTCCGGGAGCAGCGTAGCCCATCGTGCGCTGTGCTGGCCATGGAAAGACGAGAAAGAGATGCCAACGTGTGCTACAAGATGGACGGGGGCTGCCCTCGCCCACAGTCTGCTGGGGATCCACCAGCGTGAATTGGCACATGATGAGATTTTGGGCAATATAACACCCCATCACCTGGTTTCATCTCCATCCTTGCCATCCCCAGCCAGCTCACCTGTAGTGCTTTTGAGCTGGATGAGCTTTGTAGGCTGGAAGGTCACGCTGGCGGCCACCAGGAAGGTGACCACAATCACGTACGTAAGGACAATCTCTGGCAAGATGATGGCAATGGATGCGCCTGAAAGAATACAGCACAGGGCTGAGCACCACTCCTTCCATTTGCCTACCACCTTCAGGATTCTGTAAATCTCCATCGTTTCTCTTTCCCACCCTCCCAGCCTTTTCAATCTCTCCCTGCAAGCAGCTGCTCCATCCCTTTATCATTTTAAGTGCCCTTCTGCATGTGCCCCTGGGAAAGGGCTTTATGTAAAGGGAAATAACTATATTAATGGTGTGGATGGGTGTCTAACCCATAGGATGGTCCATGGCAAGCTGAGCTCACACGTGGGGAAACCACATGTCACCCCAGATGGGTCCATTCCCCTCTATGGAACACTGCTGTCCTCTCCAACCCACACAGGGATGTTCATCTCCCATAAGTTCTTCACCCCATGTGTCTTGCATAGCAAGGATTGCTCTTGCATGCTGCACCCTGCATAGGGGAAAGGAGTAGGGTCCGCACCACACCGCCCCCCCAGAATGCCCCGTACCTTCTTCTCGCATCCAGAGAAGCCCGGCAGCACCAGCCAGGATGGAGGAGACGCACACCAGCCCGCAGGTGTAAGCGCTGAGCCACCTCCACAGCTCCCCCCCTAGACACCCAGAGCAGCGCGGGGTGACATCCATGTCCCCTGGGGTGTCCCGCGCCAGCCCCCAGCTACCCTTGGGTGGGACGCGGCAGCGGGGTGTCCCTATCCAGGGCATGGGGGTCTAGGGCATGAGGGTGGGGAGCTGGGAAGGGCTCTGCACCCATGGTACAGCATGCATTAAACACTTTATTAAGAAGGAGCCTTATCATAAAAATAATGCTTTGAGATGCTTCATTTTCTATAAAAATGCCGCTCAATCATCTCAATCCTCTGAGCAAAAATGTGTAGGAAATGCCAGGGTTTAACCTAGCCTGAAAACAGAGCAAAATCAGTTTTCTCCATTAAAAAAGTAATCCAAGGAAGGTTTCTCTCTTTACTCTTACAAAGACCTGCCAGATGAGGAGAAGGTGAGAGATTAAAGCAGCAGCTGGAAGGGGAATGAGCCAGTTACCAGCTCTTCCCCATCATCGCTCCTCGCTCTGCCCCACGGGGTAAGGGAACTGGGGGTTCAGCTGCCCCGCACTGCAGACTCACTTATTCTCAGCTTTTCGGACTGGCAGACAGGAAAAACCAAGCCCCATCCCGAGACGGCAGCAAAGACCACGGCGACCACCGCAATCCTCAGCACATCCTTCAAGGGAGGGGAGAGACCTGGAAAAAAACAACCCATGGAGCTGGGAGTGAGGCCACTGGCAGGACCAGCATGGATGGCTCTGCTGGGCCATGGGGCTCCACCAGCACCGCGATGGGTTTGCTTTATGCGCCAGCTGGTGGGTCAGTGCTTCTGCTGGAGGTTCCAGACCATTAAATGTCCATGGGATGTGTGTTGTCCACAGGCACCCTGCCCACCACCACCCTCCCATGTCCTGACCACCATGGCCTTGGCCAAGGGTTGTGATGGCCAGCCAAGCCTTGGGACCTTCTCCAAGAGGGAATGACCAACCTCCTTCTGCCCATCCCACCAAGAACTTTGACTGGGAGTGTGGGGCAGGCAGAGGTGGGATGGGAGACTGGGAATCACTGCTGATCATCCTACAATGGGGAGCTCCAGTCAACGGCACATGTCAGGCACCACCTCACAGAGGGGCAGCCAGGCCCTGGGGGATGGAGGAAGAAGAAGGGGTTGAAACCACTCAGGGATGCTGGGGACGGGTGGAGAGAAGGAAGAGTGCTGGGAGCTGGGGAGCAGCATCTCCCCATCTCTCTCTGGGCAGCCCATGGGAAGCACCACCTGAGCCACCGCTTTAGCGATCACCTGCAACAGTGACGTTCAGGGAGGTCTCCTGCCAGCTTATCCCATTGCTGGCGTTGCAGGAGTAGGAGCCGCAGTCCGACTTCTTCGCCGTCCTCAGGTGCAAAATGCTGAGGCTGCCGGAAAGGAAGAAACCTCTGCCCAGGGGAAGCGTCTGTCCGTCCTTCTTCCAGGTGACGGTGTCCACTCTGCCCTCCGCCACCTCACAGAGCACCTCGCCGCTGGCCTTGGCCACCAGGCCACTGCTCCAGAGCCGAGGGCGAGACACGGGCTCTGGAAAGCGAACAGAAACACCAGCACTTCTCTCAGATATGAGCTGGAGCATCTATGGTGGGGATCCAGGTTGCAGTTTTCACCACAGCATCCTTGAGTCTGCAAGGATGCGATGACAGGTGCCCTTCTCTGGAAAGTCCTGCACTGCAGGGGGCTGCTGTGCTTTCTGGTATTTATTTATTTTTCCTAGCTGAGTCATTGTTTTTATTGCATTTGGGTTAATACAAGGCATTTAATATATGAAAAAAAATAAAATAAAAAAGAGGAAACAGAGGCAGTCCCCAGGCAGTTTTCTGCGCGGCAGAAAGGAGAAATGGATGGCAAGGAGCTGCGGTAACATTGTGGCAGCAACCTTATTAGAAAGGAAATTGCCAGAGCAAATTAAGGGAATTGGCAAGGGCAGGAGGAGGAACTTGTGTGTTATTTAAAGCGTGCTCTTATCTCTGCAACAGCGGCTGGCGCCTGCAAATGGCAAACAGCTGCTCAGCCAGTATGGTCTGAGGGGGAGGGTTTTGGTGCCTTCTCCATAAAGACCACCTTGATGGGCTTGGCTCCATTAGTTCTACCAGGTCCCTTTTGCAAAAGCTGCTGCACAGTTGGCAATGGACACAATCCCACCGGTCCCTCCATCCTTTCACTGAGAGTAGAAAATGAGGGATGGAAGGGACCTTCCAGGATGGGGTCCAGCCCTCTGTCACAGCCAGATGCTCCAGGTCTCTCTAGGCAGCACTGCCAGACCTGGTGGTCTCCCAGAGGTCTCTGGGAGGCTCTTCCCCAAGTCCCCCTTACAGTATCTCCATCCATTACTGGTCCAAGCTCCTCATGATTGGCTCACTAGGCTTAGCCCAAATCCCTTCTCCAAACCCTCTTACTTGGCTAATAGTACATATACATTCAAAAAAAAAAAACATTACTCTGCTTGCATCCATCACCCTGCTCCTCCCTTCCATGCCCACCACTTACTGAGGACATCCAGCAAGATCTTCAGGCTCTCCCTTTCTGCCAGGTTGATGGTCACTTTGTAGACGCCACTGTCTCTTTCCTGTAGGTCCTCCAGAAGGAGAGATCCATTGGATGGATGGAAAAGGGCTCGTCCTACATAGGGCGCGTGGATGGCCATGTTGTGCGACCCCTCATCGTACTGCAGGATGGCACGGGAGATGGTGCCGTTGAGGTACTCCCACCGCGCGGAGTGGATGTGCGCAATGTCACCTGGCCCAGCAAGCAGCACCGAGGATCCCACCATGGCCACTCTTCTCTGCAGGGCTCCATCCGCTTCTGCAGCCTGTTGCAAAGGCACCAGCAGCCCTGGATGGCAGAAGAAGATGGAGAGAAGACAAGACAGGGAGATGTAGCAAGTCTTGGGTGAGGCTGGGGTACTCCTGTGCCGAGGACAGACAGGTGGCACCTGGACAGCTTGGTCACCATGTCTCACAAAGCATTGCCATCAGCCATCATGTCACCAGGCAGTGAGACATCCCAGCTGGAGCTGAGAGGGGTGCTTTGAGAAATGTGGCTGCAGGGCTGAGACCTTTTCTACTTGAATTTTGTGTGTGTTTGGGTGGCCTTCCCTCCCAGTCCATGCCCAGAAGGGACTTCCCAAGCATCTCATTCCCAGTTCCTGGTCTTGTCTGGGGCTGAAAGCATCTACCTGCAAACATCTGAGCAGGATGGTGCTGCTTCCCCAAAATGTATGGCAGTTTATGGCTTTGTCATGACTTGGGCTCTAATTGACACTCCAAAGACTTCAAGCAGTCACAGCTCCCAGCCTCGAGCGGAAAAAAGAGTTTTTAGGGAAAGCCAGGCAGAAATCACTGCTAAAATCCTAGCTCGTAAAGTGGACTCTTTGAAAAAAAAACCAAACAAACAAAAAGGTGGGGGTAAAGAGTTTAGAGAAAGGAGCCACAAGGAAATGGCAGAGGAAATGAAAGGAATGGTGTTTGTTTACCTAGAAATAACAATAGTCATGAAAGAAAGGGTATTTATCTACCCAGGCACAGATCCAATGAATTGCCAGTGGCAATCCTAGCACGACAAGCATTCCTGTGCCTCTCCTGATGGAGATGCTGGGATTTCTGCTTGAGGTCCTGTTCTCCTCACCAGGGCTGCCAGGCTAACCCTGAGCATCCAGCCTGAGATGCTCCGAGGTGGGGACCAGCAGCAGGAACCCAGCCGGCAGCGCAGGCTGGCTTCCTCCTCTCCACCACGTCTCCGTCCTGCCCCGATGAGCGGCTGTTGGCGTGCACTCACACTGCCGCCTGCTGTCTCTGCAAACCGTCCTGACAACTCTTCCTTCGGCACCGACCGGTTATTTCTTCGTAATTTTGCAGCGCAGGATGGAAATTAGGCACAACAATGCAAACAAACCAAGCCCACCCGACGTTTTTTCACTTCTCATGGTAGCAACCTTTAGAAACAGCCATTGGTTTTTATTTTTGTGCCTTCGTGCCCCCCAGACTGCGAAAGATGTGTGCAAGGAGAAGAAACGAGCTTTAACTGAAAATCCCCTTGCTCTAGAGAATGCTCTTTACACAGTACTGTTAGCACAAAATAAGAGAAAATACTTCATTATAAACATCTTTTTACAACTACAATATCCAAAGCTCACCCTGTAGTCGCTCAGCACTCACTAACACCATAGCATCTGGAAAACGGCGTATACCTTAACAGGTTTGTTTTCCATTTTAGATGCTCGCCCTGAAAATCTTTGTACATTTGTGCTTCAAGCCAGCCAGTGCTTATGTAAAGACCACAGTGAGGTTATTCCCATAACTGCTGTAAATGTTGTGTTATTACGTATATCGGTCTCTCATAAACCTACCTGCAGAGGACTTTTAGCCTCGGTACCGTGCTCCTGAGCTGCTTCTACCTCCTCTGCCTTTGGACAGCAGAGCAGAGATGCCCTTCTTCCCTTGCAGAAAAAGCATTTTGCCCCATTTAAAAAGCCTAATCCATATGGACTAGTGATCCCCATGCACAATTGCAAAGCTCTGCTGAAGCCTCTGCTGGTTTGCACCAGGTGAGGATCCAGCCCCAAGCCTGCTGGATGGCATCATCCCCTAACTTACCTGCCAGGAGCATCCAGCTGGTCCCCAAGAGCTCCACGGGATGGTGCAGCCACATCTGTCAAGGGCAAAAGGCTCAAAAATTTCTGTATTTTAAAAGTAATGATAATTGCAAGTGAGGTTGTTGCTTGCAAGGAGTTGGATTCCTGACGCTCAGGAGGGCAGTGCCGAGGATGGGCTGGCTCCAGGCTCACCACTTCCCTGCTGATTGCTCCTCTCCGTCCCTGCTGCCTCCTCCCTGGGAGGTTTTCTGCTGGCAGCAGCCTCTCCCGCCCCAGCGTGCCGCGACGCCGATGCCGTTCCTGCAGGGAGGAGTGGCATCGCATCCCGAGGAGCCGCGCTGCAGCTGGGCAGAGCAGCGCTGCACCCCAGAAGCGGCCCCACCACAAGAAATGCAGTGCTTGATGGACAACCCAGGGAGAAGAACCCATCCGACTTCTCTCCTCGGAGTGGTTCCCTGTGTCCATGCTGGCAGCAATATAAATTCCAGGTGATGTCCCAGGTTGTTTCCATGCCCTGAGGCCAGAAGATCCATCCCCATCCCTTTCTTACAGCTCAAGCATCTTCTGTCCTGTCCTTGGGAGAGGATCTCAGCTCCCTGAGCCTGTTTCTCATCCTCCAACCTGTTTCTAGGGGTGGCATGGGCTCTGAAACACTTGTCCCACTGCCAGTACCTTTCTCCTCCACCGAGGCAGATGCAGAATGGGATCACCCATGTGCCACAAGCTTTCTGCAAAGGGAATTTCATTTTAAGGGAGTGTGCTCTGGAGGAGCACCTGAGGACCAAGTTTCATGCTCTAGGCTGAGGAGCAGAGAAATGAGAGGCTCGGGAAGGTTGGAGCTCTGCCCCAGAGCACCGGGGAAATTTTTCCTGCCCTGCCAAGTGTGGCTGGCTTCATCTGACTCCTCTGGACCACCAAAACGAGAGTGAGATGGATGCTGGGAGCAGGCAGCTGCCTGCCCAGTGTGAGGAAGTGATGGGTGGATGCGGATGTTACCAAGCCCAGAGCAGGCACCACCAGTACGGCTGCTCCATCAGCCCTGTCCACATTCCCTGCCAGCCAGGGAAGCCCATCCGAACCACCTGATGCCATCAGCCCTTTTCTGACCCAGGTTTGGCTTGCATACCTTGCCACCCCCTTTCCCATTTCTTGACCCTTCCTTTCTCTGCCCCAGTCTCTTTCCAAATAAATATGCCCATAATTACTTTTTCCACATTGGTCCTCATTTTGTTACATAGAATCATAGAATCACCGAATGGTTTGGTTTGGAACAAGATCCTCCAGCCCGACCCCTGCCATGGGCAGGGACACCTGTTACCAGATCAGTGCTCAAAGCCCCATCCAACCCCACTTTGAACACCGCTAATGATGGGGCACCCACAACTTCTCTGGGCAGCCTGTTCCAGTGCCTCATCACCCAGATTTAGTATTTGGAGTACATCCACCTCTGAATTTAACATTTCTGACACCATTAACTAGGTGGTCTTAGCTTTCCCTGGTGCTTCCAATAGAGTTACCTCAGCAATCTTGTCCATGTGTGAAACCCATCCACACCTTGCAGCCCCACCTCCGAGTTTTGATGCTTCTCACACTGTGATTTGTCACAGCTGGTGATTTCACTTTTTTTTTTTTTTTTTGCTAACACAGAGGCTGCTCCCACTTGGATCCTGCCTTTTCACATTGTTTTGTTGCCAACAATGCATTTTCATTTTTAATTTAACTTCTCTTTCTCCCTGTGCCCAGCAAAGTGCAGGTTCTCTGTTCCCATCTCATTGGTTCCTCCATGCAGGGTCACGCCACACAGCCATGAGCATTCTGTCGTAATGAATGCTGCATCCTGTGAGCATGGGACAGCTGCAAAACTAAAAGCAACACAAAGAAGTGAGAAGATGCTGTTGCAAAACAGCAGCAGAAAAATGCAATTTGTCACAGGGAGCAGCAGCTCTGTCCCCTCCCTAGAGCAGCACGTCGCCTGGGTAGCCCCTGGCAGCTGCAATGGAAGCATCAATGTGCAACAGCAGCCGCCAGGGTGACAATTCAGCTGAAGGTGACTTCAGAAAGAGGTAAGAGGATGACGCTTTCTTCCTCCAGACAGACGTGTCATTTGTTTGCAGGAAGGATGAACTGCCGTAGATGAGCGTAACCCACCCACCTGTCCCACCTCGTCCCCATCATCCAGACCCACCTCTCCAAAGAGACATTTTTATCAATTAGGCCACTCTAACATTATTCCTTCCACAACTTTTTGGAAGGAAACTTTAAAGTCATGTTCTCCACTTAATCTTGGATGAACTGCATGAAAAATGAGGCAAGTTAACTCCTTTCACATGTACTTTAAAAGCTTTTCTGGCACTCGTGTTGCACCCTGCACCTTTCAAGGACCTGGGAGAGATCAAACAGCAAACACCGCAGCACAAGCCTGTACATTTTGGCTGTGAGGAAGAGTTTCCACACACGCTGCTTTGGGCCGGTGCAGCTTGTTGTGGTTGGAGAGAGATGAGCAGAGCAGCTGACCACCAGCAGATGTGAATCTCATGCCACAGCCTGTCGAAAAGCACAACACCAGGTCTCTCCCTCCCACTGCCACGCTGCTGCAACCCAAATAGTCACGAAGGGATGGTCGTCGGTCTCTGCTAAAAATTAGAAATGTCTGGGTGAGAAAGAAAATTGCATTTGTGGGTCAATCTCAGCATCCCTTTGGAGGACCCTGGCCTTTGCCAGGGAGGTGTTTGTCTGAGTGTTGACACAGAGCTTTCCTAAATTCTCCACCTAGGGTTAAAAGAGAGGGGAAAAAAATCAATAAAGAGATCTCCACCTGATCAGTCCTGGTGAAGTCCTGTGACACTTTTTCCCTCTGAGCAAACAGGGTATCAGAGACCCAGAATGGCAGAATAGTGGAGGTCTGCAGGCACCTCTGGAGGTCATCTAGTCCAACCCCTTGCTCATGCAGGGTCTCCTACAGCTGGTTGCCCAGGACCATGGCCTATTGGATTTTGAATGTCTGGGCCTGGCTGTTCAGCCAGTTTTCAGCCCCACCAGACTGATAAATTCACTTATCCAACCCATACGTTGTCAGTTTCTCTATGAGGATAATTTGGAAGATGGTGTCTAAAGCCTTACTAAAGTTGAGGTATGCAACATCCCCTGCTCTTCCCTCGTCTACCAACGAGCCACTTCGTTGCAGAAGGCTGTCAGGTTGGTTAAGTAGGATTTCTCGTTCATAAATCCATGCTGACTCCTCCCAGTCGCCTTCTTGCCCATCATGTGCTGGGAAATGGTCTCCACCAGCTGCCCAGGAATCAAGGTGAAGCTGACCATCCTGTAGTTCCCCCAGGTCCTCCTTCTTGCCCCTTTCTGAAGGTAGGAGTGACATTTGCTTTCCACCAACCTTCAGAAACCTCTCACAGTTGCCACAGCCTTTCAGAGATGACCAAGAGTGGCCTCCCAATGCCATCAGCCAGCTCCCTCAGAGCTTGCAGGTGCATCCTATCAGGCCCCGTGGGCTTATATATATCCAGTTGCCTCAAGTGCTCCCTAACCCAGTCCCCTCCCACCAAGAGCATGTCTTCCTTGCTCTGGACTTTCTCCAGGCCCTTGGATTGCTGCAGACTAGTCTTACTGGTGAAGACCGAGGTGAAGATGGCATTGGGTACCTTGGCATTTTCCATGTCTTTTGTCACCCACTCATCGGCAGGCCCAGAAGATGGCTTTCAGCCACATGGGATGGACTAGAACATGGAAGAATAAACCAGGATGAGCAGCAAGGCCACTGAGCGGACCAGTGTGCACCCTGAAGTCGTTAAAATCAAAGGCTGCACATATCCAGAAGAGGAAGCTGCTCTGAGACGCAGCTAGCAAGTGTCTGAGAAGCACCTGCAAGGCCTGCAAGCTCCGAGCCATTTGCAGCCACAAAGAAAGCCACACTGACCTTTAAGAGCTTCAAAGAGCAAGCAAAGAAGGGGCTTGGGAGGCAGAGCCCTGCGAAGAAGCTGCTCAGAGAAGGAAATGAAAAGGCAGAAGCAGCTGGTGAGGCTGCAGCGTGGGTTAGAGGCCGAGGCTGGGGACATGGCGTGGGCGAGGACAGAATGTCTTCGGTGGCGGGCGAGCAGGGGAGCAGAACGCCAGGAGAGGTGGAGAGAAGAAGGCAGGAACGGGGAAGCACACAAAGCATCACGGAGCAAACGTGGCTGGCCATTCCTCCTCTCTCTCTTAGTTTTTTTTTTCCCATCAGTTTCTGCAGTTTTCTCTGCTCTCTGCACACAGCAGGGGCTGCGAGAGGAGCCGTGGGCTTGCTGTGAGGACTCCCCGCACCGCTCTGCTGCGTGAGGCAAGCGTAGGACCTGCTTTCTCCTCCCCTGGGCCACACTTGCAGTCTGCCAAAGAAGCGTGGAATTTCAACCGCACCGTGCCACAAACGCAGTTACCCCTTTGCGTATGGCCCAGCGTGGAGGGCAGGTCTCGCAAGCCTCCTCAGCACAAAACAGCGCAGAATCAGTGCCAGTGCAGCACCTTGCTGCCCACCAGCAGACACCAGCCTCCCTCTGGAGATGCATGGACCAAACGCCACCCAACACTTCCAGAATCGGGCACTGAAGTTCCTGTATCACCCCAAATCCTGCAGCTCTTTCTGCATGGCACCGGTCCAGCAGAAGGACAAACTCCCAGGCCTGAGACCGAGGATGGCAGAAAGTAATCTTAGTTCAAAAGCAAGTGAGTTGCCAAAAAGAAAATGTTTTCCTATGGGCATGTTAAAGTGAAAGTAAAAATTACAGCGCTTGTGTGAAACGTCCGGGAAGCCGCTGTAATTGCCCTTTGGCTCTGGATGGGCTCACCCAGACCTCTCTGCTCTCTTCCTCTCGCCCCCACTTCTCCAAGCTCGCAATAAAACCACAAGACTCATGACGTGCCCCAAGGCTACCAAAGAGCAGAAGGATAAGGCAAAACTCTGGAAACTCATGCAAAACTTTACTTTAGCTGAGAAAAACCCCATGGAAGCTGAAGGGGCACTTCTACTCCCTGTGCATTAGCTGAGCATGGGTGCAGCAGGACTTCACCTCCTGCAAGGGCTCCCTGGTGCCACCTACGAGGCCCCAGTCCCACAACATTAGGTCTGCTGAGAGGACAACCAGTAAGGCAGAGACCATACCTGCTTTAGCCTGAAGACCAACAGCCGCATTTCCTGTGCACTTATTTGCTGCTGCTTCACTTTTTTAGTGCTTTCTTTTTTCCTGCTACTTAAGACCTCACACTAACCACTGCAAAAGCTTTGTTCCTACCTAAGGCAACTTTTCAGCTTTTGTGGCTTTATTAAGTCACAAAGCGCTTCGGTTTTCTGGAGCAAACCCCTGCTCTCGTGAAGGTCACCAGGGCTTTCCAAGAGCAGAGCAGCCAGGTCCTTCACCCGCTGCCAGGGGCTCCTGGTGCTGGGCGCTTTGAGCACCACCATCATCATCATCATCCCTCTTAAACATTATCCCAGCTGATGTGGGAGCACCCAAAGAGGAAGGGAGGCAGCAGCAGCGGTTTCTGTCCTCTCTCCGAGCCTGGCTGTGGCTGGGAGATGCCTAGCACTCCCATCCTGTCCTAGCGTCCATTTACTACTGATGGGGCCCCATGTTTTGGTACATACTATCTGGTTTTCCATGAAGCCCAGAGGGGAACAAAATCAATTTATGCCCCCACTGCATTTTACAGATGCCCTAAAATGCTGGTGCTGCTGGGGGAGATGTGGTCTTTTAAACTAGAATTAGGCATCTCAGCTTTCTTCCATCCATCCATACCATTTTAAGGAAATGCCATCATGTGCCAGGAACTCCATTGTACAGAAAGCCCCATCTCCTTGCCCTTCAAAGGGACTTCTCAAAAGATCAGCAGAGGAACCTATAGCCCTGGGACCCCAAGGTCAAGCAAATTTCATTGCAGGAAGAGTCTGCTCAACAATTACTTGGCATACTCACAAAAATAAGGACAGCTTTCCAGGTCAAAAGATCTTCATGCATTCTTTTAATATGACAAGACAATTGGTAAGTGACTCTGGGACACAAGACTGAAATACATTCAATGCTTTCCATTAGCCCTCAAATTAAGCTGAGTCAATGGAATCAAGCTTCCCATGGATGCACCGTTGATTTGCCTTTGCCTTAGGCATCTTTCTCTTGTCAGTGACCAAAGCACCATCTTGGCTTTGCGGCAGGGCTATCTCCTGCAAAGTTCAGAGCTCCTGCCCGAGGCAGCTCCCACAGCCAAAGCAGGAGGCGGTGGTGCCCAGCCCTGTCCCCGTGGATCGAGGGAGGTTATGGATGAGTAGACGACCTGTGGCGATGCTCTTGGCTGTGGCTGTTCAAAACTGTCTCCAACTGTGGCATAAATGGTTGCCACGTCCCTCACCTCCGTGTGGGTCTCCTCTGTGTTCAAGGCCTGGGGAAGTACACGGAGAAAACACCAAAGGTGAGATCCTTCTCCAGAGGATGTTGGGATCAGAAGGGGTCCAGAGCTGCTGACTGCAGGCCACAAGGAATCCACAGAAGCAGGAGCTATGTAAAGCCCAGGTGGCCCTGCCCATGGGAGGGTTGGGGTTGGTCCCAGCTATCTACATGGCCCACACCGACCCCTGAAGTAGTGCCCGGACGTAAAGTCATGAGGCTGGCGAGCAGGGAAGGGGGATCATCTGCACATTTCTCTGCATTTAACCATTCTGCACCCTCCTTGCTGCTGTTGGCCAAAGCTGTCCCCAGGCTTTTCAGCCATGAAGGTAAAATTCGGTCCATTTGGGGTCTGGGAGGGAGGCAAAAGGGAAATGTGCAGCCAAGGGAAGGGAGCGTCCCAGGGTCACTTACCATGTTGCAGCTTGCCCTTACAACACAGAATTAACTTCCTAATTTTATATTCAGCAACCGATTCTTGCAGCTCAGTACGTCTTATTCAAGCCAGCAGTTAGCATTTACCCAAAGAGCTTTCAAGATTTTTTTCTTGTACCTGCTGTTGTTTAGTGGTTCTCATCTGCTGCTTCTGCGCTGCACCTGGGAAAAAAGAGGGTTTCATTCCTGATGGTGGCACCCTCCTCTCTCCTAGCCCTGGAGAACCAGAGGTGCCCTACCAGGGGGGTGATATGGATTTTGCCATCCTGATGGAGATTTCTGTGGCTACTCTAGCCAAATACAAGCAAAATCTCCCACTTGGAAACAAATGAATTTCTTTCCTGACAAAGGCATCCTCAGGGGTGAAGGTTTCGATGGAAGCTGTGGAGATATGCACCTCGCTGGTTTATTTTCAAGTGCGCACATCCCAGGGTATTCTCCCCAGCTGGAGTTTTAAAGTGTCTGCAACAGAATAGTCTCAGCCACACTTAGAGGAAGCGTTTCTGAGTCCATGACATTGCACCTCTTTTACAGACTAGATGCAATGCAGTATCTTGATTCTGATCTCAGCAACAAAAGGCATGAGTTCTCCAGGAAACCATTGCAACAGCCCCGTGCTGTGCTTCTGCTTCATTAAGCTGCATCACAAACTTGAAACATGGAATGGAAGGAGGTGGCACTTTGAAGGCGAGCTCTTAGGGAAGGAATAATGCTGGTGTGAAGAGCAGAACCTCTCCTGAGCCCCCTACCACCTCTATACCTCAGGAACATACCTGGAGGAACCGGAGGTGCAACCTCCAAGGCTGAAATGCAGGAGCAGAGCCGCCTCCCCCGGCGCCATACGCAGAAGAACAGGAACAGCAGAAGGAGGGAGATTAAAGAGCAAGCTCCGATTATGTAGTTACGGATGTGTTCTTGATCGTTGGTGCCTGGCATTTGGAAGACAACAGGTGCTGTAATTACTTCCTAAATGAATACAGGGGTGGCAGATATCGCCACGGGGATTATTTCCTGTACTTTATACGTAGGGTGGCACCAGAGTGATAGAAGAGAACCTGGTATATTTTTTCCTCAGCCTCGGTGGCTGCTGATTTATCCCCAAGTGCCTTATTCTCCCCAGCAAATATTGGATTTGCCCCAGCACAGGACTCGGACCCGGTGCTTGGGTTTCTGAGCCCACCTCTCAGGCAGGTACAACGAGAAGCACTCGTACTTCTAATTAAGCTGGCAGACGGGGGCAGGTTGGGTTTCCTGATAGAACCAGAGGAGCACAACCAGCACCACCTAGGACACCCCTGGAAAACCCCTCTTCACTGCAGCAGCTCGGACCCTTGGGAAGAGGGACCAAAATTCTGCCTGTGCTCGATGCTTCCCAAAGACAGGGCAGCAGAAGAGGTGTCTGTGCCTGGCACAGGGACGCTTACCTTCGCCCGGACGGTCGGGGGGGACACGCGGCTCGTGCACGGTCAGGGTGATGTGCCTGGTTTGGTTTTGCTGTTGGAAGGTGACACTGTACACCCCGCTGTCGCTGAGCCGCAGGTCCCGCAGCAGCAGGGATGCATTCTCAGGGAAGAGCTCAAAGCGGCCCCGGTATGCAGGAACGGGGAAACATCGTGTGGAGCAGCTCTCGGGAGCCCCCCCAGCACCCAGGGAGCAGCTCGGCACTGAGCAGGAGATGATCGCGTGCGAGCCGGTACCAAACATCCACCGAATCGCTACTGGGAATTGAGGGGTGCTGTTGAATCTGTAGGAGACGGGCAGGAGCACGGACTGCCCCACGGTGCCATTGACCGTATCCTGCGGGATTTCGATGAGAAAGCCCAGGTTTCGCCCTGCAGAGCGGGGAAGAGGCAGATCAGCGGCAGCGTCGCCCCCCTCTTGGAGCAGGCGCTTGCAGCACATCCTGTCCCACCACCCCCTGTCGAGAAGCCTCACGCCCAGACGTCGGCTCTCGGCTCAGCTCCCTTCTTCTTGGGGATCCCCATGGGATGCAGCCACCCCACGGTGGCCTCCGCACCTCCCGTGCCCCCGGCCCCTTGGCCCCAGCCAGCTCCCCGCCGGCTTTTCCAGCCGCAGCTCCGGGGCTGAGCCCAGGGCAAAGGCTGCGCCCGGCTGCGGCTCAGCCCCGGCCCCGAACTCACCCAGAAGCAGCAGGAGGGAGCCGAAGCCCCAGCAGCGCCAGCCGGGGCACATCTCCTGCGGCTGCTGCGCTCGCCTGGGCCGGGAGGAAGTCGGAGGCTCTCGCTCGGCCCCTCCGCACCCTGGGGTTCGCTGCGGGCGGGCGAGCCCTGGCGCCTTCCTGTGCCGGCCGCACGCTGCGCGGCCAAGGGGAGAGAGGGGGCTGCGGGGTGCTTCTGGGTGCTTCTGCCCCACCACCCCTTCCTCACGTGCAACAGGCGGCTCCCAGCATAACGCGTCCATTGCATCCCCGTTCTGGGGGGATTTTCCGGGGGAAGCGGCTCTCCGGCTGGCAGGGCATCCTGCAGCTACCACCCTTCATGGGCCGTCCAGCGGCTCCGGCAGCCTCAGCCACCGACCGTCCCCTGCCCCACGAAAGGAGCCTCGGGGGCCTCCAGCCCCACCACGACGTGCCGCCGCCACCTGGGGCTGGCCAGAAGCTTTGGGAAACTCGCCCACCACTCGCTTTGCTGCTGGAACTGCTTCAGGTGGCTCTGCAGCCCCACACCAGGTGCTTTGGAGACAGGGATGCTGGAGGAAAGGTGTTTATTTGCCCGCAGGAGGGGGAGTTTAATGGCAGGGGTATGTGAGTGTGGGGAGCGGTTGTGTGCTGGAGGCAGGGACGGGTGCTTGGGGACAAGCAGCAGCCGGGACGCAGGTTTCTCCAGCACAGGGGTTGGTGCCGGGAGGAAAAGCAGCCCCGAGCCACCAGCTGAGCACCTTCATTCTGCACGGGCACTGCCGGGCGGCTGCTGCCGCTGTCCTGGGGTGCCGGCTCTGGCTGCTCCCGCACGCTGGCTCCCTTCTCCCCAGCAGCAGCCGCAAGCTTGCCCAGGTCTGCCCTGCTGCTGGCAGCTGCCCCGCAGCCACTGCAGGTGGAAGAGCAGCTGCAGGAGCAGCAGGATGAAGCAGTAGCAGGCTCCGAGGACGTAGCAAGGCATGCGTGCGGCCGTCCCGCCTGCTCCTTGCCCAGCGCCTGCCGTAGGAGAGTGGAGAAGGGGCTGCAGGAGGCTGCCATCTCCCCCGGGGACACCTCCGCAGGGGTCCCACGCTGTCCCCGGGCTCCGTCAGGAGGGGCGGGTATTCTGCTGGGGCAGCGCAGGAGGTGTCTGTGCCTGGCACAGGGACGCTTACCTTCACCGGGATGGTTGGGGGAGACACGCGGCTCGTGCACGGTCAGGGTGATGTGCCTGGTTTGGTTTTGCTGTTGGAAGGTGACACTGTACACCCCGCTGTCGCTGAGCCGCAGGTCCCGCAGCAGCAGGGATGCGTTCTCGGGGAAGAGCTCAAAGCGGCCCCGGTATGCAGGAGCGGGGAAACATCGTGTGGAGCAGCTCTCGGGAGCCCCCCCAGCACCCAGGGAGCAGCTCGGCACTGAGCAGGAGATGATCGCGTGCGAGCCGGTACCAAACATCCACCGAATCGCTACTGGGAATTGAGGGGTGCTGTTGAATCTGTAGGAGACGGGCAGGAGCACGGACTGCCCCACGGTGCCATTGACCGTATCCTGCGGGATTTCGATGAGAAAGCCCAGGTTTCGCCCTGCAGAGCGGGGAAGAGGCAGATCAGCGGCAGCTGACCAGGGAGTCCTGGTGGACAGCAGTTATCCATGAGCCAGCAGTGTGCCCTTGTGGCCAAGAAGGCCGACGGTACCCTGGGGTGCATTAGGAGGAGTGTTGCCAGCAGGGCGAGGGAGGTGATCCTCCCCCTCTGCTCAGCCCTGGTGAGGCCACACCTGGAGCACTGTGTCCATTGCTGGGCTCCCCGGTACAAGAGGGACATGGAGCTCCTGGAGCAGGTCCAGCAGAGGGCTACAAAGATGATGAGGGGACAGGAGCATCTCTCATACGAGGAGAGGCAGAGAGAGCTGGGCCTGTTTAGCTTGGAGAAGAGAAGACAGAGGGGATCTTATCAATGTGTACAAATATCNTGGATGCAATCCTGTGCAACGTGCTCTCGGTGACCCTGCTTGGCAGGGGGGTTGGACTGGATGATCTCCAGAGGTCCCTTCCAACCTCAGCCATTCTGCGATTCCGTGATCCACCCCCCTCTTGGAGCACAGTGCTTGCAGCACATCCTGTCCCACCACCCCTTCCTCACACACTTCAGCTGGCTCTCAGCAAAATGCATCCATTCATCCCTGTTTTGGAGTAATCCCCATGGGATGCAGCTCTCCGTCTTGCAGGGCCCTCCTGCAGCTACCACCCTTCATGGGCCATCCATCGTTGCCAGTGATATACCAGCAGCACTCGCACAGCGGTACGAGCAGCGACCAGGAGCACAAGGAACATCCGTGCTGGCTCCAGCCCTTGGCCCTTGTTTGGCAGTGAGCACATCAACCTCGTGATGCTTCCCCCAACATTTCCAGCTGTCTGTGCTTGAGGAGAGCACTTCATGGTCACCATCAGCTTCTTCCATTCCCTTACATCAGCTCAAGCTTACCCCGCTCCCAGCTCTCACATCCCTCAAGGCGCTTTCAGCTTGCCCCATCCCAACTTACCCACCAGCATCAGGATGGAGCAGATAATGCTGCAGCTCCACAGAGACATCCCGTCCCCCTGGCCTCGGAGGTCCAGCAAGGTGACCGTGACAAGCTGAGCCTCTGTGCTGACCTCAGAATTTGCATGCAGACACGCCTCGGGGAGGAGGTCAGTCCTCCAACAAGTCAGCAAAGGTGGTGCACTGAAACAAGCTGCTTTCGAGGGAGTCTTTTGCTCTGTTTTTTGGTGTAAAGATGTTCAGTGCATATCCTGGTCCATCTGCTTCCCAACAGAGCAGCTCCATGGTGAGGAGCTGTATCTCCCTTCCAGAAATGTTGCAGAAACTTCTCAACCAGCTGCTCCTGCTGTGGATATTTAAATTTAGAAAGGAAGAACTCCTGCCGGGGATGCACGGACAACCTGTGGACAGGTGGAGAGGCAGAAGCTTCCCGTGGACTTTCCAGCTGTGCCAACCAACAGGCAGAGATGTGCAATGATCCATGCAACTTCTACCAGAAAAGCAGCTGGAAGGGAAGCACTGGTGGCAGCAAAGGACCTGAAAGCAGCCCCATCTTGCAGGGGCAGAGCACCAAGGATGTTTGGGAGCCTTCTCTCCACAAGCAAGGCAGATGGGATGGACCTGCTGGTTTGTGAGCATGGACCACATTGGATGAGTTCTCCCTCCCCTTCGCCATGTCCCCCTTTGCTTTTCTACCTCGTGCTGCAGTTCAACCTCAGATGCTGCAGACCTCAAGGTTTCTGGCTTGCACTGGCCATCTTTGGGGTAGCAGAGAGCTCTACAATTCACCAGCAGCTTCAAAGCTTCCCAAACTTGCACCTTCAAGAGCACTGCTCTGCTGATGGTGAGCAATTTCACACCGTCCTCTTCCTTCCTGTTGCGCTGAGCACCCTTGCAGTGGGTAGGATAGGCCATGGTTGATGCAGCATCCTCCTTGACATCTCCTCGCTGTGCCTGTTCACAGACAGCTCTCTGCAGCATGGTGCAAGTCCATCCCCATCCGGAGAGCTGCTTCGCTCTCTGGTCCTGCCTCTCTCCGGCCCTGCCGTACCAAGGTTAATAATTGCCACTGTAGGGTCTACGGAAAAAAACATCAAAGCAGTGATGCCTCCTTTAAATGGATCTCACCCTGCAGTGAGATGAGATCCAAAGGTTATCCTTCCCACAGAGGTGCTCAATAAAAAGCTGGAGGCAGTGAGCTAGAGCACAGGATGGCTGCCTGCATTTCTCTGCACTTGCATTACTTACTGGGGGTTGGTGCGATCCATGCCCAGGTTGATCAAGGTTTGGGCAGATGCAGGGGCAGCGAGGGGATGGGTAGGCTCTGGCTGGGTCAAAGTGGGGCTGGGAGCTCAGGAGGGAGCTGCAAGCAAAGCATGATGGTGGCACCATGCAGGCCAGGGGAGAAGGGTGCTGAGAAGTTTAGGAGGACTTCAGGAAGCTCTGAACTGGGCAAAGAATAAGGAGCTGTAAAAATTAGAAAGAACATGTATTTTTTTGTAGTTCATGTGCAAACAGATTGCTGCTGGTACTCCATAGTCCAAAGCTCACATCGTGTCATGGCATCTAAACCACACTCATCACCAAGAGCAAGGCACCATGCTCCAAAGGAGTTCAAGAAAGCATGAAGCACCAATAAACAGAAAATGGGAATTAAAGGGGATTTTGATATTTAGGAACAGCAAGTAACATGAGGCTTTTGGGGCAGATGAAAGCAGCTCTCAGCAGCAAGAGAAAAGTTTCCACCCTGCAGGCAAGAAGCTCTTGCACCCATGCTTCGATGTCACAGCAGGTAACGGAGCCATTTGTAGTGACGCATTTATATTGATGGCTTTGCTATCCAGTGAAACAGCCGCAGGTAGAAAGATGAACCACCAAGTTCATAGGAGATGTGCAGGAGCATGCCCATGGTGACATTGACCTATCCTGAGGGAGCAACTGAGCTCCTGAAGTGCCTCTCATGGAGAAAAAACCTGCACCAGGGAGAATTATCCTGCTGGTTTTTGTCATTTCTCCCCAGTTGGGCCATTTCAGCTTGAAGCGTACTGGAAGAAATCACTTTCAGGGCTGGAGACCCCTTGTGTTTGTGGGGTCCCCATAAATACATTCAGTCCTGGTGTTTGGACCTCGATAGCCCAAAATATCATCAGGCTTGTTCCAGGAAGCAGCAACTGATTCAGTCCAGAGTCTCAGGATAAATCACTGTCTTTTGGCTGAAACAGACACACAGGTAAGAGAAAGCTATTAATTAGTCTTTTCTCATACCTATGTGGTAGGTGTTGTGTGCTCACCTTTGAAGAAACTTCTCTCACAACGGGACCCTCATGCTGCTGCAAAAGGAGACCTGACCAGCGCAGCATGAGCCTATAGCTGCATCGCCCACTTGTGACAGCATCCTGAGCCACCCGGACCCAGCATCATCCCAAGCCTGGTACGAACAGCTCCCAATCAAGGTGCTTTCCACTCCAGAAACCTCAGAAGTCAGGCTGTCAATAACTACAAGGAAAACACCGGAGTCTTCTCCAGGAGGACTGGTCTGAGACACAAGTCCTGAACCACCAGCTCTGTTTCAAAGCCAGTGGTACATATGTGAAAAAGAGAGCTTGGTTTCGAGTCCTGACCATATAGCTTCGTTGGTCAGGACCACAGGAGATGTGCCACCATCCTTCTCCATTAATTTTGCCCCATGGATTTCTTCCACAATTGAGCCTGCACAACAGATGAGGGAGATGCATGGATATCCCAGCAGATGGGAACATCCACATTATTTAATGGGATTGCCTTGGCTGCTGCCTCCCAGGGAGGAGAAATCTGATGCCAGGTGACAGGATCTGGGGGAGGCTGGGAGGGATGCACATTGGCATCTCCACATGGTTCAAGGGCACCTTGACCTCCTGTCTGGGAGACCTGGCCAAACCCCCATGGTGATCCCACCTCCAGCATACAGTACCCATTTCACATCTCTTCTTCCCCCATTCCCAGCGTCTCTCGGGCAATGGCAGCAATTTGCTGTGTTCAAGAGCTGGAGGCTCAGCACTGGGCTCTGGTTTTCACTTGGTTGGGCCACTTATCCGGAGGGAAGCGTGGCCAATTGCTGTGGGGGACTTCAAAGCCACAGCACCCACAGCTCGAACAACAAAGTTGCAGCGACAACCAGAAAATTCACACCCTTCCATACCTTGCTGTAACCCAGCTCTTTGCTCACAGATTTTCAAAATTCATCAGTCTTCAGGACTTCCTCCTGCAATTCAGCTTGCAGGCATCTTACGTGATCTCCATGGGTTTGGGTTGTACACTCGAGGTGATGGGTCCAGCTGTGCCACCTTCACCCAGCTCTATCTCCACCCTTGCAGTGCTTGGGTTGAGAGTGTCCAACCACAGCTTCTGCACAACTAAAATCACATCGCAGGTTCAGACTGCAGCATGACCCTTGATATCAGACCAGTTAAATTCAATGCTGAGAATCCTGGTGTCATTCTTTGTGCAGAATTATCCCTTGTTTCCCAAATCATTCCACTGAGCTTCCTTATTGCAAGCAATTACACCACCCTGTGCCATAAAATAAACCTGTGCTGTTAAAGGAGTGCTGCCGTGCTCTTCAGGTCAAAATGAGTTTCTTTGGGTTAACACACATAGGGTTAGATCTAGGCTTTCAATAACGAGCTGCAACTTTTCCATGAGCAGCGCATCCATGAATGGCAAGTAATTTCTCTGGCTAATGAGGTCTTCAAAGTTCTAACAGAAACAGGTGAAAAGAGACACGAGGCAAAATTAATAGATACAAAGGGCCCATTGGAGAGAGACTACTCACATGCTGCTTCTCTAAATGACCAACTCAAAGAGAAACATCTGCATTGCTGTGGATTATTTAAGAATCTGCAGAGCATCTGTAAAGGATGAGGTGAAAGAAAGTTTCAAGGACAGTTGGTTACTGCAATGTCTACTGCATGGTCTGCACATTACTTTTAATATTTCACATGATATAAGCATCAGTCCACACTTCTGCAAGTCTCAGAGGTTAATCAAAAGGAATTTCTCCTGAGCCATCCGTCTTTTCTCAAAACTGTGATACTTTCCAAATATTCCAAACTTGCTTCCACCTCATTTTTTCCTGTAATTTCATATTGCACCACAAAGCAAGACGAAAGCCCCGCAAAATCTGTTCATGTCTGCGTGATCCTGACAGTTCTGGTTTGAACTAAAGTGTTTAATTAAGTTAATCATTAACTTTAGGTAATATTTTTTTTTCCAGTTTACTTAGCTAAAGGAGCCTATTAAAATAGCTTCTGTGTTTTCAAGTAGCTGAAAAGGAAATAAATGAGGAGCTAAAACTGTAAATGTTTTTCAGCTTAGTGAAGAAAAATTTCAGGATGGCAAGTGCAGAACTAAAAGATTTTTTTTCAAGGGGAGGCTTTGCTTTCACTGAAGGACTGCTCTATGGAGCAGCAAAAGCTGAACAATTCCAAGGGGACAAGACACCAAAGAAGGATATGGGTGAGACTGCAGGGCAAAAGGAGACATCCAGAAGGGACCAGAGGACAAGCAGAGGCAACTGAAGGTGCATATACAGTGTTGGAATGTATTCAGGTGCACAAGTTTAGGGAGAGATGGCCCCTGGGAACCAAACTGTAGGTCCTGGGACACGCAAGGGTGGGAATCGAGGGCCCCACGGTACACCCTGCCCTCCAAGAGCCCTCAGGTAGCTCCTTTCCTCCCTGTGTGCCATCAGATTAACTCTGCTTCCCTCCACATTGTGCTTATGTTAGCTTCCTTCCTCCTCCCATGCCTTCAGATCAGCTCTGTTTTTCTCCACACTCCCTCCACATCCCCTCCCTGTGCCCTCACATCTCTGTTCTCCTCTCCACCCCTTCTTTGGCATGATGCACGTCATGTCCTGCAGCTCCTTAAAAATGTTCATCGTCCTGTAGGCATTTGAACAGCAGTCCCTGAGCTTTTGGAGAGAAATGGATATAGCACAGCAGAAGAAGCAGAACCCGCTCCAGCCCTAGAGCCACAGGTGGATATAAGGTCTCACCGAGTTTTTAAATACTTACTTTTACACTGTTCCTTGCATCTTCTGCCATCATGTGGCCAGGGAAAAGAATGAACAAGAAGGATATGCATTGACTTACCCCTCTCAGATTTATTCCACCTTTGATGGGTAATACAGACTTATCAAGTTCATGATTGCTTGAAATATAGGTCTTGTTAACCTGACCACTATGGAACTCATTTAGTAAAACACATCACCACTTTCTCCATTTCTTATTTTTGGAAAATGTCTTAAAAACACATACAGTGAAACCCTAGTGTACTGGGAGGGAGAAGGAAGCAGTTCATCATTTATTGGCTGAAAGAATTGAAAGAGCTGGATTACAAAAATTGATCCGATACCATTACAGCAAACAACCTGTTCCGTAACACAGCACAACAAAAATCCATATCAGACTGCAGTTGCCAAGAAGTTCTGTTTCTACAAAGAAAGCTTTGCTGCTCACAAGATGCTTAGGAAGAATTTCATCCACTTGGGAAGTAGGGAAGAGGTGGAGCACAAAATTAAACAAAGCTCTCTCCCCTCCCCATTTTATTATTGAAGTGGCTAAACTAAGTTGTTCAACACCTATGAAAAAACGTTTCTGCTACATTCACGGTGAACAATTTTCCCCAAAACACACTACACAATCACCTTGAGGAGTGTGCTGGCTTGGAGTTGGCTCAGAGAGGAGTGTGGTTGCTGAAGACCACAGCCCTTGGCAGCCCCACACCGCTCAGCAGGAGGCAAAGCTACCATAACCACATTCCTCATCAGAAAGGCACATGTATACTGCAATTGTCAACACATTTTGGTCAGTTCTCCCTTGTGCTAGCCATAGTCCTGCATGCTCCAGCGCAGGGTAGCAGCAGATTTTTGGCTTGCAGCTGATAAAGATGGAGATCCCCTGCGCAGAGGAAGGTAAAGCTGATCTCAGTGACTAAGGGATGGGTTCCACATTAACCCAAATGCTTTCCTTCTTATCCAGGGGGCACAGGGAGACAAGAGCAGCTCAGGAACCCTTAACAGGTTATGAAATACTGATCAGGCTCCTTTGTTTCCTCCTGTGTCAATTAACACAGAGGTTGATTTTGTCACCACCTCTCCCCCCATGCTCCAGGCCATGGCTTCACCCAGAAGTACAAGGTGGAACAACCCTGGAGCATCTGAGATGGGTTGTGCGAGAAGCACACGTAACCGCAGGGTTACATCATGCTACGTCAACATGATTAATGACGATCTGCAAAACTTCACACCCAAGTTATGCTGGCATAACTGGCATCTAAGGAGAACCCATAAACCAAATTTTTGGTAAAGAAAGTAACAGAAGTAACGTATGCTGCAGGCTGCTTGAGGAACCCACTGGCTCAGCCTAGAGGAGAACTCAAGCTCCTGCCTGTGCCTGAGGCTGCCGTTCAGAGGCCCTGGGAGACATACCTGACAGAAGCCAGCTCGCTTCAAGCCTGGTGCCATTGCTCATGTTTCACCTCCTTACGCATCCTCTGATCAACAGCTTCCCGAGCCTTCGCTCTGAAACTCCCTTCAACTCCTGGTGACTGCAGCGGTGGCTCACTGCAGACAGGGCATGCTGCAGAAGACACCATAAGGTAGCTCAGTCCACAAGAACGGAAGCTTTTAAGAGTGCCTCTTAACACTAGGATCTATACATTCAGTATTTAGATTAAATGAGGGCAGCAGGTTTAGCACATGTGCATCCACACTGCGCTTGTACCTTAGGCATAACAGGATCTCGCTTGCACAGGAAAGCCAGGCGTGAACAGGACTTTAAGGTCCAGTCAGAACAGAATGAAAATCCCCAGAGATATGTAAGAATGAAAAAATAAAACCTAAAACCCCCTCTTGGTTCTAAAACTTCAATTTTTCTAGTAATATGGGATTTATTTTTGTTCCTTACACTGTGGTTGTTCAATGTGCCAGACTTTCCAATTTATCCTCCCTTCCACCAGGAGGGGAAAGGCACCTCTGTGTTTATCACCTTCATATGCAGAAAAATCCACTGAAAAAAACATCAGCCTCATCCAGCAGCCAATGTAAAGATGCCCTAACACAAAATCCTCCTTCAGAAAAGATGAAAGAGTAGGCACAGTAGGAAATCTGTCACCACACTGTAGTTGTTGAGCCTTCACTGTCGATATAAGCATGGTACAACAGGCAGAAAGAACACTAGACAAATATTACATTGCTGAAGTCAAGGAAACATGAGAAATACACTCCTCATCCAACACAGCCATCTCTTCTTCCCAACATGCAGATGTCACTATTTCCTCCTTTCCTTCTATCCCAAACCTTTTCAGAAATACCATGACCATATGAGCTTCTCTTTCCAGGCCATCCCTCAAGCAGCATGGCTTGTATCAATGCCTGTTATAGGGGTACGTAGTATGTTTAAAGAGGAAAGAATTCAATGATACATGCCAACAGCCCTCAGTTTGAGTAGTGGCACTTTCATCAAATAGGGATTTCCATTTTCTCTAGAAGGTGTAAAGTCTGGCCTGGGGTGAGACAAGACCCCAGACATATCCATTCTGCTCTGCTACGCCAAAAAAATGGAAATGGCAGCTGACAAAAAAGGCTGAACAACAGAGACAAACAGATTTTAGATCCTGAAGGCACTTATTAAAGGAGCACTTCACATCAATAGGTGCTGGGAGCACTTCTCATAGTGTGATTAACCCCGATTCACTGGAGCAGAGACAAACTGGCTGGCTGGAAGGACCACGCTGGGTGCCCAGACAGCAAGAGCTGACCATGCTCAGACACAGGCAGAATACAATCCCATAAAGCTCCCATAACCTTTGGCTTCCACCTGCTCCCTCTCCCAAGCAGGCAGAGAGAACTGCTCCGAGAGGGCGGAGGTGTCTCGAGGTACGTGCAACATCTTCGTCGTGGTGACGCGCCAGCACGGCGGTGCTGAAGCTCTGCCTGTCTCTCCGCGGTGGGTGGCCCGGGCTAAGCTTGCAGTCCCAGTAAGCGTGCGGTGTTGAGCACATCATCTCTCGTCAGGTAGCACCCACAGAGCTGGCGGTACCCTGTGAACGCTTCCCGCCCGTGCAGGACGCGCCAGTTATCTATGAACAGTGCCTGCATGGGAAGAGGAAAGGTCGTCAGAACAAGGGTGACCACCGCAGCTGAGCCAGGACCCTCTGATACGACAGGTCCTGGAGCTGGAGATCCCCAGAGACTGGAAGAGCAGGTAGGGATACACCACCATCTGCATGACCCTCCCCGTTCAACGCTGTCAGAGACAGCACATGAGACTTTAAGCGGATGTCTGGTATCATCTAGCACGGCTGCTGGACCTGAAGCCAGCAGCTCTGCTCTGCTGCTAACCACAGGTTAAAACAGGCCAGCTAGCAATGTATTTCTGGGTCATTTCTTCGCCTTTTTTTTGCTGGAGAGGTTGGGCAATAGTTCAACAGCAACAGAAACTGGCCATCTTCAGCCTCTAAGGTGCCACTTTTCCCTAGACATCCTTGAGAACAGAGGTGTAAGGGCTCTTTGATGTGAGCATCTTCCCTGCTTCACTCTTTCATGTCTGGGGCCCTGGGTTCAGGCTGAATGTAGACCCTGTAGGAATAAAATCCCTTTCAAGCAGGCACAGCTGGTCGAAGCCTCTAGGTCTGCATCTGTAGACTTAGCTCTTCAAGTTCTTCCAAAACTGCACCCAGCATCAGCCTTTCAAACCCAGGGCAGAGCTTCTCCCTTTTAATACCAAGGTGTGCTAAAGCATTTCTGGGACAGTGTGGAGAGCTCAGGTCTCCTGTGATTCACTGGCAATGTAAGGATTCAGATATAACCTCAGAACAGAAGTAAATTCAGCTTTCCACGTGTGACCTTCCCATTTCCATTAAAAGAAGATTTTCTGCTTCTGAAAGAAGTCAGAGGCGGAACATTAAGTGCTCCCAGCCCCCCTGCCTCCAAGGGTCCTCATTCAGTGACTGGAAACATCTTCCTCCTCTCCCCCAGTCTGGGCTAACTTTCCTCTGAGGCTGAGTTTAAATTAACTACTCCTACCTTGCCTGGAAGCTAATCTTTCACAACAGTAAGAATACACACGCAACAGATGTCCTTACTGGAACACAAGGCACCTTAAAACAGCTGTAAAGAGGAAAACTGCATCACAGGGAGTTTTCCTGAAGCATTTACCTTAGCGGCAGCAGGCCTGCACATCCAAAAAAGCACCTTGCCTCCCTCCCTGTACCAAACACACATGAACCTCCAACTCCAAGTCCTACCTTGCCTGGCTTCAGTTTGACCCACAGCTCATTTTCTGGTCTCCTGAGCTCGGCGGTGAGTGTGCGGTGAGCAGTGTACCAGCGATGCACAACATCGTAAGGCACAGTGTTGATGACTGCACGATCATAGTTATTGTATCTGGAAGTAAAGAAGAGAGAAAAGACTGCTTACGTGGCCCCACAAGTAAAGTGCAGCCAGGTGTCCCCAGAGGGAACCCCAGAAGACATAGGATTAGCCAGTATTTAAGGGAGGCTACAGGGATGAGCAGGCAGCTTATGCTGCAAGCGCAGGACTTTGGGGAGATTATACAACATTTGGAGCAAGGAGGAGTTCGCTGTCAAGTGTAACAACGTTTTTGCTGTTTTTCATAGAAGGATGCCCCATACTTTCTTGGTGGTGGAGTAAGAAAAGTGGGAATCAAAGAGAAGCCCACCAGCAGTGAGGTATCGAAAACTTCTTTCCTCACATAAAATGAAGCCCACACAATCTAGCAGCTCGCTGCCTGGTCAGCCAGTAGCTCCCCACTATTAAGGAAGGGCCAGGCTCCAAACGGAGGCAGGCTGCTCACTGGGACAAGGGGGCACTAGTACCAGCAACTCGCACTAGCTGGTGCTACAGACACAGTGAAGGACAAGACTAAGTATTTTTTTTTAGAATAAAAGTGCAAAAATAGCACTGGATGGCCTCCTGCGCTAAGCCAAGCTGGAATTTCAAAAAGCAGCCCAAGCTCCCTTTAAAAGGGGACCACTCTGCGTTCTCCTTGTTCCTAGTATGCCAAGCTAGTTTTTAAGAGGCTTTTTGAGGAGAGCTGAATCCCATTTCCTCTCAAATGAAGTAATATGAGCCTTGGAGACTTCACGTGGGGTAGAATCAGGGTCACTCGAGGAAGGCTCGAATGACTGACAGTGGGATGGGCATTTGCTCATTACCTAGATCTAATGGTGCTGCTACTACACAATGCACACAGCAGCAAAATGTCTGAAGCCAAGTCCTTGAACTAGCCCTCGATGGGGCAGAGGGCATGAAGCTGAAGGTAGGATGACAAGAACAAAAAAAAAAAATAAAATCAAAGCTCAGCACTGATGCCCATCTTTGTATCAGTGGTTCTGAAACTTCCTCAAAAGCAGCACTGCAAAGCCCAGGAGGAAACAGTGTTTTTGTGGTTTCACCGCCTCCCTCAAACATACATTGGTCTTCTGTTTAAGTTATTTTCTGGAAAACCACTACAGTTTGACATAAGCCCATCTCCTCCCTGTAAGCACAAGGCCTCACGTTGATGTTACCTGATCAGATAAAGCTCATTGTTCCAGGGATAGACGTTGAGGACTGGCCCAACTCCGATCATGTGGTTGTGACAACCTCCCACGTTCTCAACATACTCATGCTTCAGTGGCACCTTGCTTAGCAGCTCAAATTGATCGGGGGCTTGTCGCAGAACCTGCTCCGCTGCGTAGAAGCCATCCACCAGCAGCGTCCGCCCGCCCGTCCCCTCGTGCTTGAGGCAGTGAAACACTTGGATGCTGCATGGGTGAGAGAATCCAAGCACAAGAGAAAAGACCTCAGCTGCCTGTCCTGTGGAGAGAATGTGCTCCCTACAGGGGCATCCCCTCCCTAGCAAGAAGCTGTCCAACTCAGCTAAACAGCTTCTGCTCTTTTGCTTTTTCCGAAGATTCTTTCCTTCCCTTCATCCAAGCCAGTTAGACCTCGCATTCTTAGAAACAAATACCCAGGAGCTGCCTTGAGCTGCATACTGACAGTTTTCATGGTGCACCAACTTCACTTGTCAGAAAGCCAAATGCAACCTTTTGGGACAGCCTTCATCTCCTGATCTTCTCTGAGGCCTCTTAAACCCAGTCCCACAGCAAGTGATGTGGCAGGAGCTCCCAGCTCCAGCCTCACCAGCACCTTTTAACCTGGGCTCTAACCACCCCTTATACTCACAAAAGGCTCAGAATAATTTTAGTAAGTCAGTCCACAACTGCAGGAGCAGAGGATGCCCAAGCCCTCATGGCTCTGTGCCTTGAAGGCAACAACCTCCTCCTGCATCTTGGGGCACTGAGAAGGTCTCCTTTGAGGGCAGGCTCTTTGCTGCCTGGTGAGCGAGATAATGCTGCAGTCTTTCCCATGTCTTGAGGAGTTTTGCTCCTCTACCCTTTACAGTAATTTAACTTGAGACTTGTCAGATTTGCCTGATTTCACCCAAAGCAGTGGGGAAAGCAGACATTCAAATGCACGCATCTTTCCTGAAAAAAAACAAAAACAAAAAAACAACACCTCATTTCCTTTAGAAGCAGGTCAAGGACAATTTAAAGTGTTTCAGAATAAGTCTGAAGCAGTCTGAGAAGTGATTTCTGGCAGAGATGGGGGCTCGGGAAAGCCAGAAATTCGTGTTCTTCCTGCACAACTACGGTTTTGCAGGATTGCAAGCATTAAGTTAGCCCTACTAGCCCAGTCCACGTTGTCATTGTTTGACACATTTCAGTTAGCTGCAGATGAGAATATATCTACCTGAAAGAAAGGGAACCTTGCCAAGTATAAAAGAAAGGTATGAAAATAGCTAAAGAGCTCTGTAGTTCTCACACCAAGCAGTTTAATCAAAGTACATTTGTAGGCTGAAGATCTGATTACTAATTACTTCTTCATTTGACTTTGGAGGAGATTTTGCGAGCTCCTAAAACAAGACAGGCAGGCAGGTAACTGCAGAGACCATGAAAGCACATGGGTTCTACAGTCAGCTGTTCACTGAAAACAGGGAAGCCAACTAGACCTAGACCTGTCTTGAAACACGTGTCAGGATTTAAGTTTCATGTATCTACTTCTAGCTCCACAGAGCACACTAGGAACTGCTTACCTTGCTTCTGACACCTACCTGCTTCAGAACAAAAGCTACCACCCAAAAGTTTTGTGCTAGGTTGGGCACAGACAACCAGGGTGCCTCCTTGGGTAGCACTACCTTTCCTGGTCTGAAGGGCTGCTCTGAAATCCATATGTAGCCAGAAGATACCACCCCTTGGTCCTCCTCTGTGCTCCAGCTATGCCTCACAGACCCTTCCCATTAAGAAGCTTAGCAACTTAACAGCCTCACTTGAGAAGAACTAATCCTGCCCTAAGGCAGGAGGTGTAGACTTGATGACTTCTGGTCTTTGTAGCCCTACTTCCATATGAGGTTACACTACTTCCTTCAGCTCTCCTCCAGGGCCATTTCATTGATGCTTCTCTTGATTGAGATGAAAGCAGACAAAAAAAGAATTAAGGCAGAAATTAAGCCTCCTGCACTTTAGTGTGAATCATGATCAGGGCTGCTGCCTTTCTTTCTCCAACCAGATATAAAACTTGCAGCCCAGAGGCTATATTGGAAAAGCAGTTTGCAAACTAGCATTTGGGAAACAACTGTAGCTACAAACTTTTTTTTTTTTTTTAAAAGCACAGACAGGTGTGAACTTTGAAGGGCTGGAGAAGCCTGGTTTCTAACTATCTGCAGGGCTGCACTATTGCCAAAATGCAAATCCCAACCAGTTTGAAGCAGAGCGACCGCACAGGGCATACATGAGGACAGCACGTAGGTCTGATACCACTCATGCAGCTTGGGAGGGCAGAGACAGTTACTGCAGGCTGTGCCAAGGTGAGCTGCTCCCTCCTTCCCCAGAGGCTACCACTAACAGAGCTCTGCCAGTAAAACAGACAGTGCTGATGTGGGAGGGCTTGCCCCAGGTCAGCAGGATTAAGGTGAAGTAAAATTCGGCAGCAACTTTGTACAACAGGCTACAAAGACTACTTAAACCACAGCAAGCACCAAAGAGCAGCCAGCCTGTGTAACGGCCAACTCCTTCATTGCCTGTATTCTGGAAGACTTTGGAGCTTCAAGTGAAGGAAAAAGTGATCTACAGACCATCCCACTCCAAAGGAATCGGGCAGGATCCAGAATTACTGTGCGACTAGTACCACTAAATCCCATCAGCAGTGCTGGAAACAATGAAGTCTGAACCGCATCACCGTGAATCACGCCAGCCTCCCGAGCTGCATGTCTGTGAAGCAGCAGCAGCAGCACATACCCGCAGGGCTCCTGGAAGTAGGTTGTGTCGGTGTGTCGATCCAGAGCCAGCTTGGTGTAGGCGGTGTCTCCCCGGGAGAAGTCGGAGGTGAAGTACCACATTCTACCATAAATGGTCTCCCTGCAAGCGAGGGGGGCAGTTAGCAGAGTGCTGCGGGGATCAGTGTTGTGGCAAAACAGATCCTCTCTTGCACTTGAGGTTATTGCCCCCCCATCTTATGTACAGAATGAATTCAAACAGCAAAGCATGCCAAGTCAACGGGATTCACGCTGTCAGAGATGGTGCTTCTAATGCCTCCTCTAGTACTCAACTTCTCTTTCCTCCCTGAGAAGACTGATGGCAATAAGCCTTCCTTCTCCTCCACAAATACAGATCTTCTCTCCACTCTGAAGATCAGCCCCAGTCAAATCAAGGAAACACTGAGCAACATTAGGAGTTACCAGAGCACAGCTACGCCCTTGCTTGGACCCACCTTCAGTACAATCACCCCTCTTGTTCTTCAGATCTTCAGTTTTTACCCACCTCCCCCTACAGTGTGCATGGCAGGGAGTAGAGAGAGGGCAAGGACCTGGCAGTGACAAACTGTACTTGAGGGCTACAGGAGGAGGGTAAGAATCTGGAGAAAAATGTAGGCTGGATATTCCTCAGAGACCTTTATTTCTATTTGCAGTGGCTATTCATCAACAGAAATCCCTCCTCTTCTAATGGCCCAAGGCAAGTCAAGCTGTTTATGCAGCTTGGATAAAACTTTAAACTCAAACCCAGGCTTGCCATGCTGTTGGTGCGTTTTAAACACAGAAGAAATGTTTCCCAGTATTCTTCTTTAGCGAGAGCTACAAATTGTTTTTGATCTCCCTGGCTCCCAGGGCCAGGGCTGACCTCCCAACCTTTCAAGTCATAACAGGAAATGTCTCTCCTTGCAAAGCTCAAGTCTTCCCAGACAGGCTACTTCCTTCAGTCACTCCTCTCTGTGCACAGTCCCACTATCACAAAAGTCATCGTATGCTCCTGAGGCAGCTCTGTAACCTAGTGACTCCAGGCCTCCCCCCAAAAAGAGGCCAGATCCCGCAGTGCAGTACTCCATCTCAGTTCATGTGGACTGGCCAGGGACTGTAGATGACCCAGACCCTTCGTTTGCAAACCAGGCCACGCTGCACAATATGTAGGACACGAGGGCAGCACCTTTCCAAAGAAAAAGGAAATAACAGCCTACCATGCATGGCTCTTCCACAAAGCTGCCTGTGGCCTTCCTGGAGCAGCCCTAGTTACCTGATTATGCTGATCCTTTCTGCTAAGATTTGCGTGTCCTCTTTGGTGGGATTGACATTCTCAACAAAAGCGATCCCATATAACAGGAAGTTTTGCAGGAACTCCTTTAGCCCCTCGTCCGTCTCCAGGAAACTCCGGCAGTCGACGGATGGGACCTGGGCTTGGCGGTAGACTTCTGCGTTCCAGAGGATCCGCGGGTGCATGACCCGCTGCTTCTGCCCCTCGTAGCTGTTCTTCACCAGCCACTCCAGCCCATACCGCGTAACGTGCCCATCTGGCCCTGCGACAAACGAGAAGGGTCACAGTTGCTGCAATCGCACTGAACAACCCGAGATCACGGCCAGAGCAACCATCAGTCTAGGACAGTCCTCACCCTTTCAATTTTGCCCAATGACAGACTCTTTTGCACCTTGATGCCAGCTAAAATATTACCTGGTTTAGGCCACAAGTCCTAAAAATATTGTCAACAACTCCAAATTCAGATCTAAGCATTTCTACTTCAGTGGTTTTGTTTTCTAGTGACAGGACTCCAAGGAGAAGTAAAGCACTGATGACAAGCCCATAAATGAGGGTACCATAAATGAAAGTAAAATGCAGCAGAACAAAGACAGCAGCAGGGAAGCAGAGGAGAAAGGACACAAGATGTGAATTCTGATCAGGGACACCAGTTCAAATAGGACAGGGGAAGGAAAAGAAAACCAACCATTTGTTGACTGATCTCTTCACTATCTGCATTGCTCCCACGTTCAAACAAACCAATAAACTACCCGGACACTGGAGATGCAAACATCTCTACCCAAGAGGGGAGGGAGGAGGTAAGGGGGGAAGAAAACCAGGCATAAATAAGGCTGAGTCGTGTCTACAGCAACAGCCCTGCTCAGAACAGCAGTGTTTAAAATTTGCTTAGAGCTAAGTATCCTCCCAAAACAACTCCTGACATAGAGATAAGGTTTTCTGGGAGAGGGCAGCCTTAATAGTGGGATCTATCAACCAGCCTCCTTCCAAACAGGGCTGATGGTCCTTGAAAGACACGGTAAGACTTGTTTCGGTACTCACACGTGAGGAAGAGCGTGGTCTCATCCACTCGGACAGCCTTGGGTTTGATTCCCAGGTCCACGCTAGCTGTGTCCAAGCTGCGCTGGTTCGTCTTGGCATTGTAGCAGGAAGCTGAGCGGCAGTGGTCCCGCAGCCAAACAAAATCAAAGCGCATCAGCGTGTTTGCATACCTGAGCTCTACAAAGAGTGATGGGCACAGAAGATACACTGGTGTGAACAGTGAGAAAAAAACATAGCAAAGAGAAACCACACGTTATGATCGTTATGATCTGACTTCTAGGGGGTGCAGAGGCTGTTAGACTTAGCACCTCTTCACGCAAGTTAAGCTAGCTTGTCACTTGAAGACCAGGCAAAATATCTGAAGAAGTGAAGAATATCACTGTTAGTGATCTTGCCATGGTCTCCCCTCTTACCAAGTCCACAGGAGTCTCATCCTGCAACAGGAAGGAGGAGCACGGCTAACAGACATGCTGGTCACATACTTATGTCTATCTTCTCTCTTCAACAGGTAAATTCGGAGCTACCCAGCAGCTGCTATACACAACAAGGTTCCCCCCACACCCCCCATGTAGTCACAGACCCCATCACACAAATACAGGTAAGAATCAACCAAATAATCCCATCAACATCCCAACTAAACACACATTACAGACAACATCATGACCTCAGCACAGAGCTTTGATACCCATTTAGCATTACCACAAAGTCTCACCTCCTTGTTCCCTCCAGGGGAATACCCAAAGGCCTTCAGATGGGGGCCAGAGCCAGCATGGGCAACAGGAGAGCCCTTCCGGCTCTAGTCCCACTCAGCTTTGAGACTCAAGTATCCGAGGGGTAAAACAACAACATCCTTTTTCAGGGGGCCACTATGTTGGATAAAATACTGAGCATTTCCCTTTAGAGATACGCCTACAAGTGACTCCGGAGTACCAACACCCAACCAGCCTCAGCAGACATCACCAGGCAGATGCTGGGTACCTGCAGGTACCAAACCAAGCAGGCCATGGTGAAATGTGCCTCAATTGCTAAGTTGCCTCCCAAAACCAGAGGATAAATCAGAATTAGACTGCATTTATAACTGGCTTGCTTCACATTAAGGCACACCTTCCTTGCTTTTTCCTTAAGCAGTCTGGCAGTGAGGGATGACTGGAATCAAAAAGCCTTTCATGCTCATGCCACCCAGCCACACAAGCAGGCTGCTTACAAACCTGCTCTCAGCTACTGTGTCTCACACATCAGTGTTTTAAGGAAAACCTGCACGTGGGGGCAAGGCAGAGAGCTGAGGACACGCCAAACCAGCCACCCCACCTGCAAGTCACAGCTCTGAGCATCACACAGAGAACAACTGACTGACAGGGCAAGGTTCAGATGCAATTAGAGTTCAGGAATCACTCGATTTCTCAGTTAGCATTGCCTCGTTTCTCATAAAAGACTTACTGCCAGCAGACAAACCTGCTCCATCCTGCCTTTGGGAATTCCCAAAGGGAACATAAAACGCAGACAGCAGCGTAGACCGTGTTTTTTAGAGGGGTGTGTTTCAGAAGGGAATCACTATGGGGAAACAACGTCAGTGAAAATCTTGTTCCTCTCCCCAGGAAGACCCAGAAGCAGGCTGAAAACCACACACCTACCTAGATGATCGCCGTGTAGCTGCCAGGCACAGCTGAGGGACTCTGGGGCCGTGTGATGCTGGCGAGCCGCAGCAACGGGGACGGTCCTTCTGCCACGGGGCGACCACGGCGAGCGATGCCCGGTGCTTCCACTCTGCCAGCACGGCACGCTGAACAGGCACGCCAACCTCCGGCACCACATCCTGAAGGGCCAGGAGAGGAGGGAGAACAAGGTGAGCCAGCTGCGCTGCTGTTATCGGTAATAACACACAGGCTATGCAGCAACCTCCGCGAAACTGGGTGCTGTGCCCTTGCTTAGGTCAGCTGCAGTGGATACTTTTGTAGACATCACCAATATCCAGAAGGACCGCGAAGTTGGCAAGTGAAAACTGGCTGCCCTTAAAATCTGCGTGTAATGGAAGCAACAGGGAATGAACCACTAGGGGAGAGATGAATTTTTTTAAATAAATAAGCTAATCCAATCTGAGCACATCAGTTGGAAACAGGAGGAGACAGAAGGGCATCTTGTTTATTTTGTGACCACCATAAACTCCAGCAAAAAATAGTCCTGAGAAGAAGCAAATGAGATCCCAGGATTTATCAGGCAAAGCACTTCCAGAAGAGACAGCTGCGTGTTCAATGTTCTTTACAAAACACTGGCAAAACCTTATCTGCTGCTGGTCTTGTCCCCTCTCTGGCCTTCCCAGTCTGAATTCCCCCTTCCTGTAGTGACCAGGGAAGCAGAGAAAAGCGACCTTGGTCACTTTTCACTTGGCAAGAACTAGAGGAATCCAGTAACTAGGTCACTTCTAGGAAAAGTATGCAAAACAACGAGGAGGAGGAGGTGAAAGATCTCTATTTCTGCCAAAGGACACAGCCAGCATGGAAGAGTAACCAGCCATGGTTAACTTTTGACCAGGGATGAGAAGGTGACTTCCCAGAGGGTGGTTTGTAACAACACTACAATACAATGAACAAAGGCAAAAACTCTGCAAGTTTTAAGATATGAAACCACACTAAATGTTCTGTCGTGTTCATTAAGTTCTGGAGGTCAGGTCTGAACCCAGCAGGATTTTCACAACTCTTTGATCTGAAACACGTAGAGACGCAATATCACTGGACGAGATACAGGAAGAATTTCTTATCCTAGTTTTCCGATTTCCCTTCATTTTCTTATCGGAAGAGTACAGACACTGGTGCCTCAGCTGTCCGACCCGCTTCTCCACTTCAGAGCTGACTCAGTGCAGAGATCTCAAAAGTCAGTAAAAACAGTAAAATCGGCATAGAGGTGGCATATTCCCAGAAAATAACTTGCTGAGTAGGAAAGAAATAAACTGCCAACCCTAGGAAAAAAAAGTGGAAACATTTGTATAAAGCTAATGCAGTTTGAGATTAATATGCAAGCCACAGAGTTTTGCAAGGTGCTTGGCCACAGTCTGTGTACAAGTCATTGACAGTTTTAGAGCTGCAAGACAGAAGGTTCTGATTTCTGTGGCTGCTAAAATGCAATATTCCCACCTCAGCAGGCTGCAGGGAACCTGGCTGTCATGCACATCAGCTGGATTCGGGTCGGAAGCTGCTGGTTAGCTCTGCATACCAGGCAGGGAGGTGCTGGCGGCACCAGAGCTGAGGTCTCTGCTAATGCAACCAACCTCGTGCTTCAAACACGCTGCGAAGCCCCGAAACTCTTTGCAGATGCTGACTGAGCTGCAACATCCTGAGGGACTCCAGCATCCTCAAGGCAGACAGGAACTGGGGCACCAGAGAACTTACACTGCCTGAGACAAAGCTACCAGGCACCTGAAGACAGATGAGACTTACTTTTCCTCTTTGGTTGTCTCCAGCCAGCCAGGATGTCAGTTTTTGTAGAAATAATATGGGACCTAGTTATGCCAATGCTAAGTTCTGGAAGAATGCTTTCCAAACCCCCACAGCTTTGTAAATTGAGTGTAAGAAAGTGAATTAGCCAAATTTGACACACCAACTTAATAACTATGTGAAGGAAATCTGCAAGAGGAGCTATAGAGAACCAAGAGTTAACTATGGTGGTTATTGGGTTTACAAAGTTTAAAGAAATGATTTAACTCACTAAACCACTCACAAAGCTTCAGACTATGCTTTGTGAAAGAAAAAAACACGAAGGAAGACTCGCTCCATTTTGGCTTTTGGATCTCAAGAATATCCACTAACTCAGAAGGGAAAAAAAAGGAGCAAGCTTATTTGCACACGCCTGATTATCTCCTCACACAGGACACAAAGCTGATAGGAAAAGCTCATCTATAAATCCATTAGAAAGTGGCCTCTGCCTGGGGCAGCTCCAGCCATAGTTATCTTTCTGCACACGTTCTTTTTATCTCTGTCTCCTTCCAGTATCAAAACTTACCAGAGAATAAACACAGGTAATGGTAAGCGACCCAGATATTTAATCTAATCAATGAGACCTCTTGCTTCTCTGCTGTTCTTGCTGGAAGCAGACACCACAAACAGCTCAGAGAAGCCATAAATTAAATCCTTCCAAAAGTCACTACAACTAAGAGGAACTGAACACACACACACACAAAGAAAATCTATACAATTAGAGAGAATTGCTAACAAAACTAACAGCTCTCTCCTGGCTGAACTCAGTTATGTGAACAGCTAACTCTTTCCCCCACTGCTTCTGTTCACCTCACCTTTACACTTCTCATCTTTATGTTGTCCACATCACACGCACCTCACCTGGACACCAGTGAAATGCAGCAGCTGCAAGGTTTCAAGACCAAATTTCCCTTGAAATCCATAAAGAACAGGCAGGAGGAGGAAGACATTAAACTACCCTTCATGTGAAGGCAAGCAGACTTGGAGAAGGGAGAGATCTTCAATTTCCAACTCTGCCCTTCTGTCAAAGCAAGACATGATCCTGTGCAGACATTATTCATGAATATCTTGTTTGGCTCATCTTATTCAAGGGTCCACTACCTGATGAATGAGAGACGGGTGCACATACAGAACCCACAGCAGAGGTGACAGGCTGAGCAGAAGGAACAGAGCCGCAGGAAAGGCAGAAAACTTAAATATATTGTGATCTGAAGAACACCATAAGGCTTTTGAGAGAATAAAGACAAGAGACATGCTGTGAGAGGAGAAGGAAGGAAGAGCAGGCCTCATGAGGGGATCATCTGTTCAGGAGACTTCCCTCCCAGACCTTCAGCATCTGCTCAGTGCCAATAAAAGAAGCATTTGAAGTAACCAGGCGTGCTGTTTAGAGCTCTTGGACAAAAAGCCACACTTCCCATTTTGAGCAAACAAACATACTGAGCTGAACAAAATTAGTAACCAAGTATTTGTATCTATCTATATGTCTGGAAGGAGGAACCACTCAAATCTGTGGTCTTCACCCAGCGTTTAGCAAAAACCTTCCAGGAGCGCTGTGAGAGCAGCCTGCTGGTGTTCAGGAAGCTGCTCTGATGCCATAACTGCTGGAGCTGTGACCAGACCTGTTTCATCACTCTGTGACAGCGTGCCCAGCCTGTTTTTCAAGCTTATTCGGCATCTGAAAAAAATATCTATTTTTCATTACGCATTTCAAAACATTCAGCCTCTTACACTCGCTCATCCTTTTTCATCGCTACAAGCTCTCAGCTAAAGCAAAGGTTTCCCCTCTGTCAGAAACGCACAGACCTCAGTAGCACAAAAAGCCTTACACTTGGCTATGTACAGCTCGTTTTTAATCCTTCATTTCTGCCGGCTTTGGAAGACGCAGCCAAACACCACACGGTGCCAGCGTGTGAGCGAAGGCAGCCTTCAGGAAGGGGACACGGATACACAGGGGGCTGCTGCAGCAGAACCGGATAAGGGACCGAACTAACCCGGGTGACGAACCCCCGCGGCGGGTCAAGGCCCCTGGAACAGGAGTCCCACATACACAGACGCTTCTTTGTCAGCAGAGCTTAAGGTTTAACAGCCCAAGCTGACATAGCTTACCTATTAATTACAAAAGAAACAAAAGGCAGATTGGCTGTCCCTGCTGAGAAAGGCCCGCACGGCTGTGGCACACAGCTATATTAGATCTCAGCTGCCAGGTACCAGATTCCCCTTCCAGCCCTTCCCAGCAACAGGAGATTTTCAATTAAATTAAGCAGCTAACGAAGACATCACAGACGCTGCCAGCTTCACAGCTACTTCGTTCTCCTTGAAGTCGGTGGGCCTCGCCCCACGGGAACCCCGGGTTCCCCGCGTTAGGTCAGAGGTTGGACTAGGTGATCTTGGAGGTCTCTTCCAACCTGAACAATTCTGTGATTCTGTGATTCTGTGATTCTGTGATTCTGTTACCTGAGGCCGTGCGAGCCGGGGCCGGGGGGCAGCCCCGAGCCTTCACGGGCACCGCCGCCGCCGCCGCTCGCAGCTCCCCCCCGGGCCGCCTCCGTGCCCGGCGCGCATCGCCCCGCAGCCCTCGCTCCAGGAGGCCGTCAAATCAGGGTCCCGCCGCCTATTTTGAGGAGGAGAGAAGAAAATTAACGAACACCGAAGTCAAAATGAACGCC
>VXAA01004715.1:72864-107631 GCA_013399115.1 Anseranas semipalmata
GGGATGGGGATGGGGGCTGCAGGTCGGAGCCTGGCCACGCGTGGGCACCGGTGGGGAGAGGGGCAGGGCCGGGGGGGGCTCTCCGAGGGGAACCGCGTGGGTAAAGCCCCCTCTTCTCCCACCTGGGAGCTCTGCGAGGCTCGGCTCCGGCTCGCAGCAGCCTCCAGCGCCTGTAAATCATTTGCTTTTACGATCCCTCCTCTGGCCCATTATCACACGAACTTTATATGTTTGGGGCTGCTGGCGGCCATAAAGCTTGCCCGGTTTCCGGGGCTGGCATGCCCACTTGGCAGGCAGGGTGTCAGGAGGAGGCTGGGGACACGCTGCCCCGGTCCCCCCCCGGACGGGCAGGTAGGCGGGGAGGGGGGGGACAGTGCTTTGGGGACAGGATAGGGACCTGCTGCAGCCCCCATGGCTGGTTTCTGTGTCTGGAGCAGGGAGGGATGGGAGCAAGTGGGGTTCCCACTCCGGTCATCCAGCCCCTCTTCCCTCATCCCGCTGGACCGGGGGACCTGCAGGTCCTCCATCTCCCTGTGGACACCCCGGTTCATGTCCCCTCAGGTCCCAAAAGGGGACATCTTTGTCTAACCCTTGCGTCTGGGGATGGTAGGTCGAGGAGCATCTGGACCCAGGTTCAGTGCTGTGGGTCCTCCTAGGACTTGTCACACCCTGGGTGCTGCCCTCAAGCCCAGGACCCAGATCCTAAGCGTCCAGGTTGCAAAGCGCTATGCGTTCCTATTGCCGGCTCCTCTCCCTGCCTGCTGTCCCCCCCGCCTTGCAGCGTCTCCCCCGCACTGCTCCTCCTGCCTAAGTGTCTCCTGAGCTCTGCTTCTTGCGTGGAGGATTGGGTGTAGCTGTGCTGGCTCTGCCCTTTGGCTGCTCTCAGTCTCCCACTTCCACTGTGTCCATCCCAGCGGGACCCTCCGCTGTCCCTGGTCTCTCCCTTTGGCTCGCCCCTCGCTTCAAGCCCCCCATGGGAACCTGCCCAGAGCCCCCAGTCTGCCTGGCTGGAGTCCTAATGCACAAGTACCACCAAATCCCAGCACCCGGGGTGGAGGAGATGGACACCCAGATGTGAGCAGCTCCTCTTGCACTGGGTGTAAATCACCATGATCCCCCCTGAGATGGGTCCCACCGAGGCTGCTCTGCTCCCTCCTGCACGGTCCCATCTGCAGGCTGGGATGTGTCACCTCTCCTCAGGGGTCCGGAGGGCTCCAGCTCCCCAGCCTGTGCCTCAGTGAGAGCTTCCCAGGCGATGAGGCAGCAGGTGACAGATGACAAGAGGCTGTTTCCCACCCCGGGAGTGTGTTCACGAAAACTAGTCTGGGTCAGCCCTGCCCTCATAGCTCACCTTGCTATTCTCGCTAAAGAAATCGGTACCCAAACCAGCTGTGGGCATCCAGAGCGAGCCATTCTCTGCCCACATTGCCCTGGATAGGGCGAGCATCTCACTCGAGATGGCTTGGAGATGGGCTTCTTGCAAAGGAAAAAAAGAAAAAAAAAAAAACAAATCTAAGCAGATTGGTTGCCTTTTCTTTCCGGGAAGGGGGATGGGAGAGGGCAGATCTTGCTTTAACAGTCAAAGTAAGTTGCCTTTGCTTTTCCCTGCTCTTCAAGGTCAGCCTAGCTAATGAAAATCAATCTTCCCTCTGCCTTTCTCTGCTGCATGAGCAGATTCTACCTGTGGCCCCTCACCTACTTGAAAGCCACCGCCTGGCCTGCTGGCCACGGGGAACTTCCTATCGAAAGACAGCCTTCCTGTGGGCACTGTGACAATATCGGTGTCACCCGCGGATCACACGTTTGATGTGCCAGAGAGTGGCTTTGTCCTGGGGAAGCTGGCTGTGCATGAAAAGCACATATCCGACGTTGAAACATGGACTGGAATTTCTTGGGGGAAAAGTTCCTAGATGGGTACTGGCATGCAATGAAGGGCATCTGTGCTGCTGCTCCATTTTTGCATGGCAGCTTTGGCGCAGGAGCAAGACAAGCTGCTAAATCAACTTTGCCTGCTTCACCCTGTGTTTGCGGTGGGGTTAAGGAGAAACCTGCCCTTTCTTGGTGTTCGTGATGGGGATGCGAGCAGGAAATCTGGATACTGTAGCGGGAGACGCCAGGACTTGGGAAGCCCCAGTCCCTGGCCAAGCACGTGTCGTATTAGTGGTGATTTGTCGCTGTTGCTGCTTGAAATTAAATGTGTTTGGTTCCCCTCCTTCCCCGTGCCCCTGGCTCGTGACGGTCTCCTGATCTGGAGGAGATGCTGTTCCCAGCTCTGTCACTGGATAAGCCTCAGCTTCAAGTTTCCCCTCCTCTAGGGAGGACAGACAGTGTCCATCAGCACCGGCAGGAGGATGGGGAACCTCCTCTGGAAGGACACAGAATGCATGGGGAGATGCTGCACCCACCTGTGTCAAGGGACAGATTTCACAGTCCCAGTTTTTGGAAATGTCCAACCAAAGTCTCCCCAGGCTCAGAAGTACTTTGAGTCTGGTTGTTGGGAATAACTGCATTAGGAGCTCTGTGGTTGGTCTTTGCTCCCTGGGTTGTAGGGATAGACTCGTTATGAAACGTAACACGAGTGTTTTCTCTGTCTTCCTGCCCCATTTTAGGATTGTTAGATGTGCCCTGATGCCGCAGGGTCTCCTTGCTCCTAGAAATGCAGCTCTCTTCCAGTGTGGCTGAGCTCAGCTGCGACGAGACGATGGACCCACCCGCTGAGGACTTCCAGCAGGTCCTGTCCATTGACCAAATCCGCTCCATCCGTGCCAGCAACAACTACGTGGAGAGGCCGGCTGCCTGCTTCCAGCAAGCCCGCTCCAACCCGTCCCTCTCGCAGCCACCGCACAAGCAGGAGTGGCCTCAGGACCGCCTGGTGTCTTCCACCTTCCAGGACCTGCACCGCAGCCACAGCCAGCAGCACCAGATGCCACCTTTGCAGCAACCCATGAGCCATTCCAGCACGGCCAGCTCTGTGTCCCAAAGCACCACCGCCTCCGACCAACGCCTCCTGAGCAGCCTGACGCCGTCCCACTCGGGCCACTCGCTCATCCGGACGCAGCCGCGGGCCGGCGAGCTGAAGCCGGAGGAGTCTCCGTTGAAGGGGACGGTGGAGAAGCCCAACCTCCACGCCGGGCACCTCTTCATCTGCGAGGAGTGCGGGCGATGCAAGTGCGCCCGCTGCACGGCCGCCCGCAGCCTGCCCTCCTGCTGGCTCTGCAACCAGCGCTGCCTCTGCTCCCCCGAGAGCCTCCTCGACTACGGGACTTGCCTCTGCTGCGTCAAGGGTCTCTTCTACCACTGCTCCACTGATGACGAGGACACCTGCGCCGACGACCCCTGCTCCTGCGGGCCGGGGTCCTGCTGCGCCCGCTGGGCTGCCATGAGCTTCCTCTCCCTCCTCATGCCCTGCCTCTGCTGCTACTTTCCCACCCTGGGGTGCCTCAAACTCTGCCAGCGGGGTTACGACGGCCTGAAACGCCCCGGCTGCCGCTGCCAGACCCACACCAACACGGTCTGCAGAAAGATCTCCTCCTCCAGCGGCGCGCCTTTCCCCAAGACGCTGGATAAGCCGGTATGACCCTCCCGGGGAGGAGAAGCAGGCTTGATTCCTCTTCCTCCTCCTCCTCTCCCCTCCTCCCCCTCCTCCTTCGGCTCCCTCCGCTCTGCTGCGCTCCCCCCTGCCCACCGCCTCCTCTTGGGAACGAGACTCAGGGTCCCCCAGCCACCAGGAGCACGCAGGCTGTGGCTCTTCCTGTGGGAGGAAGAGGTGGGTCCATGCATCCTAAGCCAGAGTCCTCCAGGAGCCTGGACTTGTTCCCTCCTTCTCTCCTTCCAGCACTTTTCATGGGTGGTGTCCACCTTCTCCCACTGCCCATGGTCCACTTCTCCCAGGTGCTGCAGGGTTCCACCAAGCAGCAGTGGCTTCCCTGCCTGCTTGGAAGCCACTGGAAGATGCCAGCCAGCTCTGAAATGAGATGGCATCTCATTTTTTCTGCCTCCAAGAGGAAGGAAAGGTGTGGGAAGCTTTCAAAACCTTTTGGCTCCTGCCCAGCTGCAGCAAGGGGAAGGTCCCCCGGGATTTGATGGAGAGCAAGACGCTGGTTTGAAATAGCCATTCATTTCTCCACGCCTGGAGGTGCAGTGCTGGAGGGGCTGCCTCCAAAGTGCAAACCTGGTGGGATGGGAGTGAGGATGGTGCTGCCACCCAGCTCCGTCCCATCACTGAGCAGATGCTGCAGCTCCCCTTCTACCCTCACAGGCTTGTCCTTGGGGTAGGGTGAAGCAGCCATGGGGACAGGAGCTTTGTCCCACCATCCTGCTCCCTAGATCTGCCTTCTGCCTGTCTGGTACCTTCCACCAGCACTGAAATCACTTTAAAAAAGTCCCCAAACCCAACTATCAACAGCCAGCGCTGCTCTCCCTGACGCTTAGCACTGATCCAGGGGGAACCCCCCAGCAGGGGGACCCTGCTTTGGGCTGGGGAAAACGGAGAGCAGAAGGGAATGTCCAAAGATGGGAACCTGACCTTCCCTCCCTGCAGAAGTTGCCTTTGAGCCCTTGCCTTGCTTTCCTTGGCCATCAGCGTGCCACACCACCACCAGCGTCACTGCTGAGGGTATTCTGCGACAGCAGTGGTAAACTGGAGGTGGGGCTGAACCGAGCCCTTGGGCTGGGCCATCTGCAGACCAGAAGGAAACCTGAGATGGGGTCAGTGCTTCATGGTTTACACGCTGTGATGATAAAAAGCCAAACCCGTTGCTGCAGCTGGGGGGAGATCCTCCCAGACCTGGGCTCAGCCCCATCTCCGCTTGCATCGGTCAATGGGTCAGGGGAGTCTGGAGCTGGGATGATGTCCCAGCGCTCGGCTCTGCCCACCTGTCCCTCCTCTGAGATGTGTGTGTGTGCAGAGGGAAGCGAATGATCCCCCTGGAGAAATATATGCAACGTCTCCCTTGGCTTCCTCCAAGACCCTGCCGCCCAGGGCTTGCCCATCGCGTTCACTCAGCCACCTCTTTCCGTAGAGTTCTGTGGATCTATTTTTGTATATATAAATATAACGTTAGGATGGCTAGGACTACTACTAATAATATCCATGATACTGCTGTGAATGGTGCCAGATGCAAGGTTTGGCTTCCTGGTACACTTGCACATGCTGGAAGATGATTTCCCAGTCTGTTTATTGCTAATCCTAGACCTTCAGTTCCTAGGTAGTCGGGAGAGGGGGACAGGGAGGTTTACAGGTTGCAGAGAGGGGGTAGGATTTAGTGCTGGCTCTGGATGGAGGTAGACTTTCATGATGGGATTCATCTTCCCATACATTTGCTATCTTAAAACCGTGTCTGATCCAAGCTCCCTCTGTTGCAGAGAAAAGCAGTTCCAGGGAGTGATTCATCCCCCTTGAAACATTAATTAAGCTGTGTTCTGGCGGTGCCCGACTCCCTTGACTCTAAGGGACCCAAATGTTGAAGTTGTGGAAGGGGAGGTGAATCCCATCCCCGGTGTGAAGTTTGTGCCCGGGGCGTGTTATGGGCATGACTGAAATCCTGACCCTGGTTTCACCTGGAGCCTGGGGGGTGTTGATGTAAGATGCTTCCTCTGGCCAGAGAGGGAGAGCCCACCCCCACGAGTGGCAGGGAATCCAGGATGATGCTGAGGGATACAGCGAGGATCTCCTGGTGTTAAGAAAGGAGAAGACGATGCCTGTGCAGTTTGCAGGTCCTCCAAGGCCAGCCATTTGGGTTTTAAGGCAATAACCTTCTCTGAGAATAGCCTGTAGTTGTCTGTACCACCACAAGATCAGTCCATCTCTGTGGCGTCGGTTATAAAACATATTGCAAATGTATTTATACATATGCCAACAGTTGCTTGGCTCCCTATTTCCAAGCAACGTTTGGGGGAGAGACTTCCACCAAGAGGCACCCTTCCTTTTCAACGCTCCGTTCAGTTTTCTATTGGTGCTGATTAAACTTATTCCTCCTAAATGTATAAAACTTTTTAGGGGAAAAAGTCCCTTTTCTTTTTTTTTTTTTTTTTTTTTTTTTATTGAGGTTTGAGGAACTGGCTCACTTCAATGAGAATGTGAAATAGTTCATTGAAACTTTTAGAAGAAAACTAATGAACAGAATTTTCCAACTTGCTCTACTTTGATTTTTTTTTCTCCTCCTTTTTAAATGGAGCCGTCTCGTAAATTTAGTTACCACCTCTGTATCTTTGCAATTCATTGCTTCCTCTCCTGATGGTGGAATGACTCAACATGTGAAGCTTCATCATTTTCACGGCCTCCCAAGTCATGCAAGCACGGGGTGACCTCCCCCAGGTGCTGGAGCTGTAGGATGAGAAGATGGCTGTCCACATACCAGCTCCTCAGCACCAGTTCGGCTTGGCACTAGCGTGGTGAGGTGCAGCCCCGCACTACTGTTGCGGCACATTTACCTTCTGCGATTGGTAAGAGGCCAGGACGCCTTCTACCTAATGGGCTTTTTCTGGGTTGGTGCAGAAGTCCCGTTTCTCATAGGGAATCATGCCATAGCCTGGGTGCAGGGCTGAGGAGCGTGGCCAGGTCTCTTGAATGTCTCATCTCCAAGAAATGCCAAGCCTGTGAGATATATTTTGTGGAATATGGGACACGCAGAAGGGAATTGGAGAGGGAGAGAGCCCCGGGTGGGCAGGGAGGGCTGTCAGACCATGCAGGGCTTCAGTTTGACTGTGTTGAGGCTACAATGCAGAGCCACATCCAGGTCGTATAGTTGCATGGGCTGGAGATGTTCAGAGCTGTCTGGCCCCTACCCTGCTCACAGGGGCTTCATGCGGGCTTACTGCTCCCCACTCATCTGGAGGGGCCTCAGAGAGCTCCCATTACTTGCTCTCAGCAGAAAAGACAGGTCAGGATTTGCCAAAAGCTCTCCGAAGAGGCCAGCTTTGGTTCACTGAGCTCATCTGGTGTCAGGAAGGCTGTGGGTAGCCTCTGATCATTTTTTTTTTTTTTTTCCCCTGAGCTTTTCCTCACATCTTCAGACCAGATCCATCCTGCTCCCTCCCCATCTCTGGCTGCCAGATAGTTTGGTTTCTCTTTCGAGAGGACTCCAGTTTTGGTTGGAGTTGTGAGCCCCTTTCCTGCCCCACCCTGTAATGAGTCAGATAACATCTGCTCCAGATGTTTGTTTGCAGCTGCTTGTCCTGACAGTTTGGGTTTCTCTCTGTCCCAACGTGTCTTTTCTGGTTTTCTTTTTGGAGAGTCACACGTCAAGTCCTCTGTTTTCCCTGCACTCCTGGGACCTGACAAAGATGGATCTGCTTTGCAAGGGAGCAGTTGTGTGTCTGTGCAGGTCGTGGGCTCCTTTTGCAAGAAACATGCAGGGCTTTAGGGCAAATTAAGGAAAGAGAGACTCAGGTGCCAAAGGAGCAGGAGGCAGGGCAGGAGCTGCTGAGCAGGACCTGAGCTCCCCCTGCTCTGCTCTTCCCATCCAGATCTCCAAAGACTCCTGATGGTGCTTGCTCTGTGCCATGGCTTCCCTCAGCCCCGCTCCCCTCCTTCAATACTGGTAAATGTATGGACACTTGAGGAGGGGTAACTGGGGAATGAGATGGAGTCCCCCATCTCATCCCAGCTCCTCCAGACCTCCTGGTGGAAGGGCAGAGGTGGTCCAGGGGCTGCTGCTCAGGCTGCCCCCTCTCCCTGAGAAACCTTGGTGCCTTGCATCGAAGCAGCTGCTGGCAACAAAGGATCCCCAAAATAATCAGTTTGTAGGGCTGGGTTTTGGGGGGAATCTCCTTGGGATTGTATTCTCAGATTCCCATGAAATCCTGTTCACTTGGCTCTTCCCCATCCCAATGCATGATCCCAAAGACTGGTGGGCAAGCGTCATCGGCCAAAAGATGCCAAAGCACAAAATCACAGTTTGTGAACAGATGCTTTGGTGTGATACAGAGGGATGAGAGGCAGGGCAAGAGGAGCTGCTGCAGGGTTTGCATGAGCGGGCTGGACCGGGAAGGAGCCCACCATGCCCCAGACTTCTTGTTTCCAGCATCTGCTCTGTTAGTTTGCTCTCTCTCTCTCTGGTCCCTGGGTGTTTTGAGGCTGGATTTCTCCAGACTGTGAGGTCTTTGGATATTGGAAGGTCTAGCTTTTTGTGATCAGCACATGCGGAAAGTAGAGCAAGGATGTACCCCACCCCAAAGCCCATTCTTGGTCTTTAGCAGGATCCAGGTGAGGCTTGCCTGCTTCTAGGAGCCCACGGAACCCACTCCTGCAGGATACTCGCAGCTGGAGGTTGCTGGTTGGGATCTGAACCAGAGCTGTGCTCTCCTTTGCGCTCAGCATGCTTTGGGGTATTTCTCAGTGAACATCGGGATCTCTTGCAAGCTCTTTCCCCTTCTAGTAACCACCCCTGCCTGGGGTGGTTGTCACAGAAGAATCCGCTGAGGGCATAACCCAGGGAGGCTGAAAGGTCCCCTTGCCAGGGCCTGCAGGCAGGAGGGATGGTGGATGGATGGGGAGAGAACGAATGCCTCTTAGGGGCACGGTGAACATCCCAGTGCTGAGCAAGGGGAAGCACCACGCTGTGGGGACAGAGGTCTCTCGCTGGGTCTCCGTCCCATGACACCTTCCTGCAGCACCCCAAAGGGCTTCAACAGCAGCAGGACCAAACCCTCCCCGGCGAGCCAGCCTGCACGCTGTGACCACCTGGAGCTGGCACGGCTGGTCCCCTCCTTCCCTGCGTGGAGCCCTTTCCCCCCTTCCTTCTCCTCTGCCCATCTTCTCCCTGGGTTCCCTCAGGCCTTCACGATGCTCGGTGGACGGGCAGCGGCTGCCGCAGCCTCCTGCCTCCCCAGGTGTCCTCAGCACAAAGTTCTCCTGAGAAGACGGGTCCCCTTGGCTTCAAAGGAGAGTCTCGTACCAAGAACCGAAGCCTCTAGTTCTCCGTTTAATTGGTACAAAGGCATTCTGTACAGTGTATAAAGAGATCCCTCCCCGGCTGCCTTTATTTGGGTTCCTTTCTATAAGGTATAATACATGTTTATAACCTGATGGCTGTTTTTTGACAATACTCTTGTACCTTTTAAGGGAAAAAAATAAAATAAAATAAAATAAAAATAATAAAAAAAAAACAAAGTATTTATTTCAAAAGTTTATTTTAAAGATAAGAAAAAATAACCTATTTATTTTAATGCACCCCCTTCTGTTTGGTTTTCTTCTCTTGCAAAGCTAATAACTGTTACTGAACCACTGCTGAGATGAAAGAAGTAATTCTATGGGTGGCTTCACAAGCCTACTTAGAGCAAATATTCAATAAAAATATATATTAATTTTGAACGTGTCTTCTTGTCTTCATGATGGCCGGGGTGTGACTCAGGCCCCTGCTTTGGAAGGGCTTTTACCAGGTGCTGGCCCTGCGTGGGCACTGCTGGCGTGGGATGGGTGTTGGTGGGGATCAGTTTTGGCTCCGTGACGTCTCCCCTGGTAGCCCTCTTCAGACCTCCCTGCACGTTACAGGCCAGTGTTTCACACATCTGCCTGTACAGAGCCCAGTAACAACTTCGTGGCTCAAGGGTGTCTTCTGCTCACCTGGAGCTCCTCTGCCACACAGATGCTGGATCTTTATTCAAGCACTTCCAGAGCATGAAGTCCTTTTGTGTAGATTCAGTGGCTAATGAAGCCCATGGTTAGCGGCACCTCCCTTAGCCCCGCTTGAACTCCCTGGCTCCAGCTTCTAGCCCTCGGCCCCGGCTGAGGCTGTCTCCTCTTTTGCAGGACAGTTTTGCTGAGGTAGACCTGTGCTCAAGACCCCTCTCCACCTTTGTGCTTAACTAAAAGCTTGCATTCTCCAAGCCTTTTCTCAGTCTGTTTCATCGGTTTTGGAGTCCTCTTTGTACCATCTCTGGTGCCAGAGCATGCTTTCCAAAACATGTGCCAAGGCCTCAGCCACAGCAGTCAGGATCTGCCTCAGGGTTTCGGAGGACAGATGTGAGTCCAATCCCTGCTGTGACTCACTCTTCCCCTGCTTTTAAAACAAAAGATGACTTTGGGCCATTTGTCACCCACTGGTTCTTTTAATTGCCAGAGTCCCTCTTTCTTAGACACAGCCGACCAGTTTTGTTCCTAGATTCACAGCTTTCTTTAAATATGCTAGAGCCTTTTTGGTTTGTATAGTACCACTTTCCCAAGCCTACCCTGTCCCTATCAGTTCATGCCACCAAACTTACTTGTATCCGCAGATGTTTATGAACTGTGGTTCTGTAGAGGAAAGTTGAAGGAAAGCTCAGGACCTGAACCGTAATGTCGGATTAACAGAGAAGCACAGGTAGGTGGTCCACAGACTATCTGAACAAGATGGTAATCACTTAGACACTTTCCTTCTCTTGCACAGAGAAATTCATTAAAGTCCCAGTAATTGGGCTTTCTCCTGAGAATAGGGTGATCCTTGGAACTGCAAGATCTTTGCTGTTTTGCATCCTTGTGAAGACCAAGTGCTCCAGAGGCTCCATCTCTCCATGGCACACGCTGCAGAGCACAGAGCCCCGGGTCCACTGGTGGGCCTGTGTGTTAGCACTGGGTCACGGTCACCTAGCTGTACCACCTGGATGGCTGAGTGACTCTTGCTGGTTTAGCTGAGAATAACAAACCACCTTCTCTTGGCTAACACAGCCTGATGGCGTTCAGACCCGAAGCGGCTTGTGCCATGCTCTCCTAGGACCAGCATGGGCAGAGGAAGCCCAGCTCCATGAAACCCTCCCCTAGAGGCAGAGCAGGAGTGGATTTCCACCCTTTTGATGTTGAAATCTTCCCTAGTCTTCAGAGGGAGCACAGCTAGGCCAAGCCCAAATCTCTCCTGGATATCCAGGTGTGACCCAATGCTCTGCTGGAACTGGAGACCCACCAGAAGCCAGCAGCCCTCCCCAGCCTGCAGAGCAAGGGTAGGTGTCTGCAGTCGAGAGGTTGGCTGTCTAGACAGCGGAAAGAAACAAGCCCTCTTAAGGACTCATTCATCTCTTCCTAAGATGGCTAAATAGGTCAGATGACTCATGCCCTGAAAGTGCCTATTTCTCTTCACTGACTACAAAAGGGGAAGGAGCTCTCAACAGCCCTCCGCGACGAAGACGTCTGAAGGAACGGATCTGAACCTGGCTGCTGTTGCGGTGGGTCGGCAGGGGAATTGCCAAACCTGCAGATCCAAAGCACTGCTGGTGACTTCATTGGTGACGGTGAAGAGGAGATGAAGGAATATTTAAATGCCAGCTGTTTTTTAACCCATGCTGAAGGTGATATATGTGGAGGAACCCAGGCATACAGAGCTGGATAGGATGAGGTGGAAGGTGAAATCTAGTTCCCTGCTGTCACCATGGGCCGTAGGGACAACTGAACTGGAGTTTAGGCTGGAGGAATTCACAGAATGGCTTCTCCACAATCACAAACACCTCCTAGATCTTCCATAGTCATCCTCCATGTAGGGCTGAGGGCAGCTTATTGCTCTGCAGACCTCTGACCACTGCTCTGGCCTGCAGAAGCTAATGCTGCTCGGCTCTGAGCAGATACAAGAGCACAGTCTGACGATGCCCCCAGGTCTTCTTTGCCTAGCACTGCTCAGAGCTGCTCAGTGAAGTTTGGGATATGGGGCTCTGGAGGGATCGTGGGTTTGGGGTTCACCCGGAGCAATGAGGGGGCAGCTGGGAACCTTTGAAATAGCCCAAGCAAGAGATGACACCTGAAAAATCTTCTCCCATGCTGTGATTGCAGCCCTGAGGATGCAGAGGGGTTTGCTCCCTACAAGCAGGAGGGTCTCCATGTCCCCAGAGATGGCAGTGTGCCATGGTCCTTTTGCAAAATGGCCAGCTTGCTTATATGCACCCCGAAATGCCTGCAGTTTATGGCACTGTCCTAATATTACAGACCCATGCTTTGGCCCTGCAAAACATCACGAGGTTGGCTTAAAAAAATCAAGATGCAGCTCACAGCAGATTCTTGTTTTTCGCTGCTGCTTTTGGAGGCTGACTGAGTCATGCTCACAAGCCTCTTTTGCCAGACACCAGGGCTAGCAGCTTCACTGAAATAATTAAATGAGCACTGAGGTTCTCACAGGAGCCCCAGAGCTGGTGGTTCAGCTGGTGTCCCAGATGTGACAGCCTGGGGGGCAGAAGTGAGACTGGACACCCCAGACACAGGTCAGAGAGCCCAGGAAACTGCAATGCATGGAAACGACCCCAAACTGGGGTTTGCTGCATGACCAGCAATGAATGTCTCAAACCCTGGCTCATCAGCCAACTCTACTTTGAAGTTCTCCACTGATGTCTGAAGAAGCAATGCTTTTTCCTGGCTGGTGGACACTCCCATGGCCTCCTCCCTCTGCACGTTTCTGATGCTCGGGAGATTGAGGATATTTCTTCCAGGCATGTTGAGAGCAAAACTGTTTTCCCGAAATGAAACTCAAACTTTGAATTCTCCTGGGCAGATTCTTAAAGGATTTATTTCCTGTACCCACTTCCCCTGTGTCTTGCTGTTATTCGTAAGGACATTTGCATGAAACAGTAGGATCTCTGTCTTTTGATGTGCAATTATCATCTGCAGAAATGACTAATCAATTAAGGACAGTCACTACCAGGCTTTCTATTTATTTCTTTCTCATTGAAACCAGAGTGAATGTGCCCTTTTTCACAAGGAAAATGCTGTTTTTTTCCAGCCATCGCTGCTAAAAACTCCCCGACGGATCTGAAAATTACATCATGCCCTTCTTGGTCCCTGCTGTTGTCACCATCAGCGCTGAGCTGGCCATGCTGCTGACAGTGAGCAGGCAGACGAGCAGCCCATGCCACCAGCTCTGCCAGCTCAGCGGTGCCAGAGGGAGTGGGGACGTGCCAGGACGGCTCGGATCGCACTTGGAGAGCAGCTCTGGCAGGTAAAAAGGCACCCAGGGCTGTAAGCAAGCACAAGGATACTTCATGGTGGTCCACCATGAGAACCCACCATGGGTTCAGCTAGAGGAGCGCCTAGACCTAAACTGCAGGTCTGGACTTCCCCTAGGCATCAGAGAATTTGGATTTGGAGGGCTTTAATTACAAAGCGCTGTGTCAGAAAGCAGGAGGAATCTGTGGCTAGAGGGAGGAGGGGTGGTTTGGCTCTTCCAGATGCATCTGGTGACATTGGCGTCTCCTCCTGTCAGGAGTGTCCCCATTTCTCTGCATGGTGCCGTCTGTCCCAGCAGCTGTCCCCCCTCTGTTACATGGAGCTGGGGTTGGGGTGGGCACGGGTGGATGGACATGGAGACAGCAGCTCTGGCTGGGCTGTAGAGGGATCAGGAGCTGGGGACGAGCAGCTGGAGGGGCACAAAATGGTGTTGGTATCAATGGGAAGGAGAAAAGGGCTAAAAGGAGAGTCCGTGCAGGCAGCAAGATGAGCCCTGAGACTACCAGCATGAACCACCTTAACCTGAAGCTCTGATGGCTTCGGGTTGTTGTTGGGTTAGATCTGTGGGCCCACCTCCAAGGGCACAATGCTGCCCCAGATAAAGGGGTGACCACGGGTGTTGACCAGGAGAAGTGGGTTCTGCTCTGTATGAGTGGAAGCTCAGTATGTGTGTGTGTGCATGCAATGTAGGGAAACTGAAATGAGCGTCCAGGAGGTCCTGGGTTCCCACCTTCATCCTGGCAGCTCTGCCTCAGAGAGCTCCCATGAAATGGAGAGAAGGACCTCTCCTGACAGGACAAGCCCCCTGGTCTGCTTCACTGCATGCACGCAAACTCCTGAACTGGCCCAATGTTCAGCAGCTGAGGAGGCAAAAGAGTTTCAGAGCAATGAGCCAAGGGACAGAGCAGGTCCAGGGGCCCTGCACTTGCCACCTGGTCAGTGATGGCCAAAGACGGCCAGATGTGCTTGGAAGGAGGTTTGCAGGGAGCCTCTGCAGCTTGAGCATGCTGGCACTGGTGCTTCCCATGCTTCTTGCTGTGATGAGCATCCTGAGGAGCAGAGGGGTGGCTCACACCCCGAAGACTGGGTTTCTCACTTGGTAACAGCTTTTCTCCAGAAACTCCGTGTGAGCCCGAGAAGGGGCAGGAAGCAGGGGGTGGCCTGCAAGATGAGAACAAGATGAAGCTGAAAGAGAAGCAGAGCTGTTTTGTAACAGTGTCCCCCAGGGAGAGATCACACCACACCGGAGAAGTGCCTCAGGAGAGGTGCAGCAGGCACGGAGGTGACCAAATGAATTGACACCAGGCAATTCTCACTGGAGCTAATGAGACAAAGTAATTGAAAATAAATGAAGGAACATGACACCTGGCTGGCGGATCAGTTATCTATAGCGTACCTTTCCTGAAATAACTGCCTCCTGAACATCATATGCTGAGGCAAAACCAAGGAGATGCACACACAAAATAGGCCACTCCAGCAGGGACCTGAAGGCCCCCTTATTTTTAATCGAAGCTGTCAGAAGGGTTAATTGGATGGTGCACAGCAGTGCCCTCTGTCTGGGGTATCAGCTCCCCTTGCCACCCTTGGGTACTGTGCACTCAATCAAAAGTATAAAATGCCCCATTGTTCTTGTCCTCGGGCAAACTCTTGGGTCACAGTGCAATGCAAAATGGGGAATTCCTGGCTCTCCAGCCTCTGAGAATATCCTAGACACCTTGGGAAGAGCCAGGATATTTTTCACCCCACAGACCTTTGGGTATTTAGGGTAAGGGGGGAGTTCTTGACTCAGCCTAGCTCGTAAATGCCCCCTCAGATGCTTAGAGAAATCACTGACCCCAAACTGAGAGGGTCGGTCAGAAGTGCTGTCATGGTGGGACTCTGTCCTGAAGAGCTTGGCATGTTCCTCCCTCTGCGGAGAGGTGGAAGCAAAGGTGAGGAGAAGGGAAGGTCTGCATGGGGCTGGTTTGGGCAGTCATGCTAACACCAGGAATTAAACTCATTAACCAGTGGCCAAAACCACACCAGTCAAATCACCCCACTGGCCCTCTCCAAGCGTTGCTGTTCAAGGGTGTAGGTCGATCACATCCTGCTCCGCTGGACACCTGGGAAACCAGAGATGCTCAGCACCCTGGGGAACCAGGAGGTTTAGCAGGATGTGGGTGCTGAGTTCAGAGCCCAGTGGCCCAGGCACTCCATGGCTTGCACAGTGGTGGCTGGTGGCATGGCCATGCTCCATCCTGCACCCCTTGGAGGTCTGGTCCTTGTGCCAGGAGTAGCTTTCTCCTGGCTATGGATGTAGCCCTGGACATGACCTCTGCCCAAGGCAAGCAGCGTGTTGATGTGTTGCAAACAGGGCAATAGCATCATCAGCCTGGTCCTGCCACATGGTCCCCAGCACCAAACACCGTGGGGATGGGACCCACAACAGCAGGCAGAGGAGATCCTGTACTGAAGGAGAATTTCTGTCTCCCCACACTGTACCACTTGGTAGCTGCTGTTCCTGGGTGAGTGATTTTCTCAGCCTTAGCTGCTGGGTTTTCCTCTCTGGCAAAGCAAAGCTGGGTTAAATCTCCCTTTGGAAGCAGTTCCATCAAAGCTCTGCTGTCCCATGGAGACACTGCAATCTTTTCCCTTTTCATCTCTTCTTCTTCTTGTTCTAAAAATGAAAGCAACCAGGGCAGAAAGGAGACACGTACTTTTTTGTGCAGAGTCAAAAAGAGATGACCAAGAGGCAGGACTGTGCCTTGAAAAGGGGTGGCTTTCAAACGTGGTGGCCCTTGACTTGTGTGCCCTGAGCGCCCCCCAACACCTCCCCATGCCTGAATGGGGTGCAGGAGCAGCTGGGCATTCCCAGCATCTTCCTACAGACCCTTCCTTTGCACAGAGGCTTGGCTGTGCAAGAGGTTGAGCTTCTGGGGAGAGAAATTGGGTGCCCACTTTGCAACGGGCTCTTCTGTGCAGACCAAGCAATTTCTCATGGGTCCTTCTGTTACAAGCGCGACCAAAACTGTGCACCCCCGAAGCACCCTGGCTATCTGAAAAGGACAGGCGCAAACAATTCCTTTCTTCCACCAAGATGTGCTGCTGATCCTTCTATTCTCACTTCTCAGGCATCTCGATTTTCAGCGGTTCCCTCGCTCACTTCCATTAAATGAAGCAGAGGAGTCGACAGGCAGCCAGGAGCTCTGGTGTCCCAGCTGGACTAAATTTCATGAAAAGAAAGCAAGAAAGAAAGTGAGACAGAAAGGCTCTCCCTCCCCCTCCAACAAACGCAGCTGAAATCTTGTAATGAAAACATGGCCAACGCTCTGCTCTGCCCTCTGCCCTTTACGGTGCAGGTTGCAGGGTCACAGGGACGTGGTCCCCCGGTATTGATCAGGACTCTTTGGGGCTGGCATATGGCACCAGGTTTCAAAGGCCGAGCAGCTAAAAAAGAATTAAGTGGGGGCAAAGAGTGGAACGTACCAGATTGAACTCCTGACATGCAGGGGTCAAAGATCACTGGAGATAAAGCGGGTGCTGGAATGGCCTGTGCAATGTCAAAAATAAATAAGTAAGCATTAAAAATCAAATACTGCGTCCCTCCCCCCCACAGTGCCCAGGCTAAAATCCCACCATGTTTCAGAGGGAAATAAGTGGGCTAGATGAGTCTGAGATGCCACGGAATAAATAAGGGGAAAAAATGCCCTTTTTTGTACCTAGGGATGAGCACAATCATGCCTTACCTGGAGTGCGTGCCTATGGGACTTCATGACCTGGTATTCTGGGGGGGGTGCCTTTCTTCTGAATGTCCCTCAGCTCCTCAAGCACAGAAAGACCAATTTCAGAAAGAAAGGGAGAGAGAGCAGGAAAATAAATGGAGCATCCAGCACCCCTGGCTGTGCAGAACCATCTCTTCTTTACCAGTAAGGTGTCTGGGGTGAGAAGAAAGCAGCAGCTTCACCTGTCCGTGCTCCTCCAGAGCAGGAGGAGATGGGAGAGGTGGAAGAAGCTGAAGAGGACTGGAAATTTGAGCTTGTGTCAAAGCTTTTTTCCTCTGCTACGAGCCGCTGTGGCCAAAGGGAGAAGCCAATGGGCAGAGTATATGGCAAGGGACATGTGAGGAGGTGCTGAGGAGAGACAACCAGGTTCTGCCCCCTCCATCAGTGGGTCCTTGTGCTAAGGGACACCAGGCATGAAAGCTGGTGAAAAAGTGACCTGTGTGGTGAGTAAATCAACAGCTTCAGCTGCAAAGCTCGTGGGATGTGTGTCTGGGTTACATCACAGCGAGGGCTATAGCTTTGGTACCGCTCCGAGGGTCTCGTGGATGCTCTAAGTCCAAGCTACAGCACATTGTGGATCTTCACCTGATTTTCAAGCTCCTTCTTCATCTCCCAGTGCAATGCCAGCTTCTATCATCCCCAGAGCTGTACTGATGGTGAAAGACGGATGGCCTGGAGGAAAAAGGCATGAAAAGGAATAAACCTCTCAGTAAACAGACTTACCCAGGGCATCTTGCAGTTGTTTCAATTCTTCCCAGTGTTGCGATGCAGCAGAGGAAGCCACATAGCAGTTGTGTATCTTTGTCCCTCCTTCCTCTCTAAGCCACGTAAGACATTAATGAATCATGCGGTGCCTTTATCTCCACCACTTAATTCTTTACTGAAGCCCCCCAAAATCTCTAGTGCTCGGTGCTGACAGTCTGTGGCTCTTGGAACAAGTCAGCGAGCTTGTTTTCCCATCTGATTTTTGTTGCCTCCTCCTCTTTTGTTCCTCCAGGGCCTTTCATATCCAGCCAAGGTGCTGTATCTTCTTCTGCAGCTCTGCCTGCGGGACACGCTCCATCCTGCTCTTTAATGCATCTCCTCTGTTTGGTTCCTGATAAAATCAATCCCTTGGTGTGATGTGCAGCAGGGCTGGGTGTGTTTCCAAACACAGGTGATGCATCCAGAGCCTTGTCGTCATGCAGTTCCACCAAAACACCTCCTCTGTGAACACCAAAGCACCTGGCCATGAATCTCCAGCAGCAATTTTTCCCCAACTTCCTCTCTGGGCATTACTAGTTGTGTGCTGAGGAACAAGGATCTCCCATAATGCTGATCACCTTCCAAATATTTTCATTTCCCTGCTTGTCAGGGTTAAAACCCTTCAAAATTTGAGTGGACCGAAAGGTAGCTCAGCAGCCAAAGGGAGCTTGGAATGCTTGGAGAGATGGGAAAGTGTCTCCCAGTGACACATCTAGGAGGTTACGCCACATCTACCCTCTCCATTGGCCTTTCAGGTGTACCAAACTGGATAGGCAGAATGGGATTTCGTGCCCTCATATATTGCCTTATTGCCTTTACATCTGTGTAGGTGGAATACTCTAAATGGCACATTATCCCTTCCGTTCTGCACTTCCCTCTAGGTTCGTACTTCTCATGAATGTTAGAAAATGTTCTCCAGAGCTGCCGTACGATGAGCAATCAATGCTTAAAAATGCTGCTTTTTTTTTTTTTTCATTTTTCTTGGTGAGTTTAGTACCAGATGGTAGACTCCCAGCCCTGAGAATGAATTGACAGCATAACATGACTAGCAGCAGCGAAATCTTCCTTCCCTCTCTTCCACCGCTGAGACTCCAATGGTGCAGAGTGAATAATTTAGCAGCCATCTCTCATTCAGCAAACACTGCCGGTGAGCTGTGTGAAGATGATTTTTATTAACTGGACGGCTGGATGCAATTTTCCAGCAAACCCTGTGTGCAAACAAATTGTAGCTGACTGCTGGGTAAGTGCCAGTGCTTATGACTGTCTCCTGGTACAGAGAGATTAGATGCCCACATCCTGTTACACCATCTCCTCTGCTCGTGAATTATTTCCCAAGCCCACAAGTAACTTCGCTGGTGAACAATCATGGTTTCATATCGGAGGGAGTGTTTTCAGCAAGACACATGTTCGTGATGTTTTTTTGTTCCCTGGGAACACTTGAACAAAATCGCACTGCCCAGCCTGGTCTGTAAAAGCCATTGCGGATACTGCTGATGGGGCTCATGGGATCTGACCAAGAAAAACAGTTATGAGCCCTTTTGTTTTTGTTCCATTTGTCCGTTTCCGCCTCATTCCAGCACCAGGGTGACTGTGTTAGGGGGTGAGAGTGGCATCTGGTCTCATTGGGCCCCTCTGTCATCATCTGCCATCGGCAGAAGTCGTGGCCATCCAGGGGCCATGCTGCAGCTGCAAGAGTAGCCAAAGCTGGGCAGATGCCTCCAGCCAGGGACAGGCTGTGTTGGTTGCAAGTGGATTTTTGGTTTTAACTTTGCTTCTTGCATGCTGATTGTTGCTTGCAACCCACTGTAGGTCCCTGCAGATGACTGCCAGTAGGGATGAAAGGTCCTCCTAGCCACCGTCACCACTGCAGGCAGATGTGACAGCTGTTTTGAGGTCCTCCAGAGCCATGCAGTTTTGCAGTGGCAGACCTAGATGTTTGCTGGGAGGTGTGATGGATGTGAATCTTACAGTGGGCAGGTAAGAAAAAAATCTGAATTTGTTGGACAGGTGCCTGGAACATTAGGCTGTTATTGGAAACATGAGGCTTTTATGGTAAGTAATTGTAATGTTATTGGGCGTTTTCCTTAAATAGTCTGCCATGCTCCCATATGCTGGCAGCTGATGCTGAGGGGAGAGGTGCATGCAAGCTGTTTTATAGGGATGCAAGAGCCCTGGCATCTCAAGCTCTGAAATGCCCACTGTTACCCTGCTATGTCCTCCCAGTGCTGTGGGACACGTGTCGTCCACAAAGAGAATGGAAAGCAATACACCAGGAATGCAAGCAAGAGTCCCAGTTCACCTCTTCTTTTCCATGAAGAAGAGTAATCCCCAAAACCCCAAATGCTGTCTTTTCATGGACGTGATGGTCACCATGGAAAGATGAAGCTCTAGTCTGAAGTCCCCTTTGGTTTCTCTCTACGTAACAAGTGACCCTTTTGTCTCTTGCTGATGCAGCATGGGATCCCATGGCCCCAAGCCCCAGCCAGGGGAAGCCATTTCACATTTCAAGAGCATCCAGGACAGAACAAGCGGAGTTCTGAGATCATCAGCAATGCTGTGCAAATATAATACTCATCCTCTCCTGAACACCTAAGGAAGAACAAGAGCATGCCCAGAGCTAGAACTAGCAAGAACAGCTATGGCACCTAGGCCACCCTTGCTTGAAATAGCCCATGGGGCAGGATTAGCATCGTTCTCCCCGAGCAGAACCCCAGAGTTTGAGAGATCTCTCTGGCAAATTCTGATTTTTTTTTTTCTCTAATATCTAGCCTGTTGTTCTGTTCTTTTCCACCCTCCCTTTCTGACTCTGCCTCATATACAGGACTACAAGCAGTACCTCGTCACTCCTGGCTGGTCCTGGAGTTACTCACAAGCAATGAGCCATTTCCATATGCACATCGTCACCGTGCAGTAGTCCATGGAAGCCAGGCTGCCAGCATCTGGCACAGCCATAAATAGCACCGTGTTTCTACGGGGCAGGAAAACACCTTTGAACTCCCCTGAAATCTGATGGAACTGGAGAGCTGCAAAGGGACAAACCATAAATATTGGGCTAAAAATATACCTGAGCTAAGCGAGATGCCTGGGGGAGGCAGCAAGGAGCCACTGGGACTGACTGGTCCCATCGCAGGCTCAGCTGGTGGCTCCCAGTGAGCGGGAGGAAGGGCACGGGTTTGATTTGAGACCGAGAGATACGAGCAGAAGGGAGCACGCTGCACTCAGTGCTGGGGTACAGCTGAATCAGGCCCAAGGGCCTCATCCTGACCCTCCCGCTCCCCTCAGACCGGGCTTTGCAGCAATTCAGAGCTCAGCTTCGGCATCTTGCGGCGCTGTCCGAATTTTTCCCATTGCCGTCTCCCACCTTCTTCCCCATCCTCCTCCTCCTCCGGTCGCCCTGGAAACCAGAGGCCACGACGCCTCGCCCCGGGTGACAGCCCCGTGACAAAGGCGGCTTTCACGGCGCCGGCGGGATGGGGCCATCCCCGGCGCCCCGTCCTCCCCGCACAATGCGGGGCAGCGAGTGCTGGGGGTGGCCCGCCACCCCGGGGGACACCCGGTGGCAGCCAGCCTCCGCGGGTCCTGCCGTCCTCCTCCTCTTTCACAGGTCAAGGGACAGGGTTCACCGGCTCCTCCGGGCAATGGGGCGGAGGTGGATGAAGAAGAGGGCAAGAGCTCTTTCTTGTCGCTGTTGCAGGGTGGAGGCCGGGTCAGCTGTCCTCGAAACCCCTCACACACCCCGGTGGGTCCCCAAGTGTCATTCAGCCTGAAGGAAGTTGTCCATCAAAGCCGGGGGAGGCTGTGGGAATACCTGCAGGGCAGGAGGTAGGGACCATCTCAGCACAGCATCTGACCCTGCTGCTTTTCTCCCACCCAGGACAACCAAACCCAGTGAACTCACTGGTGCAAGCCTGGAGATGATTTCCCTGTGGCAGGACTCGGGTAAATCTTGGGGGCTGGAAAGCTTCTTTTAGGGAAATATCTGATCTGCAGACAAAGGTTGGTCTGCTGGGTTGCTGCTGTGTGCTGCTGTGTGTGTGGCATTTCAGCAAGCCTGGCTGCAAGCCATGGTTGGAGATGTGCTCCTGAGCGCTGAGGACCATTCTTCTGCAGAGGTGGAGGTAGCTCAGAAAGACTTGGATGAAATCCCAGCATCCTCTTGCAGACCATCTTCTTGCCTAACACGGAAGTAAATCTACCAAAGTCCCATGCCACATTAAATCTCCCTGCAGAAACATCAACTACACAGCAAGGGCAGGCACCTAATCTTGGAGGCAGACAGAGCACTGAGGCGAGCAGGCTTTCCCAAAAACACGGGGCACAGAAGAAGAAATGCACACAGAATGGGTCAGACACGTGTCTGCTTCGGGAAATAAACACCAGCAGGTCCATCCCTAATTACATCTGCTTTGCATGCATGCAGACTGACGAGGGGACACGGACCCCTGTGCTGCCCACATTTTTGCAAGCAAGGAGGCTGAGGCTCTGCCATGGGTCTTCTTGCTGAGGCTCTGAGTGAGGACATCAGTGGTGCCCCCCAGCACCATCCCGATGCCACCTGGAGCCCGCAGAGGACCTGGCTGTGTGGGTCCAGGCACCCCGGAGTGCTGCTGGGCAGCAGTTACAGGACTGTGGGTACAGAGGGAGGACGGGAGTCCCCAGCACTCTGGGAGCATCTTCTGCCCTCTACGCCTGGGTCTGAGCCCTTTGCAGCTTGCTGTTGTACCCTGCTTAGGCTCACTGGCATAGACCCTTACGGGCATCTCACTCGTGCCTGCTTGCTGGGTTGTGGTGGTGGAGCTCTCAGGCTCCCCTAATTCTCCCCTTGCGTCTCCCTTCCCCGCATGCTGCAGCATCGCATCTGCATCCCTCCCCAGCCCCATCCTTGATGGGGGCAAGAGCCATTGATTGGTGTGACCTCTGCAGGGGACATATCCCAGGCTGGGGTCTCATGGGGTGCTCTGGGAGCTCCTCTCCTCCCACTGCCACCTCTGCCCTCCCCTCTGCTGTCCGTGCGTGCAGGGCCGGGCGGGCTGGCGTCTTCCCCTTGGGCGGCCGTTTCTGGGAAGCTGGCAGCGTGTGATAGAGGAAGGAGCCGCGGTGGCTGCAGGCAGGGAGTGCTCCTCGCACCCACCCTCCAGCTCCTTCCTGCCTCGCTAAGCTCCGCTTTCCTGCGGCCGAGCCCAAGCTCTTCTTGTCCCCTGCCTCCTGGTGCCTAAAAATAACTTCCCTACGCAGGTCTGGGGAAGCGCTTCTGGATGGAGTTCAGCCCTGGGAAAATGAAATAAAGAAGAGGCAGGCAAAACCCCATGGATGGGATGATGGGAATGCTGATGGGGGACACGGAGCAGGTTGGAGAGGTCAGGACCACCTTGTCTACATGCACAGCCCAGGGCTCAGCCCCTTGCAGATTGCAGGTGGACATATCACAGGGGGTTCTTCAGGTTGGAAGAGGGGATCCATCCCTGGAAACATCTTGGAGACATCTGTGCCCACCTGGACCTCATGGGGCACTCCCACCGTGGGTCACCTCCTCTAGCATTGGCTGCTGAGTCTCAGCCCTGACTTGGTGCTGCTCTGGGTTCCCTGTTGAAGGACAGTGAGCAGGTCCAGGGTGCAGAACCACCTGCACACCACCAGAGTGATGATTCTGGGGGGGATCCACTCCCTGTGCTAGCTCACAGCACATTTTAGCACATGGGTCCATGGGCTAGGCATGCCCCACATCGGAGTACCACCTCTCCCTTCTCTCCATCCCTCCCTCCTTCCCTCTCTTTCTCCAGGAACCACACACCTTCCAGAAAATGGGGCATCTAACAGGGCTAATGAGCCTTTCTGGCAGAGGTTTCAACAAATGGCCCTTCCACAACCAAGTGCTCCATGTCCCATGCTATGGAGCAAGAGGAAGTTCTCCCATTACTTCCTCCCCATCAAAAGGACACCCTCGGCTGGGGGCAGCAGTGGACCTGAAGTCGACAGCTTTCCCTAGGAGTGAAATTCAGATCCTGCTGGACGATGGCCTGGATCCTGTTGGGGTGATGGGACCTCAATGGGAATTGAGGCTCTAGGAAACCCCTACTCCCCTCCAGGCTTTGCTGCAGGGATTTTTGCCTGCTGAGCTATAGCTTGGCATGAAAAAGAAACCATCTGAAGGCTCTTCCCTGCAGAAACATCCCCCTCATCTCCCTGGGCTTTATCTTGCCATGGAGGCACCTTTCTGCTGGCCTTGGAAAGGAGGTCTCGGCAGCTTGAACAGCATTGGATCTGCCCCACTCTGCGCAGGGCGGCCAGGCAACGTGCCTATCTTCACGAAGGGCAGTGGCCCGCGGGCTGTCACAAGCCCTGGCACGTCCCATGTCCCGCTCCTCCGCCTCCTGATCTTTATATAGACAAGGCATCCTGTTTGCAGGGTGCGCGGGCAGGATTGTCACTCCCTCGCTCTCCCTTTCCCCTCCTGGCTGAGGGCAGGAGGCAGTCAGTGTCCTGGGAAAAGCAAAACTTGAAAGCAAAGCTGGGCTTTTCATTGTCAGGAGGATTTTTCTTTTCTTTTCTTTTCTTTCTTTCTTTTTTTTTTTTTTTTTGATGTGTTTCCTCCGGGTCGTTTCCTTTTCATTCGAATGTGGGTTAAAAATACGCTTCCGCTGACATCACCCGCTGTCCCTTTTCGGAAGAGCTCTGCGCTGGTCTCCTGAACACCCCAGGGCTTTGCATTCCTCCACGGCCATGAGAAACATGCCTGGAATGAGCAGCCGGGGCAGCTGGCGGGGACGGAAAGGACCAGCCAGGGAAATAGGACTCTGTGGTTTTCTGTGTGCGTGGTTAACGGGGCTTGGTGGCACTGCTGCTCACATAGGGGACATTCAGCACCGCTGGCTGCCCAACAGGTGAGGGCAGCCTGGGAAAATCCAGCTCTTCTCCCATCCCAAGTTGGGGGTCTCATGGAGTGAGAGGTAGCGTGCTGCCCTATGGAGCAGATGTCGTCTGGGCTCTGCTGGGGAAGCCCACTGGAGTTCTGGAGCCAGTCCTATGCGGGTGCCACAGGACAATCAGATCCTGAGAAGCAATCTGCACACTTTGTCCCCTCTGGCCTCATTCCAACCCCATCAGCCATCAGCACAGGTTTCAGCCCACAATGGTCCAAGTGAGGTGGTCAGAGCTGGTGGGGACAGCACCTCGCTATCCCACGGATCCAGCCCAGGGCCTCATTCCAGTCTCACGGGGCTCCCTCTGCACATCCACGGCCTCCCTGCTGCTCGGGAGACCACCAGAACCCCCTGCATCTTCTCCATCCATCTACCTGCTGGTGGTGGACGTTGTGGAAAGGCTGGACCAGTGCGCAGGAGGTCAATGGCTCAGAGATGCATGGAGGGATGAACACAGGGGTTGCTTGAAAAACCAAGACCTTTGCTGCAAGCCCAGCTGCAACACCATGGGAGAGAAGATGGAGCTTCTCCCTCTCTGGAGCCCACTGGGAATGGGGGGAGGCTCAAGCATTTCTTCCTCCACCACACACACGCTGAGAGGTCCCAGGGATCCCGGAGGAAGGGCTTTGGCCAGGAGTCCCAGATATTTATACAGCTGTGGCTTCGCGCTGTTTGCTTTGTGCTGGGTGGCCCTGAACTTCCACAAAATATTTGGCACGGGGGGCAAAGGGTCCATGCAGCCATGCCTCGTGCTGCTGGTTTGGATGGGGAGTGGGGAAAGTCGCTGGCCTGGCCTCTGATGGACAAAGTTGCTGAGAAAGGATTTCTCTTACAGTTTTCCCAGCTGGATGAGCACTTTCAGGATGTGAGAGGCCAAATGAGTATTTTGGAGCTGCTCGCTCCAAACAGGCCACTTTGTTGTGTCAATCAATTTCAAAGCAGGTTCCAGGAGGAAAAGCTGTCCTAAGAAAAGTGTGTCACTGGAAAAATGGGACATGTCCACTACTTTCAAACTTTTTTTTAATGAGCAGAGAACTGGAGGGGTGGAACAGGTCCAGCTGAAGTGAACACCATTTTCTGGTGGAAGTGGTTTGCTTGTGAGGATCCTGGCTGGCATGAGTCAGAGTAGGTACCTAGAAGAAGCCACACTGAGCCTCTTCATAGCCAGATAAATGGTGCCCATGGCTCACTGTTCCCTCCCTGCTACGGTGCTTGCAGGAAGTCCCTCAAACAGTCCTGCCATCCCCTGAGCTAGGGGCAGCTCTTCCTCTCTCCCTGATGCTCCTGGAGAGTTAGGAGATGCAGCCACATCCCAAAATACTAGGCTGTGAGCTCTGCATCCCGGATGGGTTCTCAGGTACCCTCTGAAACATGAGGGCACTTGGGCGTGAAGATCTGTGCCACGCCGAGCAGACAAAGGCATGCTCGTCCCTGGTAGCTCTGCTGAGACCTGAGATCTGGGGACAGAGACATTTTTGTGTGCTGCTCTGCGAACCCCCCCGATCCAGGCTGCCCCAAATCCCCGGAGCCAGGGGCCGAGGACGGAGCGGTGGTTTCCAGCCAGGGAATGACAAATAGGGCAATTGCTCCCTCTTGTGACCCAGCGCACAAATGCAGCGAAACTGTCGGAAATGCTGGAATTAGCGACGAGGCTGCTCCCAGGACAGCCTCTCCGTCACAAAGTCCATCAGAGCTCAGGCAATGATCCAGCAGCAAAGTGTATTTTTGTTGGGTCAGTTTTAGCTGGGACCTATCTCACCGTGCCATAGAAACCACCGCAAAATCTGCGTAGGACGGGAGCTCTGCAAGCCTGAGGGCCACCCTCCTGCTTTCCCCTTCCAACTGGAGCTTCCTTCATTGCAGCTTATGCCCACTGCCCTTTGGCAGTGCAGCCTGGGGAGCCTGGCTCCACCTTCTCTGTGATGCTCCATCACACAGCTGAAGGCAGCAGTTGGATTTCCCCCTTTGGATTTCATTTCTCCAGGGTGAGAAACTGTGATTGCCCAGCATCTCCATGCATGCATCTGCTTCAACCCCCTGACCACCTCGATGGCCCTCCAAATGCTGGTAGCCTCCAGAGGAGGGAGGGAGCAATTGGTCTTCTGGTGAGCAGTTTTGGCTTGTGTTGAGACAAAGTGACACATGGCCAGAGCCCATGAAGGAGGGCAATAGGCAAAGCTTGTGTGCTGGTGGGACACTGGGGTGTTCTGATGCAAGCTGGTAGGGACATGAGGAGAGAAAGTGCAGGGAAATTAGAGTGGTGGAGGCTGGGTCTAGACCTTGCAGAAGGACAAGGTTAGGAAGAAATGCATTGCTGCTGGTAATTAAAATAATGACAGTAATCAGCTGGGACAGAGGAGCAGGAGTTACCAACTTCCTTGGTCCAACTCCAGACACCCGAAGCTCAACTTGTTGCTATTAGAAATGAGATGAATGACTTCTGAAAAGGGATGAGGTGGGCTCTTCCCCACCCCAAAACTTGTATTCCTACCAGGGTCTTCCTCCCATAGGTCTAGGCTTGTTCAGGAAGCACCATCTCAGGCATTGTGAAGCTTTTTGCAGCCTCTCTGCTTTTCTATGCACACCGCCTCCATGGCATTAGTGGAGAAGGAGCTGCTCTGCTCATCCATTGCTCAGTGCAGTGGGTGGGACAGTGGCCTGCAGGCCAGGGACACATGGGATGGGGTCTGTGGGGCCTGGCAAGACCGTCTTGGTGTATGATGGTGTTTCAGGATGCATGGAGGTGTGCAAAGAGGGTCTGGAGCAAAGGCATGAAGCTGATTTTTGTGCCCCTGGAGAGCTGATTCCCACCTGAACAAGCTACAGCTCTTGGATGCAAAGATGAGGGCTGGTGGCTCCTTTGGACACATCTTTCCTGAGTCCTGGACTTGCTGTCTGGGCAAGAAAATAATACTTGAGCAACCAGTGGTGAAGCTGGAGGCTTCCAGGTGAGCACAGAGGAGTAATGTTTCTGCCCCTGCCACCAGGCTGCGCAGCCCATGACCATGCAAGGGCAAGACCAAACTGTCCCTCACCAGCCACCTCTCTTGCAACAGGCAGCAAGTTGGGCAGGAATGCAGGAGGTGGAGGGAATCCCAGCTGGATCAAAACCACCTTGGCCCAACAAAATTTCTGCTCCAAATTGTAGCTATCTCCTGCTCACCAGCCTTCGGCATCTCCCCAGGTGGGAAAAGAGCTGTCTGGCAGTGTGAATCAGCGGCTCTGTACCAGGTGATTTGGGTTGTTTTTCTGTTGTGCTGTCCCACAAGGATGCAGGATCCTTGGCGTTGCAGCTGGGAATGCAGCCAGTGCTGTGCTGGAAGGAGTCCTCCTACCAGACCCCCAAAACCCTCCCCACCTTCAGCCTCATGGCTTTCTGCCCATCCTCTCTCCAGAGGATGTCCAGCCTTTCCTTGTCTCAAAAGGGTGCAATGCAACCATCTTGCTCCAAATCCACGCACTCAGCTCTGCAGGATGCTCTCCATCTGTGCATGAGCAGAAAACACCTCTGCAAGGAGGAGCCGAGCCCAGAGGAGGTGCTGGATGCTTGGGGATGCCCAGGCGGGTGCAGCTGCATCTCCCCTTAGGTCTTCACCACCTCCTTCCTCCTGCCACGGCGTGGAAGAGGTAATTATTGGACACTGGCTGCATCTGTCCGTCTCCAGTTCGGTCTTCGGAACGATCTTGACCGACAATGAGCCTCCTCAGCTTTGCTTTAGGGCTGCCCATTAATGGAAAGCAGAATATAAAAGGCTGAGAGATGCCCAGGAGCTCTGTGGGAGAACCAGCAGCAATCTGTTGTGTTATATATCATGCAGTTCCCCCTTCGAACATAAAAACAAAAATTAAAACCATTTACGAGAAAAGTCACTTGTTGGTAATTTATAGCCCTTGGCTCTGGAGCAGAGGAGTTCAGGGCTGTGGCGTGGAGGGATGTTGCTCTCTCCACTTTCCTGTAGTATTTTAATTTGGGAAAGGTGTTACCATTCAGATCAGTGCCCAAATTCCCATTGCTCATGCTATTTGGAGGCAACCTTCCTCCCAAAATTGTTCGCAAGGTTAATTTAAAAGTCAGTTGAATCTGTGTGGCTGCACCTTCCTGCAAGAACTCTGCTTTGACACCAGGGCAAGGCTTAAATGAAATCTGCTCCTGATTCCTCTGAATGGGGTGAATCTCGTTGCAGGCTGCCCAGATGCTCCTTTGGTGGCTTGGGTGGGATGTCCCCCTAAGAGAGGCTCTCCTCAATTTACTGGTAGATCTCCAATTTGGGAGTGGGGAAATCTCTAACAAGCATGTGTTATGGACAACAGCTCTGCTCTGCTCCTCTCTCAGCATCCAGGACTGTTGTGTTGCCACTCTGTGGGTCTTCCTAAGAATCTGACTCTGTTTTTTAATGTTGTTTGGATAATTTGCCCAGTGCAAAGGGGAGAAGAGACATGGAATATCATCAGGACCTTTTGCTGAAGCATAATATTTCTCTTGGCCTCGCCAGTCTGGGGCTTGGGACATCTGGTCTCAGCCATGTGCCCATGCCAAAATCCATGCGTGAAGCTACCTATCCCCAAGCCCTGAGTGCCATGGCCATGACAAATGAACACTCACATCACCTTTGATGGGACTGCTCCATTCTTCAGGACACCTGGAGTCGCAATAACTCTTTCTTCTCCCCCATCCCATTTTGGTGGCTATGGAGTTCACCTGGGGGTACCTACCTGCATGGCCACAGGTGACAGATGCTTCACACCATGTCCAGAAATGAAGGAATGGAACTTCCTGACCTTAAAATGGGAGAAAATGATGTACTCAGAGTTCCCAAGGACCACGAGCATCTTCACGTTGGGTGCAGCTGGTGGGGATGCTCTGGACCTGCCACCTCACCCAGGCTGGAGATTCAGGGCTGGACTGAGGACCCACACAGTTTCATGTCCACCAGTCCAGCGACGTACAGTGTGGGCATCATCCCAAGCTGAGAATCAGACCTCTTCACTGCACAGGGCAACAGGATGCAGTCCCAACAAGAGTAGGAGTCCTGACGTGCTGCCCTCTCTGGAAACTGCCAGCTCTCTTAGCAGGAAGTTCAAAAGCAGCCACCGGAATTTTAGATTTGTCTGTGCATTTTTATTTATTTGTTTATTTGTTTTAAAGAAAGTGCAAAGAATGCATTTTCTCCTAGGAAGTATTGCTGCCTGCTGGACTGAGTGCAAAAGCCATCACCCCCAGCAGTGACAGGTATCCCGTGGGAGAGGCAGCAAAGCAGAAAACCCAGAGACGTCACGGTGCAGGGGAACATGGCATGCCTCATGCATCACAGTCCGGGATGTCACCGCTCTCATTGAGATAAATGGGGAGGTGGCCCCAGGAGAACCTGGGAGTCACTTCCACTTAGCAGCTTGCAGGCACTGGCCAGGGAGTTGCAGCTCAGCTCCTCGTGGAAGGGTGAGCCTGTCCCACCCCATAACCTGGCTGTGCAGGCACAGTAAGTGCTTGGGGACAGTGCTGCAAGTCACAAGAGTGACCCACATGACATATGGTGACATAGCAGGCCAGCAGGCCATCTTTGGAGGGGTTTGCTAAGAGCATGGCAGATAGGAGGGTGGCCTGGCTCTGATCATCTTCAGGAAGACCCTCTCGATGTGCCCTCTGGGCACTTCATGGAGCTCTCATGCTCCAAGATATGGGAAGCGTCTAAAGTCTTAATGCATCAGAATAAAAATCAAGACAGAGTGGGGAAAGGTGATGGGCAGGGTGATAGGACCAGGTGTGTGGTGCTCAGGATGGATAATATGTGAAATTGTTTCTCTGTTTTGCTATCAAGTGAAATGCATGTGCAGGGAGGGAGAGGAAATGTCAGGGCACAAAGGGAACACAACGAAGAAGGATGGGGCTTTTAATTGAAAACGAAGTGCCTGGGGAAATGTCTTGACAAAGAGACATGTCAGGCCATGGAAGATTTCCCAGGGAAGCACTGGAGATCCCATAGGGACACTCAAAAACAGATTAGAGAGCATGCTCCGGTCATGGTGAGCCACCCAGCACAGCCGGGAGCAGGGGTGAGTGACAGAGTATGGCCCCTTCCAGCCTCAGTTACTACTGGTTGCCTCCAGCTGGGGTGGGCTTTCTATTCGTGCGGTTTTATCACTATTTTAGGTAGTGAAAGACCAGTCTCTTTCATCTTTGGACTGAGCTCGGAGATTCTCCACTTCACAGAGAAACTCATGAACTTAAGAGCTGCCCGTCCCCGAAGGATGTGATTTCTTGATCATGAAGGAGATGAAGTCCAGCCTGGTGGAGGATCCCCAGGGCAAGGGAGATGTCATTTCCCCAACCGCCTGGGGAATGGATCCTTCCAGATCCTGCCAATGCCCAAACCAGAGCTGCGTTTAAGGCTTGCATTTCTACGTGTCTCCTTTGATTCGACTAATTGGCCAGCGAGCTGCAGGGAGACCCAAGTGCCGTGTTAAAAGGATGAGATGAAATAAGAGCGCAGAATAAATCATGAGCCAATTTCCAGCATTTTCTTGGCTGAAATGGAATGGCTAATCATTTTGATGGCAGAATTAACATAATTACTCTACCCATCAGCCCAGGCCAGGCTGAACATTGAGAAAAACAGGCTGCTGTTTCAAAAGGAGATGTTTATGGAAGTGATTGAGTGAGATGTGGGATTTGGGTCCAGGAAGGGACTATCTTGGTCATGGGGAGCCACGACTGCTGTGCTGATCCTGAGCATCCCATGTGCTTGGTGCAGTTGTTGCTTCTTGGAAGGAGCCACATGAGCCAGTTTTCCCATGCAGTATTTCCACCTTTCATGCACAAGATTCATGAAGGGATGACTGAAACTAGAAGGAATTTGAAATAGTGTAACAGAAGAAAGTTGACAGTGTTGTGACACATGAGTTAGAGCAACAAGACTTCGTTAAGTCCCCTTTTCTTATGAATCTTACAAATTCTTATGAGATCAAACCTAGGAAGCTTTCTTACAGAACTCAGTCTTACAGGCTAGTTGGTGCCTACATCTCCTGTTTTCAGTAATGCTTAACTCGATTTTGCTGCAAGTGGATGCTATATTTGTTTTCTTCTCTTTTCTGATGCCATGCTCCCATTTGTTTATACTTTTCCTCAAAACTATCATGGACCCCATACATACTATATAGCAATTATCACAACTTTTGGCAAATGAAGTGTTTGTAGGACGTTGACTTATCTGATTTGGGAAGGTTCCCATTGCATGAGACTTTGGCTTTTCAATAGGATCTATCTTGAGATCAGTTGCTTAAATTTGACAGCAATAAATCTCACACTCCTTCTCACCCAGGTGTCTTGATGTGGATGCTTTGTAAGGAAATCTTGATTCAGATCTTGCATCTTTCCAAATTTCCCATTTCAGCTTGTCTCCTGCAAGCAGCCAAACTGGGTAAGAGCTTTATAGAACTGTACTCTCCTTTAGCTCAAACAGTAGAAGAGCATGTGCAAAGGTGCAGGGACTCCTGGTTTCATCTTCCTTTCCAAGCAGCGATGTCAGGACATTGTTTATGATGGTTTCAAGCCCTTCTACTGCTTGTTTCCTTGCTACACTCTGATTATCTGGGACAGTGAAGCTATAGTCAGCTTTGCCTCTTGACTCTGTGGCCTTGGTGCCGAACTATAGTCTTAGGGAGGAAGATGTCCCCACTCCTCAGAAGTGTTTGGGAATTTTATGACAGCTCCTGAGATGCTAGCAATTGGTCCACAAGGTCCTGTGCAGTCCCATGTTTCTCTGATCCTACAATAATTGAAATAAATTCTCATTCCATTTTGGGAAAAAAAAAAAAAAATCTGATCAGCAAAGCAGAAACCTTTTAATGACAATCTGAGTTAATGTAGTAACAGAGCCTCCAGCCACCAGAGTTTCCTATGAGGTTATCGATTGTAGAACAACACTTGTATATTGTGTTAACATCGTTCATAAGGAGGACAATCCTTGTTTACTTGTTTTGTTAACATTGGAAGACTCCAGGGCCTTCCCACACACATTCATTTGCATGTTTCTTCCAATGAAAAGTAATAAAATATTAATATCGTTAAAGGAAGGGGGGCTAGAAAGAGGCCTTGGACTGCTCCTCTGATTGAATGAGTGGGTGAGCCGCCTCTTCTTCGGCAGAAGAGCGAGGGAGGATGGAGGGCAGAGCGTGCGCGCACATTTTGGTCACCTGGCCCTTGGGAGCGGAGCTGCAGCGACGACGTGCACAGCACCCCGCAGCATCTCACCCACCGTGCCGCGTGGCTCTGGATAACACAGGGTGAGGTTTTGGGAAGGTTCCCCTCCCCTGAGCCGCACGTCAGGGCTGTGGCTGTCGGAATTGGAAGGAGACACCTGATAGCAGCTCTCTGGGGCCTTTTGTTTCCTGCTGGTTTCTCTTCCTGCCCATCCTCTTTCTCACCCAGGTTGGCCCCGTTTTGCAACCTGCAAGGCACCAGCTTGTGTCTGCACCCATCACACCACGCTCGTCAGCAGGCTCCGCGGGCTGGTCAGCAACCCGTGCCAACGCGCGGGCCCTGGCTGGCCATGCCGCCCGCTGGGATGGCCCATCTGCCTTCATCTCCTCGGTGAGGAGCAGAAACACCACGGGCTCCACGAGCTGAAGTCATGGGCTAATCAGGATGTATAGCCAGCCACTGAGGCCATGTATATTTAATGAGCCCTGTTAAAGGATTTTTAGAAGTGCTCTCCCCATGGACAAGACAATGACTTCTTTGTTTATAATTTTTTTCCCCTTTCCTGTTGCCACTAATCACTAACTCTCTGCTCCTTAATGGCACCTTTGGGGAGCTCTGGGGATTACTTATTTATTTATTTGCTCCAGACCGGAGAAAAGCCCCCTCCCTCCCCACCACCAGCACGGGCAGTCACAGCCTTGGGGTCTGCCTGCACCGCTGCCTGGCTCAGCAGACGCAGCTGGGATGCAGCTGTGGTGACTCCAGGTTGCGGTGGGACGAGGATCTGGATCCATCCCCGCCCCATCCGCCAGCTGAGAAAGGCTGAAGCAGGGAGCAGAGAGGAAGAGGAGGGGATGAGCATGGTGGAGAGCTACTGAGAGCCCCCAGACCATGGGTAGATGTTTTAAATTTATATTCGGTGCCTGCGAGGAAGAACTATCGATGCTGAGCACCAGAGTTGGTCCATCAGCCTCCTCTCTCCCTGCCTGTGCCTGCCCACCGGCTGGGTCGGGAACCCTCCTCTGCTCCTTCCTCCCTGCAGGACTCTGGCACCCACCTCCTCCTCCTCGTGCCTCCCAGCAGCAGAGCCCCTTCCCCGCTTGCAGGCAGCAGGCTCCATCTCCAGGACTCCCAGCACTTCTTCCCAGGGCCTTTCTCCTTCTCCGGAGCTTTAACAGTGAGAGAAGGGAGCAGCTAGGTCCAGGGGGACCTCAGGGGAGGAGCAAGCGACTCATAATGTTAATTTTAATGTTAATGTAACGCCAGAGCGTCCCGTTTCGCTCAGCCAGCCTCTTGTTGATGTGACCTACTTTGCTAGAGCTACACTCATGCACCCAGTGCTGTGTGCGTGTGAGCGTGTCAGCTCACGTTCTCCTTGACCACATCCTCCTCTCTTGCTAAGCTCCCTTCGAGCCCAGGGAGCCACTCTCTGCCCATCACTCTGGTGCAATCCTCCGATGAGGACTCGGGTTATGTTTTGATGCTCGGAGCTTCAGTATGACATAAAACCAAGGGTAGGAGCATGTCACCAGGGGGAGGACTTCATCCTCAAGCCTCCTAGGAAGCTCCCAGGAAGCTCCTGTCCACATCCTAGTGCAGAGATGACCGTAACCTCAGCTGCAGACCCCGTCAGTGCCACTCCCGCTGGGTTTCCCAAAGCTCCTCCTCTGAGCTGGATGTCCCAGTGACAGTATTGCTTAACCCTGAATCTGAAACTTTTGGGAAAAGCAAGAACTCAAAGATTTCAGGTGAGGTTTCACTCTAGCCCAAAGCAGGCTGGGAAGCACATGGGCAGTGCTGGTTATTTTTTATTAATTTAGGTGGGCACCTTGTGTTGTCTAAACTCACCTGCAGGCAGCAGGAGGAAGAAGGGAGGCTCTCTAGCTTTTACAAGTCAGTAGTTTTGAACCATCTCCAAGTATTTTTCTTGCTTTTGGGCTCTTAGCCTTGAGACAATCTGGACTTGTATTCCTTTCTGCCAGACCTGAGGACAAGGGACCTGAGAACCAGATGCAGGGTCACATCCTGCACAGGGTGGTAATGCAAAGACCCAGATGACAGCCCTGACATCCTGGATGAGTCTAGATAGATACCTGCTTGTAATATTTAGCTTGTTGGCCCTCTTCTGAAGTGTCTGAAAGTGTCTTCTGTCTCACACAATCTTGAACATTACCAGTTGGCTGTGCAAATTGGTTCCAGGAGAAAAATTGCTTTTTTTCAAAAATTTAGATTTTCTTTTTTTTTTTT
>VXAA01004715.1:107660-127865 GCA_013399115.1 Anseranas semipalmata
TTATTTTTTTGAAAAATTTGAATTTTTTTTTTTTTTTTTTTTTTTTTTTTTTTTGAGAGTGGAAGACAGAAAACTCTGTCTGCTTTCAGAGGGAAGTGTTGCATCTTTAATTTTGCCGAGAAGAAAAGGAGCTGAGAGCTGAAACTTGCTAATGCAGGTTCCCACACTTCCACCACTGATTCAGGGCCCTGGTGTCACTCAAAATCTTCCTTCTTGCAAGGCCACAGACTCCAATTTGCTCGGGAAGGCTGGGGTCTGGACCTCCCTCTGGCCTCTTGCTAACACTGGCCAGCTCGTGGCAGACTCCCCCAGTCCCTGTCTCATGTAATGTAATGCAATTAGAGAAAAGCAGGGCAGGTCCCAGCCCCATGCTCTTCCCAGCTGAGGCTGCTTCGTATCGGGGCTGCTCAGGCTGCTGAGTGGCACAAAACTCCCCTTCCTCGTCGCATTAATTTGCACTTGGTTCAGTTGCTGGCTCTTCCTCCAAGCCGACCGGTAGTGCTTTTTAATCGCACCGAGGGAGCCAGCTGGGCTGGCGCAGTGCTCTCTGGGGCCCGAGTCTTTTCCTCCTCAGCCCTCTCAGCCACCCGTAGGTAGAACAGCAGGAAACCAAGATGGGGAACCGAGCTTGGTCCTCGCTGTGAATGCCCCAGTACATCTGTGGTTGGAAGCTGGTTTTCCAGCCCCCATCTCCATCCATCTAATCAGAACAAAGTTGCCACACATGGGCAGGAAGAAGCGGGGCTGAAATCATGTTTTTCAGGTGTAGTTTCCACCTAAACTAGTGTGTTTTGCCTGTGTCATCACAAGAGCTTCACAGTCTCTCGGGGACATGTTCCCTGGCACAGCGCAGGATGTAGCCACCCCACTGGGAAGGCAGGCCCTGGTGCTGCTGCGAGAGGCGTCATGAGGCACGTAGCTGCTACTCCCAGAAGTCCTACACCTTCCTGGCATGCTGCACTTTGACAAGAGGCTGTGATCAGCCCAAGACAACCTGTTAACATCACCTGAGCAGGGTTTCTTTAGTATTCCTGAAGTTACACCAAGCTGCAGGCCCCAGACTTGTCTCTGGCCAGTGGCATGCTCAGAGAAGCTAAGCGATGTTGGTGCATGGACCTGCCGTGCACCCAGCCCTGAAGACATCCAAAAGCCAGGAAGCTCACCTATGTCCCTCAATCCTTGGCTGAGCTCCCAGGACACTCTTCTCCTCTCCCCTAGCCCTTTCTTTGAGGAGCTGAGGCAGCCGCACTGCTCAGAAGTGATGTGAGAGCTTCTTGGTGTACTGGGGTCAAGACCAAGGACATGGTGGCAGATGCCACAACACAACTTGTGGCTACCATGCATTGACATCCCGTTCTCTGTGTGACCTGCCTCATCCAGTGTGATTCCTGCACATCTGGTGGCTGAGCCATGTCCCAGCCCATCCCAGGGTGAGAAGCCATGTCCCAACCCATCCCAGGGTGAGAAGCCATGTCTCGCCCCAGGTGTGACCCTGGTGGCGCCCAAGCAGAGGCTTATGGAGCACTGCCCCATCCTCTTCCTCTGCTCCCAGATTAGCACAAGGCTGTTACATCCCGCAGAGCAAAGGCAGGAAGCACCCAAACCCTGGGCAGGATTTCTGTTTGTTTTACCCTAAAGACTGCATTCCTGCCCCAAGAAGGCTGGAGAATGGCTTCACCTGACACCCAAGACCCTACCCCTGAGTGCACGTGTGTGTGTCCATGCACGTATGCCATGCACGGAAAGTTCTGCAGCAGTGCTAATGGCATGGAGAAAAGCCATTAAAGGAGGAAGAGTTGAGGTTACAGTATTGTGCTGAAAAGTTTATTGCTGCCTGTAGAGACATCAGGTCTGTACTTCCAGGATTACTCAGTGCTTAATGCCGAGCGCCTGAACATTAGTTTTGCCGGGAAGCCCATTTGGGGTTCTTCCAAAACGGAAAAATTACAGGGCTTCCCTAATAAAAGTGCTCTCCAAAAAAAAAAGTCTCCAAACCCAGCCCAGGCACCCAAATCGAAGCAGCCGATGTGGGAGAAAGGCAGCGCTTTGGAGCCGGGGGACCAGCCCTGCTGTCTGAGCTGAGGATGGAGCAGCCTCTGCGGCTGGCACTTGTGGGAAATGACATTCGTATCTGCTCCCTTCCTCTGCTAGGGTCTCCCAGGGCTTGGCTACATAGGGAAAAGGCACAGATTTACACAAGAAGTTGGGTGCACAGCAGGTAACTTTGCTTGGGAAATTCTTCTCTCTATTTTACCAACAGAAGGAAACTCAGCTCCTAAGTGTGGTGAATTGCTCAAGGCCTTACTCCCCATCTATTCTCTGCTGTAAGAAGCCAGGTCTTTTGAGTCCCGATCTTACATCCAGGCTGTTGGGCCACTCTTTTCCCAGCAGTTAGTGTACGTCTGGGAACACAATTAGTGCCTGAAATAGATGCAGACTGGATGGTGTGGGAGCAATGATTTGGGGAAGCAGCAGTATTTCAGCCCTAAGTCAGGTGGTTCGGCTCACTTCTTGCTCCTCTTCTGGCACCTAGCTCCTATCTGAAATCAATGAGAGTAAGGTGCCAAGATGCAAGTTAGACTCTGTGTCTCTTTGCAACTAGTAGATACTATAACTTCACATAGGCACTGACTGGAAACCGAGTTGAGTATGGACCAGAAGTTTTGTGCTGTCCTCAGTAGGCCCTTAAACTGCCCATGTCAACAGAAAAGTCTCGAGGCTCTGCCTTGCAAAGGCCAGGGATGGTTTGTCTGCCTTTGCCTTCTCCAAGAGTGATGGGGTAGGGCAGTGGGGGGGTACAGGTGCTCCTAGGTGGGGTTCAGTTTGCTTGGCCATGCCAGTGGGTGCTGGGGAATGCCACTGTGGTTCACCTTGCCTTGGGAGTGGAGATGGGGAGCTTTGCTACAGGGAGATTATTCAGCAGTGTCAGATTTTCACCAAGAAATCTTGCCTGCACAGGCCGGGGGTTTTCTTCATGATGCCTTAAGAAAAGTGTCAACAGTTCACCTCATTTGAGCCCCTGTCTGGGCCACGTGGTGGAGCATCTTGTGAGTGAGACCTGTCCTGATGGATCGGTGGGATCTGTTGGGTTCTGGCATGTGCTGCCTTTAGCTGCAGGGCTGGGAAGCCAGCTGTTCCCCAGCTGTGCACTGCACTGCAGCTGTTGCTGACATCAGTTAAGTAGTGCTGATGCTGAGGCTTAAGAAAGAAGCTGGAGGCTATTCTTTTACAACCAGGTCATGAGACATCCAGAGAATTCCTTCACTTCATTTCCATTCCACTTCAAAATAGTATTTTTTTCCTCCAAACAAGCCCAATTGTCCTAGCTTCTGCCTCAATCCCTCATCAGCAAGTCAATACCAAGAAGTGGACTTCCACATATGCCATTGCCCGCTGTTGCCAACTTACCTTGCTCTGGAGAGCTATCAGAGTACTGCTCGTGTCTCTGTACTTGAGGAAGAGCAATCACTGTAGTGAAGACTTATTGCCTGAGAGTGCTTTGGCCACCCGTGTGCCGCACTGCAACCCATGGCCTCAGTGAAACGCTTCAGACTCATTGCACGTGTTGGGTTTCCTTTGCAGAAGGTGCGTATCGTGGTGCTTTCACTCCACCTCTCCTTTCCTGAATCTGAAGGCTCTTCCAAGTGTGGCTCCTCCAAGGCTTGCTGGTTTACAGCCACTGCTCTTCCACAGGGCTTCTAGGGAGGACCCGCTTGGTCATCCCTTAAAACTGCTTGTTTCAGACCTACTCCATCCACCCCCACTAATGGACACAAGCAGAAATTGTTTAAGTGAGCGGTAGAAGCTGAAAGCAATTTATTTGAGGTCATGCACCCACTAAGCTATATCCCTCAACTTGCTGTCCTGAGCACGGTGGCCTCATGCATTTGTTGGAGATTACCCATACTCCAAAATGTTTTGTGGTCTCCTAAGAGGAACCAGATGCCTACACTCTTTTCTCAGAGCCATCTGGGCCTTCCTGAGGCCAGATCCCCATCCAGCACCTGGGGAGCTGTCTCAACAAACAAGGCACCCCAGAAGGGCTGTCCTGAACTCACTCTAGAGGTCTTCTGAAGGCACCAGCCCCAGCCAAACCTCCTTCATGTGGGAAGAGGTCACATTCAGAGCCAGGTTTGTCAGGGTGGATGCTCACCCAAAGATAGATCTGAATCTCTCCATGAGCAGTTTCCAGCATCAGAAGAGAGATGTGGCGGTGGAAGATGGGTGGGTGAGATTGCAGGATATGGGGAAGCAAGAGAGTTTGGGGAGGGGAAAAAAGAGAATTTTAACCTCAAGGTGCTATGAATTTCCCTGCAAAGAGAGAGCATTTTGGAAAATATGTATGTTCAAGTTTCACTCTTCCAGAGTCTGGGTGCTCTGCCCACTGAGGGGTCTCGAAGCCCATCTGTGTCTCCCTCTTTAATGCCCGTATTATTTTCCATTTACAAATCCTGCTGGGGGGAGCCGGGAGAACAGACACTTGGAGCTCCCCAGGCGGAGGCCTGGCACACAAATCCATCTGCATGGGGGCAATGCCAGCTTTTCTCCTCACCACAAATCCCTCTCCTGCTTCCCCTGGAGAGCAGCTCCGTTCACTCTCTGAGCCACTTGGGCGGTAGGTTCATTAGTGCGCATTAGACAGGTCTGGTCCGGCGCTCACAGAGTGAGACAAGGAGTTGTGAACGCTGGGGAATATGCCCCGGTTTCTCCACCCTTTCCTTCTCTGTGGCTCCTTCTCCAAGGCCTCAGCTTCCCAATCTGTGCAAAACAGAAAATGTCTCACATAGGTGGTACTGTTTAAACCCACAACTTCTTGTCCTGTCCACCAAGGACTGCTGCCTCTCTCCTTGCAGGAATGCCTTGCATATTTTAGCATATTAATCCATCTCCTCTCTGGCCTTCTCTTTTTTTTGCCTTTGCCCCCCCCCCCCTTTCTTTTTTTTTCTAGATGTTTTATCTTCATCTCTGGACTTTTTCCAGTTGATATTTCTTATTAGAGACAATCCTGTTTCTATGTCCTAGGGTGGTGGTGACAGCTGAGTGACAGCTGTAGACAGAGCAATACAGAAAGAAGGAAGGTAAGGCCAGTATCTTAGTTTTGGGGGCTATATACTGCCTAGGGAGGGGTTATCATGGTTGATATCCCTGTGACTGGTATGAGGATTTATTGTGATGGTGCTTATGGGTCAGGAGACAGAGTCAAACTCAGCTTTGAGAGAAATGGGAGAGAGCAGGGACCTGAAAGAGAAGCTCCAGCAGAAGCAGGACGGGCACGCTGGGCAGTGTTGGGCAGTGCTGGACAGTCATGGGTGCGCACCGGGAACAAGAGGTGTGGGACAGGGACCTCTTCTCCTCTTTACCATCTGAGGGAAACCTTTTGTTAAACAGTGCTGAGGGTCTGAGCAGTTTCTCCACTTCTTGGGCTGGTGATGTGGTCTATGCGTACCTGAGGAGACTAGTTGGAGCTAGTTCAGGTTCCACAACCCACCTCGACTGAAGGGGGTCCCTGTGTTGTTTCCCACTGTGCCCCGCTCCCCATCTTGCTCCCTGGATTAGCTTGTCCGGGTCCTTCCTCTGCTAAATTCTCCATAGGGAAAGCAGCAAGCTTCAAACTGCAGAGGAGCTCAAGCCCAGTGCGGGCAGATGAGGTGGACAATTAATTCCCTCCTGCCCAAAACCTTGCCTCCATCTTTGTGCCCTCCCTCTCCGCACTCAGTGGTCCTGGAATAAAGCAGGGACTGCGGTGTTGGCAGCTCATAGCCCTTCAGGAATTGTGCTGGTGTTATAAAATCCGCAGGGGAAGATAATGTTGCCTTTCACAGCTCATGTGTCAGCTCTGCCTTCCTCACGAGTCTTCAAGCCAGTTCTCTGATTAGACTGATGCAAACGAGCTTTTAGCACTGTTAGCACAGAACCTGGGATTCAGGAGAACAGGATGAGGTATCTAGCTCTGTGAGCAAGACTGGACTGCTTATTGGCCTCATGACAGCCAAAACACTGCTCTGAGAGAATGGGGAGGGGCTTGAGCTTCTCTCTTCTGCTGTTTCTCCATTGTTTTCACTCAAAAAGCTCCCTTGCCTTTGGGGAAGAAGCCCCATTGCTCCTCTGTTGGGTCCTGCTCTGCTGACCACTGCAGAGGGTCTGCAGGCTGCCAAGGCTGAGTAACTCCGATCTATTCATCCATGGCTATCTTCCAGTCTCTTTCATTTGGTGCTGCTGTGGGACAAGTTCCTGGTGGACTCATGGAGACCTGCTTCTTGAAAACAGCTCTTTCCGCCTGCAAACTGAGGTTCCCATGACACAGAAGACATCCATGGAGGGGAAAAATATGAGGAGCATCCAGTCTCACACCATCGTTTTTCTAAACAGAACTGCACTTTAAAAGCAGGCATTTCTTTTCTTGAGTCAAACACCTGTTTCTGCTAAGAAGCCACCCACCACTAGTCTCTCTTACTTGAGAGGCTAGTATTTTATTTAGGGCTGATCCATTTTTCTTTTAATTCAGATCAATGCGGGTTAATTGAGAGCAGCTTATTTTTACTTCTGCTGGTCTCTGCCTGCCAAGATCAATACCAGTCATTTCCACTTAAACCATTGTACCTTTACTGGAACTACCAGCGCGCCCAAGTTCTCCACGCAGCATCTTACGGACCAGCCCCGTAGATGTGGTTCCTCGCGTTATAATTGCAACCAGGCTCTCGTCAGTCTGGCTGCAGCGGCATCCTCGTAATGCTGGGAGGAAATGGAGCCATGCTCAGCCTCAACCAGGGGATATATATTACAGTATGAAACATTTGCACACTAAAAATACTCAGCGAGGGGCAACCGTTCATTGATCTCCCCTGCATTAATGGGGCCGCAGACATCCCTCTGGCCACCCTTTGCCACTAGATGGGGCGATGCAGCAGCAGCTGCAGCCCCAGAGCTGTGGCTTGAGCGGTGGCTTCCCCTTCCCTGTCCCAAAAACAGTAAAGGGGTGGCTTTGCTCAGCCCAGGAGCCCTGTGTTCCTGGACCCACATTTATTTATTTACTTTATTTATTTATTTTTCGAGGGCTGGCTGGTTGCAAAATTCCCTGTGACGTCCATGGGAAGCATTGGTGTATGGGCGGCTGGAGGTGGCATGGGCACTCTGTTGCTCTCTGTGTTTCTGTATGTCCAGAGCACAAATCTTCACAGAGGGACCGATGGGGTGTGTGTTGCATCCCTTGGATCATGCTTGCCTGATGGAAGAAGGCTTCATCACTGGAGATGGCCCAGCAGTGTGACAGGTCGCAGCCAGGGTGGTAAATGCTGAATGGTGACACAGGAGAGGAATGAAATGTTCTGCATCCTGGCATTTTTGCAAAGCTGGACCAGTTCAGATGGGAGCTCTGGAAACTGTGCCCAAGCCACTGTCACCTCTCTCTGTACAATGGCAGTGTCCCCACTCCCACCCCATGCTACTGCACAGGGTTGTAGTAGCTGTGAACAACCACAAGCTCTTCACACACCCCCACGCCGAGAAAGCTGGGTATGGGGAACACCACCCACGGATGCTGAGACAGGAGCATACCAGTACCCAAACTGGTCCTGGTGGGCAAGCTGACGGGTTTTGTGGCATATAAGGTAGGTATTTAGGACAAGCTGCATAACTTTTGATTTGCCTCAAACCCTACAGGCAGCGTGGTGGCCCAAGCACAGCCAGTCTCCCCATTTTCCTGCTGCTGTCCCCCTGACATGTCTGCTCCCACCTTCCTTCTCTCCCTACTTGGCCACCGTCCTGGTGCTACCGAGCTCACTCTTCACTCTCTGCTTTTACAGCGGCTGAGCACTCGGTCCTGCTCTGGAGGAGCGCATGGAAGCTTTTTAAGAATTATTTTTGGCATTTCATTAGCTGATACGTTAATGGAGAGCAAAATCAGATGGACGCAGGGGAGGCAGAAGATCCTCTGTGATGCACAAGTGTTTAAAAGACCCTTTCCTTGCAGTCTGCTTACTGGGTGTTAGCTGGTGCTTTGCTTTGCTTTCTGCTCCAATGGCAATCTGTCTGTCTGTTCAGACATGGGACAGCTCTGGACATGGCTGTGTCTCATCCACATGGGGTGCAGGCGGGCGAAGCAAAGGGAGAAGAGAAACCGTCAAAGAGATGGGAAAATCATCCCCTCCCTCTCCTTCCCTCACAGGTGGCTGTTTTAAGCAGGGCTTTCCAGGTCTCCCAGCCCAGCTGTGGTGGCTGATGTTTGGAGAAGACAAGGACTACCAGTTTCCTGATGGGCAAACCCACCAGGCTTGCAGAAGCAGTAAGGACAGAGCAGTCAGCAAGTCCCGGTCATAAATGTCAGAGGATAATGGCTTTGATCCACATCCCTCAAGCAGAACTGATTTAAAGGGTCATTAAAAACTGTTGGTGTCCGTAAGGGTGGGACACCAGAGCTCCAGACAGTGTCTTTTATTCCCCCTGGCTGTATCAGTCAAGGTGACGGACTTGGAGAAGCCATATGTCAGTTAAATGTGTCTCTAATTGATTTGTGGATCTGCATAGAGTGTAAACATTTTACCAGTCAGGGACCAGCTGATCAGGAGAGGAGGAAAGAGGTTGGTGGGAGGGGAAAGGATGGGAGAAAGTCTGTTGGGAAGCACTGGGGAGCCTTGGAGAACGACTTCTGTCTGGAGCCATCAAACCCCAATTTGCCCCTGCCCCTCCATGGGGTCTCCTGGTAATGGGGACCCTCCCAGGGCAAAAGTTAACTCCAATTAGAGGGTCTCAAGGCAGGGTTTTCAATCCCACGCCTGCCCACAGCAGCCGTGTCAGCTCACGTTATGGAGATGTGCAGGGGAGCAGCTGGGAGCAGCGTGTGGACAATGAGGGCTGTCCTGAGAGCCCTCCTGGTGCGGGGATGCAGCCCTGTCCCCCCCGCCTCCTCTCTCCCAGTGATGGGCAGCCAGCCGCGGACTCGCTCGCGCTTGGCTTGTCACATCTCACCTTCATGGAGCCCTGTGCATCCCAGCCACAGACCCTCCACGAGGGCATGACCCACCCCATGGGTCCCACTTCCCATCCCACTTCCATTTACCTTCATCCCACATCCCATCTACCTTCAATACAAATTTTATGTTCCCAAACTGGTGACCCATAACCAGTGTCTGTGATCTCACCTCTCTCAGCCACCTCTCCTTGTTGGTGCCCACTTTCCAGCCCCATGTGTGACCCTGATGACACTGGGTGAAGCCTGATGGGACTGTTGTCATCACCAGCAGCAATGGCAGTCATTGCTGACGCCTTTGAGGAGGTAAATCAATGAAAAGGATGATGCTGCCCTGCAAAGCTTATGGACAAGAACTAGAAGATAGGTACAGGCCATCAAGGGCAGGATGTGAGAAGGCAGATGTGAGTGTGGGAACAACATTAACCTATTGGGTCACGGATTTTTCTGGAGCAGTGGCACTGCGGAACAGAGGAGGGCCAGAAACACCATGTAACCCCATGTGGGAGCCCTGGTGGCATCTGAGACCCACTGGGAAAATCTCTCCCTGATGTCACCAGCCCCACCAGGATGGTCCCCAAGATGCTACCCTGTGTGTGTTTTCTTTCTCACCTCCCATGTTTTCTCACCTCCCCCCTATTTCTTTTACAGAATATTGTGGAACTTTATTATNCCAAGCCTGTGTCATGCAAAGTTTTGGCCTAATTTATATTTCATGAAGAGGTTTCAGTTCCATTCACCCAAATAGAACTGAAACCTGTTCATGAAATCCAGGTCAAGTTGAAAGAGAAGATTTTATGATTAAAAAGTGGGGAAATTATTAGAAATACTGATTTGGGGGTGGGTCTTTTCAAAAGGGTGCTCTGGTTCTTGATTGGTTTTAAACCGGGAGATGACAAGCCGGACAATAATTGAAGTGTAAATAACAGCAAAATGAAACACAGTGCTTTGTTCAGAACTAGGATAAGGCACCTTTTTCATTTTTTTCCCCTAAGGAAAAAAAAAAATCCAGCCTTCCTATGTATCCAAACCATTTTTTTCCCAATGGGACTCAATGGTTTCCCTGTATGCGTTTGCACAGGTTAGTGCAGGAGCTGCGTTTTCGGGACATGCACGAGCCGGGTGCTGCCTCCCCATCTCAGCGTCCCACCGAATAACCCGAGCTCCAGCTCCGCTCTCACCCCGCTTCCATCCCCACCTTCTGCCCGTGCCCTCTGGCCACCGGCGGCTCTGCTTGACAGCTGACGCCGGCTCCGGTGACCCCACGGGTCCCCGCGCCGCTGCCCGCCCCGCGTCTGGCGCTGGACCGGCACGCGTGCGATGGATGGGAGCAGCCACCGCCTGCAGCAAAGCAGCCCCAACAAGCGCTTTTCAAGCCCAGGCTGAGCGCACAAGCTGCCGGCTGTCGGGTTTGGGGAGGGGAGAATAGCTCTACACGGTAATTACGGCGAGCTGGAAATTGCCAGCAATATGGTGAGCATGGCAGGCAGCGGCGCGGCCCCCAAGCCGGGCGGCAGATGGAAATCCGCACGGTTGAAGCGGGCAGGACTCCCGGGTTAAAGTGCTGGGAGGGAGGATTTGGGGATGGGCCGGGATTAAGCAAGAGAAATCTCCCACGGGAGATGACCCCCCTCGTCCCCTCTCAGCCACCCGCGCTGATTTTTATTCCGGTCTCACCGAACCGCCCTCCCTGCAGGTCCGGAGGTGAGCATCTCCTGCACATGAGCAGCATGCAGTGCCAGGCGTTGGCGCTCCAGCCGCGTCTGTCTGTCCTTGCAGTGCTGACATAACCCCCATCGCTGTCCTACCTGAGAGCATCACTTGCTTGCATGGCCCCCTCGCAGTGCCTGATGCATTTTGCAGAGGGGGCGATGCCCGGAGCCCACCTGGTGTCACACCATGAGCATGCAGTGGTAGCACGGAACCACAGGGGACACAAGACATACCAGAAGGTGTCTGAGAGTCCCTGAAAAATAGAAACTTCAAGCCTTTTATGCCCTCTGGGATTTGCAGCCTGGCAGAGTCCCGTATTGATTATGCAGGGCTGCTCCTGAGAGTGGTTCCTCTTCCTATCGCATAGCTGGTTGTACTGGGGCAGGAGAGGGATGTTCAGCCCTGTGACATGAGGACCTCACAGGCAGCAGGTATGAGTAGGTCTGGGACATCCCTCCTCACCCCCTGGAGGGTCAGATGGGTTCTTTCACCATCCAGCACCCTGAAGGCTCAGCTCACTGAGGATCTGGTGGTCCTCAGCTTTTCCCAGCTGGATGCACTTTTTGGCAGTGCCTACGCACCCAGGAATGGGGAAAGGATGCAGCAACTGCAGTGCTTGGGATCAAGCCTTTTCTGCGCCTCTCCTGGGAAGGATGGAGGATAACTGCAGGCTGCAGGGAGCAGGATTTGTGATAGCATGGAGAGTGCTATGTCCCACACAATCTCTTGGAAGAGACTGGATGCAGCGATGCCCAACAGGCAATGCAACAGAAGGGGGTGGTCGCTCCAGACTCAGTCCCAGCTTCTCCATGGAGGTTTGGATGCCCAGCTCCCCGGGGGACGCCGAGGATGTGCCACGTGGCGGGGAGGAAGCCCACCACCCTCCAGCTGGAGAGCGCTGGGACCACGGCCGGGGGGACGGGGACGGGCAGGGCATGAGCGCATCACAGCTGCGAGCATCAACCGGTCCCCAAGAAACCCGGCTCTCATTTCCTCCCCAGTAGCCATCCATTGGCCGGGCACCAGACCGTGCTCGAGGGAAGGCCTCGCAGGCGGATCGGGTGGCCGCGGCTCGCATTATCAGGCGGCTTCCCCGCTCCGTTTCTGTTCATGTGTCCCTGCCACCAGGATCAGGTTACGAGGCCTTCACAAAGCACCAGCCATCTATTATTCAGCCGCCGCGCGCTCCTGGGTATGTCGGTGTGCGGAGCCGAGCCGACCCGCAAGGTGGGCGTCAGTAAGTGCCTGCACGGGGGGTGATGCTGTAAATCACCCGCCGCGAGTTATCAGGATGCGAGCAGACGGCTGGCGGAAACCACCCGGAGGTGCCTGACTCCAGTAATGCTTTATATAGCGTGAGCAAAACCCACCCCGTGAATTCCCGTCAGAGGGACGGGCGGTGAGACCAGCATCTTCCCAAGAAAGGCGGGGAACCTCTCGCCGGGTCAGGCGATGGGAGATGGGTCCGACCTCGCGGACCACCAGACAGATGGGGGCAAGAAGCTGCTCAGTGGGAGAAACCTCAGCATTAGGAGGCTCTGGAGAGGGCAGGGGCCAGCTCTTTGCTCAGCGCATCATTCGTATCTCCTCCTCCTGATGGAGATGTTCGGCGAATGGAAAACGCTCAGGACAGAGCAGAAGGAAATATTTCTGCACTGTACCTGGGGGGAAAACTCCCCTGGGTTGTGCCTCTTGTTGGGAAATGTTTTGTTGTCACTGAACTGGGGAGTGGGAAGGGATAAATTATTCTGGAGAGGATTTCAGTTTGGCAACAAGCAGGCAAACGAAAATGAGCAGAGTTAATGGTGATGAAGTTTGTGTTTATTATAATTAGAATACATTGCTTTGATTTTCTGTTTCCCAATCAACTTTTTTTGAACTCATTATTTTGCTTTTAATTTTTTCTTCCTTTTTTATTAAGCCAGGTAAAAACATCTTCATTATAATGTCACCAAACTGGAATATCCAATTCAACCAAAACATCAAGCCATTCTCCCCTTCTCCCTCTCTCCAAATACTGTCTTTTACGGGAAAATCCAATCTTTACATTCTCCATCAAACAGAAATACGAGCTCCTGCATGTCTCTATATTCTTAACAAACGCATCTATAGAATTAACTGTCCCAAATATCAACATAAGAAAATATCAGATGGCCATGCAGGAAGGGGTCTCCAGCAGCCATACCAATGGAAAAACATCTCATTGCTTCCCCAAATCCCCAGGGCCACTTCAGTTTACCTGGATGATTATCTGGCCATGCAGGGAGAGAGGCTGGAAGGTGGTGGTGGTGGGGTAGATGAAGACAAGCTCTTGCACAGGGGTGAAGATCCAGACCCCCATCGGGAAGGCACAGCCACGCGCCTCCTGCTCCCACTCGCCTTGTGAGCCTGGGGAGATCTGATCCTCAAGTCTTCCTCCAACTTCATGCTGTTTTCATGGAGCACTACCCACTTTTAGCCCACGGTGCTTCCCCAAGGATCTGACAAAACCAGACACGCTCTTCTCCCCTTGCCTTCCAGGAGAGCCTGGTGGGGCTCATGGGCTCCATCACCACCAAGCTGTCCTCTCCCAATTTTCGCCTCCTGTTCCGAGGCTCGTTTTCTACGTGGACCTGTGCTTGCAGGACCAAGTTGTCCACTCCACGCCGTGCTGCTTGCCTTCCCTGCCCGAGGCTTGCCTGCCCTGCATTTTATTTCTCAATGGACAAGCTTAACAGAGATGTCTTGGGTTTTTAAAAATAGTTAATATTTAAATATTAATTGAGCCATTAATTACATCTGAGCCCCAGAACAAAACAGCTGTGAATAATTAATGAGAGGGCCTATGGTAAATGCCTCTAATAATTCACAAAGCAGCAGAACCAGGTATTTTCAGAGCATTCAATGAGAGGAGAAGCAGGGGAGAGGGGAGGCAAGCAAAGGCAAGAGGGATGTGGGAAGGGGCTAAGATGAGAAACGAAGCATCATGGGCTGTTTGATGCTGTTCTTCCAAGGATTTCTCAGCATTATTCATCTCCATGACATCCAGCTGCTGGGGAAGGGATTTCCTCTGTGATTTCTAGTGGGGAAACTGAGTCACGGGGAGCCTGAGTCTCCCCTAGAAGCAGACCTCGGAAGACCACCAGGACTCCAGGCACGCTCTCCTGCGGCTGTGTCTCGGGGGTTTTGGCCTGTGGCTTCACACACATGGCCACACAATGGAGGTCCCGTCTCTGCCCCCTGGAGCTGGGCATCTTAATGGTCTCTGAGCTTCAGCTTGTTTGTGCAGAGGAGCATGACCCCAGGCACAGACCGGCTTCTCGCTGTAGCTGGTGAGGTCTTCAAGGCAGAGATAGTTCACCTCCTGTGGCCATCTACAAGCCCCACGTCTCGGAAGCGATCACTGCTTCTCCCTCTGTGGTTGCTGGAGAGAGGACTTGTCGCAGCTCCCTGTGGTTGATTGACAACCATTAAATGAGTGCGGGTTACCATTCTCCTTGATGGCCCAATAGATACATGACACACACCCCACTGTCACCAAAACAGCTTCCCTTTGCAAGAGATGAAAATGATACAACGCACCATGTGCCTGAAAACGGTGACCCTCTCGACCATATTAACAACCGTGTAATCAGCAAGCATCAGGGCCTTTCTAATGAAGTGCTGCCATTCTCCCCAAGCCACGTAAAGTGTTCACTAAATGTGTCTTTGTTCCTCTTAACAGATGAAAAATTCAGTCCTCTTCCTTAGCTTATTGACCTCCTACAAATACAGAAGGGAAAGGAGCTTGTGCCTTTCTGGCTCTGCTAGCATAATATTCACAACTTACAGTTATATAGAGAATAACAAAAGGGATTGGAATAATTATTATCAATGTCTACTTCTCTATCTATGTAAATGTAGCGTTTATAAATTAACCAAAAACACTTGCAAATCTGCATAACCAGTTACCCATGTTTCTAATGCTTTCAATTTATCCTAATAGACATTTAATGAATACTTTATAAAGCCTTAGATGGGGTATTTTAAAATCAATGGTGCTATTTTATTGCTGTTTGTATTATCTTTATTTGGATGGTGTCTTAGTACTCTGATGCCCATCGATTCCAGGCCTTGATCAATGAAAGAAGGTTTTGGTTTAAATACATTGAGATGCAAAAAAAGATGCTGGATCTGGGGGTAAAGGGCTCTTCCATAGGTGAGGGCTGGCTGAATTCATGCCCATGGCTCAGAATAAGGGTAGCGTAAGTAATCCTAGTCACCGTCCTTGCATGGCTCGCCTCTTACCTTGTGGCTTCCTCATCCTCAGGGATAACAACAACAAATTGTCTTCAAAGCAGCTCTGCTACGGACTGGGCAATCAGCAGATCTGTGCCCTTTCTTTTGCTCAGGTTAACTCAGTCCCGGGCTGCTTGGGTGTTTTAGCCCCGTTCACGTTGTGGGTATTCTCCTAAATACCTCTGAAAGCCTCGTGCTAGTGCTAGCTCAGCAGCACTTACGTGTTGTGGCGACTATGCCCAGATCTGATGGATAGATATGAAGCTTGACAGCTTCTCCCATCAGTATCAGCTCATTCAGCTCCACATCCATCGATTTCCCTTTTCTGTCTCTGGTTCCCTCCAGCCTGGCCAAGCGTAGGTGAAACCTGTAATGAAATGGCTGAGGTCCATGGGAACACCAGTGCTTTTTGGCTGGGTCGTGGGGAAGAGCTGTCTGAACCAGGAGACATTGTGGAGATTTTTCCTTGGATTTGAAAGCAAAACCAAATTGCAGGGATTTTTTCCCCTGTCTGGAGGTGGCTGCAAATTTCATTCATTTTGTCAAACTGGGAAGATGTTGCATGAAATGCGACTGTTGATTGCATGATTTGTTCTGAATTTCTATTTAAGGAATGGAAACATGCAGTGTTTAAAGCTCTGTTGTGAAAGGTTCATGCAGGTTTGCTGTTCAGCCCGTTGTATCACTCATGCAACAAGTTAGAGCCCTTAAAAACTTTTCCTGGGAACTTAGGAAGTACCCTGAATGGTTTTTCAGCTGCAGAAATTTGAATTACAGTCTGGGAATCAGGACTCAAGAGCAAAATAAGATCTCCTCTGGATCCTGTTGGGTTCTCCTTGGCTAATCTGGGACTATAGGATCTCAGTGTAAGGTCAGTACAGTATACCATAGCTTTGGTCTGGACAGCAGTGGGGTCTGGGTGTTTGGTTTTGCTCCCATTGTGGCAGGAAAGTTTCCCTGAGGATGTGTCTTATACCCCTCCTCTCCCTGCCTTGCACAAGGGGCTTCTGGTGGCAGCTGATGGACTTGTGGCTTATTTGTCATTTATTCCATCAGCGCCATTCCCCTGCCTCTTCCACAGGAGCTCCTGGACAGGGGGTTAATGAGCACAGCAGATACCTGTTACATCAAGCTGGGGAAGGGGCTTAGCTTGGCGCCAGGGTCCATCTAACAGAAATGGTACCAGGAAGCTTCATTTTGAGCCAGAATGGTCTGGAGCACCCTACCACAACCCAGCATGCCCAGCAACCAAGCAATGTGCATGGCTCTTTGGGTTAACCTTGTGGCTTCCAGAACTGGGAATGCTGGTGCATTCTGGAAGCAGCTTTTCAGCTTTCTATGAACCTGCTAATAACCGGGGGAAAGCTTGGGTATTTCCCCAGGTTTGGCTCCAGCCACGATAAGCTGGAGAGTTTATTCCCTTTGCTACAAGGCAGACCCACCACTGTGCTGCTAGAAAATGGAAAAATAAATAAATATATAAAACATCTTTGGGGAGCTAGTAACTCCAGAATGAATAGGAATGCACTTTCCCCGGAAAGCTGCCTTATTTTGCATCAGTCACTTAAAAATTCATGAGAATAAGGAGTGAAGCTGAGATAGCTTAACCACTGGACTCGAGTCACGATCACCCCATTTACTTGGTGGATATTGAAGTGTTCCTGGCCGAGTGGAAGAGGTTTCACAGGTGTGGAGAGCTCTGAGTCCCAGCATAGCCCGAGGTCAGGATTCAGCTGCAGCTCGAGTGACCTGAGTTCAAATCCCTTCAGGAAGTGATGGGAATCATGCTCCAGGCTTCCCCTGGGATATTGAAGCTTTCCATCAGCAAAAGACAATCTTTTCTCATCATTGCCCTGCTGAGCAGCATGTACCCAAGTTCTACCATCCATCCCCACTCACGTGCTTTGTGAAACTCATCTGCTTTGCTTGGACATGCTGGTTGCTTGACTTGGGAGGTTTTCAGGTTTTTGCAAGAAAATCCCAAGTCAAATCACTTCTGAAATCTCCCTTTTGCTCTCCAGCCCCGATTTCTGAGTTCAGCCAAGCAGCCACTATCTGCAGCACCCTGCTAGCACGGCAGGGCTGTGGCTCAGCTGCACCCCTCCTGCTAATGCATTGCTGAGGGCATTAATTAGGGCTCCCAGGCTCTAGTTCACAGCAGGTTCTGCCCATCGCATGTTTGCTGGGCAAGGCCAGAGCTCACACCAGACTTTGCGTGAGCCCTCCCTGACCTGTGGGCAGCAGCTTCTCCACCCAACTCAGCCTGCTGCTGAGCTCCTCGTTGGCTTGTGCACCTCCAGGGTTGTCCACAGGATGAATCCCACCCCATCTCTGAGACTTCTGCACTGCCTCATGGGGACCCTTCTCCTCTGGAGGTGCTGATGCTTTTTGGGAATACACGGGCTCCAATGGATGGACCTTTCAGAGCAGAAAGCTGGCATGCCTGGTTAATATTCTCTACCATCCCTGTGCATCCTTTCCCCTTCCAGCTTTTTTTCTTATCAACATCCAAGCATTTTGGAACTTGAAATGCCTGCAGGATATAGACTAGATCAATCTGCTGGCTGCTGATCTCCCCAGTGGCAGGGGATAAGGCAAGGGACAATGTGGGGAATGGCCTGGAGGGCTTTTAATCCTTTCCTTCCCTGAGCACCCCTGGGTCCTGCCTGGAAGAATGCTGCCTGTCAGAAAGGACAACAAAGATTTATGCACAAAGGTCAGATAAACCATCCCACTACAATATTTCCCCCATCGTTTCCCTCCTCCTCCTCTCTGAAAAGTACTCTACTGTAGGGCTTGCCGGACACCTTCCTCTCCTGCAGCTGCAGAAGATCTCAGTGGAACAGAGCCCCAGAGACATTTAGGCTCCTAATTGCTCTTGTCATGTTGGTGGGAAGTTAGAAATCTCAGTCTCTGTTGTGTGTCCTAGCCTAAGACCCTACCACTGCGGTGGAGATGGCCATGGACATTTGGCTGAATGGACCCTAGACACCTGGTGTGAGACTTCTGGTTACTCTCGTGTGGTTGCCAAACAGGACAGCTGAAAAGCAGCTTGCATTTTTGGTGCAAAGACTGGGCACATTTCAGGTGTTTTTCTTCCCAGCTTCATTGCTTTGCAGCTGGCCTCGCATGGTTCATGAGCTCCTCCAGGCAAACCCAGGGATGAGATGTTCCTACTCCAGGTCATAGGAGCACCCTGGGCAGTCACCCTTGGGCCATTCACCTGACCGCTATGAGGATGACCACAGCTGGGGAGAAAAAATTCTGGGCTCTTGGGAACAATACTGGTGGTATCTGGCGCTTCGTGGGTGTTTCTGTGACCGACAGAGGAGACGCTCATTTATTCAGGCGAGCATTTTTGCCTGCGGGTCTCCCAGCAGCAAAGCACTTTCCTCAAGTGGCTTTGACACTTGGAATTGCTCCTTGAATTGTGCTTGCTAATTGCCCTTCCCCGCCGTGGAAGGGTCAGGATTCAAGACGCTGGTGTGATCGTCGGGGCCGTCTCCATTTCCTCCAGACCTCGCTGTGATGAGTCCTGCTGGCATCAGAGGATTTCGGCTTCAGCCCAGGCTGGGGTTCCCACTAGTGATGGTGGCTGGAGGCATCTTATGAGTTGCAGCCCATGGTGTGCAGGTGAATGGAAAAATGCTTATTCCTATTCCAGCTGGTTTCAACAATGCCGGTGATGTTTTGGCACTAGCCAGCAACTGCTGACAGTGGCTGGGGTGTCAAGGGCAGAGTGTGGATGAAGCGAGCTGGGGAACCATTGCAGTGGGATGGGATCTGCAATCAGCTGTGGAGAAACAGTTGCCCACCTGCCAGGACACTGCCTGGTTGCCTTCACTTAACTATGTTTTGATGAGACGACCTCTTCCTGCACTGAGTTTCCATCCCAGGAAAGTCAAGGCACAGTTGGTGCTGTAAAAACTGGGGACAGTGTCCAAACTGGCCTGAATCCAGGAGTGTCTACCAGGGCTGTGGACCTGGATGTGCTGCGGATTCACAACAGAGGCAGTTCTCGCACTGCCAGGAGCAAAATGCTGCAGCAAGATCAGAACAAGTACAAGCAAAAACCTCTGGATGAGTCTTTGCTGGCCCAAAATGCTGCCTAGAATGCTGACATGTCCTGGTTGGACGCTTTTCTTGATAGCACATGTTGAAAAGTTTTACATTTCACAATGACTGCTTGAAATGAAGCCTGCTGTTTCTGCTCATAAAAATATTTCCAGTGCTTGGAAAAAATCAAAATGAAGGTGGTGAATTTCTAAATTATCTGATAAGCTTCATATCAAGCCCTGATGATTGATGTTAAAGATGTGTGTGTGAGACTGAGATTTTCTGTTCATGAGAAGGGGCTGGGTGATACTGAGCACCAAAGCAACGAGTATTGCTCATGCAAACATTTTTCCTCAGATCGGATTGCGAGGTGCAGTGAATAACCGTATATTAGAACTACTCAGGAAACCCAAATAGTTTTTACTTTGGCCAGATAATCACAAATTTATATTTCTCCACTAATTAAAATCTAAATCACAAACAATTTCAGAAGAAAGCTAACAGGGAGTGAGAAAATAAAAAGTGTGGGCTGGAGGTGAAAAATTTTAGATTTTAGGTTTTTCTCCAGTAATGAATTCTTCAAGGAATCAGAGTGCCTCCCATTAATATTACTGTTTAATCAAAAGGGTGTTTCTATGAAAACAAAAGTGGTAGTGGAAAACTTTGGTTTCTCTCTTACACGATTTCTTCCTGGGTTCAGTTTGGAAAGTCAGATTTCTAGAGGGAGGACTGGGGACATTTGGGGGAGGATTAGGGACATCCCCTTACAACTGTGGATGGAGCCCTGATGCCAGGCACCAGGTCTTGAGTCCTGACTGGGAGCTTTCTGAACAGGATCCAAACCACGAGGGGTGCAGAGGGGGCTCCGCACCGCTGGGTACCTCCCGGTCTGTGCCGGGCGGTTAAACCCAGCAGAACATCCTTGTATGCCAGGGAAGTTCTCATGCACCAGGGATGCTTTCATATACCAGGGATGCTCTCTTACACCAGGGATGCTCTTGTACAGGGGACGCTCTTGTATAAAAAGACGCACCCCATGGGGCTAGCCCTAGGGGTGCACTGGGGGTATCCCACATGGACCACAGCAAAGATGCTCTGATTTAAACCCAGAAGCCCTGCTCCATTTTCCACATCCCGCCCGGCTGAGGGCTGCGGCTGGAGGAGGCTGCGGCCAGCTCCCCCCTCCCCTTTCCCCCGGTCCCCTCCTCCTCCTC
>VXAA01004715.1:128146-139502 GCA_013399115.1 Anseranas semipalmata
GGGTGCTGTGGGGCATATTGGGGGTCTGACAGGGCAGCTGCAGGGGTTCAGGGCAGGACATGAGGTGGCACTGCACTGCATGGGGGATGTGTCACCCCGAGGATGCTCAGGCCGCATGGGCAGAGGTGGTGGCCCTCTATAAAGTGTTTTCACACCATACAGAAGAGGCCATGTGGGATGTCCAAAGTCCTCTGGTAACCTTGCATTCCTTCTCAAATCAGCTTGACCATCCTGGCTGGGTGAGTGCTCAGCCCCCTCACTGCAGCGTGACTTGGCAGCTCCATGCTTCAGAGACCAGCCCAAGCAGTGACACAGCGACCAGCCTCACTCCACGTCACCAGTCGGACTGGGAGCGGGACCTCCTCTCACCATGCGCCTTGCACAAGGTGGCTCAGGCTGTCACCAGGCCTCAGATCAAGGCCAAGAGCTGCCGCGGTGCTTCCGCAGCTCTCCTTCCCTGCTGCACGGATCCGGCTGGATCCATCAGGACTCCTGCACCACAGTGAACCTTCTTAGGCCTGGACCAGCTCTGCCTGCTGCCCCTGTGGTGCTTCTGGACATGCAGGAGCTGCTGGGCAGGGAAAGGCAGCCAACCTCCAGTGTTCTGTCCGCTGTCCCCCTTTCCACGCCACAAACTGCCTTTTGTCTTCAAGGCTTCACCCCTGTATTAGGGAAGGAGCCGTGGAAGGCGAGGAGACAACAGCAAGTCCAGGGTGTGTGCACAGCCACTCCTGTCCCTCCAGGTAAAATACTGCCAGGTGAAGAGGAATTCTGCTGATGTCCCTTGCCTACAAGCATAGGCTTCACATCCTCTGCAGAGCTTTGGTTAGGAGAGCAGCAAGGTTATAAAGAAATGGCTACAGTGGTGACAGTGGTGAAGGACCCAGCCCCTACCACGGCCTCCCAGCCAGCCACCAGTAACAGCTTCATCCTCCTGGGAAGAAGTCAGGCGTGGTTCCCCCAGGCAGAGGAGATGTCCTTCTTCCAGCTCCCATCTCTCCTGTCTCTTCCTGTCCCACAGGACTGAGGACTGAAGAATCTGGGTCTTCTATTTTATTGCTCAAATGCCTTAACCTGGGAAGGATGATCTGGTGTTTCACCGCCTCCATCCTCGCTCCACAACAATTTGGGCAGCAATGAGCCCCTGTACCTGAGTACATGTGTTATATACTCACTAGCTGATGCTGCTGTGGCCATGTGGACTATGAGATGGACGTTGAAGGGTCCAAGACATCCAGAAACCAACCCTGGACCACCTGGACAACGTGACTGTGATTCCCTCCATGGTAGAAGCATGTGGGATGAGACATCTCTAGTCTTTGGGATCAGCTCTCCATGTGCTGGCAAAGCCTGAGGAGTTGCAAAAGGCTCTGTTTCCTCCAGCACCAGCCAAGCCCATCTTCTGGGATGATCACAGAGCTTCTCCCTCTGGGTGTGAGGACAATGTCCCAGCCCAGAGCTGGGCTCCCAGATGGTTCCCCATGTAGGGGTGGGGGCAGGGGGAGACTTTATTGAAAGGGAAGGGGCTTCATTTGGACCAATTATTCTCAAACTGAGGTGGAGGAAGCCGTCATTTCAGCATTTCCTTTTTTTCCCTCCTTTTACATTTGTTGTGTGTGTTTTTTTAACGCTCTGGCAATGGCTGAATATCACACAAGTGCCCTGTCAAGAGATATATTCAATAAACACTTGACACCCAAGCTCAGGAATACATGGCCCGTGGCAAACATGAATTATTCAAATGGAAATCAAGATAATTTTGCTTCTAACTCAGAAAACCAAGACTATTTCTTTCCTTCCTTATTTTTCTTCTCTTCCTCTCCTCATTTTATTCCTGTTCTTTCTTTCTTTTTTTTTTTTTTTTCTTATCACTCCTTTATTCACCTTTCTTTTTCCCTCTCTCTCTTGCTGGAAATCCTAAATGCATTAATTTCTAGGGAAGTCCCTTTGCTGAATAAAGCAGGGTACGGCCCAGAAGGAATCTCCTTTGGATAAGGAGATAGTCTGCAGGTTTGATCCCTTTGGCTGCTCTATCCCTTTGTCTGTGTCTCAAGACAGTGGGACACTGTGACTGGGTGCCGTACAGGTGCCATTGCAGCTGGACGTTGGACCATCCAGCCAAAAACTCACCTTTTAGTTAAGAGTAATGCATTTGGAAGAAGCAGGATGTCACAACTGGTCTTTGGGATGTCTTTCCTGCATAAATGAGCCTTTCCTCTGTTCAAATAAGTCTCCTGCCAGCTGTGTAAGTTGGTAAGGATGGAATGCGCTCATGGATGAGGGGTCCAGGATGCTGGGGTTGCATAGGCAGAGCTGCCTGGGGATGTCTTCTCTAGAAGTTGAGCATGCAGGGCTGGGGATTAGCAGTCGGGCCTTTATTCAAAGCAGCTGACCCAGCTGAGGAGCTGTAAGAAGGCAGAAGAACTGGGGCACAAAGTAAAAATGGGAGTGATGTCCCAGGCTCTATTCCTACCTCTGTCTGTGGTCTCCTTTCCCCTTCCTCTCCTTCCCGCTTAGAAATGTGGTCCCCAGCTGATGAGCACCAGGTGCTACCAAAGGCATTGGCCTGTGGCAGCTCTTCCCTAGCTTGGGACTAAATGGGACACAGAAGCCCTGTAGTTCACTGAGAAGAGCCAGAGATGGCCCTTTGGAAGGCTTTAGAAAAGGAATGTCCTGACCAGAGTCGTGGGCAGCAGAGGCGGTGTTGTCCTGTTTCCTCTCACCATCAGAAAGGTCTCTTTCTAGCCAGCCAGCCATGGGCTCCTCTTCCATAGACTGATTGAGCTTTGGCCTCCTTGCTGATTAGTGGCTTTGTGCAGGCAAGTGCTGAGATTCTCCATGGAATCATGACACAAAAAAAGTGCTTGAAGAGTTGGTCACTGCACTGAAACACACTGGATTTTGATATGGTGCTTTGGCTTGCAAAGAAATACAACATGCTTGAGCCCTCCAGGAGCACAAGGGACTGTTGAAAATGGCATTTCTGGGCTGTTACAGGCTTTGGGGTAGAAGACACGGGGTGTGCAAACACACGTAGCAATGCAGTTCCCAGCAGTATCTGCAGTGCTTTAGGAGCCCTGAGGCTGCAAGATGGCTCAGAGGAGAAGCCGTCCCACCGGCGGTCCTTGGAGTCTCAGCAGTCCCCAAGGGCCAGTGGAGCACTGACAATGCTTTCTACATCTTCCTCGGCTGCTTTCCTCTGGTCAAAGCTGTTAACTCTTTTACAGCTCCCCTTCCTCCCCTCACTGACACCATCCCTTCTGGGTGGGAGTAGGCTCTGGGTGGCTCCATCCTTCCTTCCTCTCCCTCTCTCCAACTCTGCTGGCAGTGCTGGAGTTCCCCTCTGGTAGTGAATGGCCGTGGTTACTTGTGAGGTTGGGACTGGCTGTCAGCCAATCACAGCCTAGCAGCAGGGATCTAATAGCCCCGGCGCCAGCCATTTAAGAGGAAGGAGAATATAGGTCATCAGTGACATCATCTCTCGGAAAGGTGGGGGGGTTGAGAGGAGAGGGGGAAGCAATCGTTTAAATTTGGAGAGGAGCTAACTGGAAATTTGGGCCATCAGGAGAATAGTGGGCAGAGAGGAAGAGATGGGGATATTAATAGAGCTGGTTTCTGTAAGAGCTGGAGCGAGCAGCGAGGGATGGAGAACCACAGAGAGCCTCCGTGTCGGCAGGCGTGTGTGCCCTGGAGCAGGCTGGGAGCCCCCAGGGGCTGGGAGCATCAGTCTGGATCCCTGCATGTCCCCGCTGCACAAAACCTCCCTCTGCATCCCAGGAGCCCGCCAGGTCTCTCCTCATCCAATGTTCTTCCATACCCACTCAACCCCATCCTGATCGGCTGCCCCTGCCTCCCAGCAACACCACTCCAAAGAAACCCCCTGAGAAGCCCCAGTGGGTTCCCAGGAACCAGTGTGGAGTTTGGTGTGGGTCTCACTTGCTCCTCTCTGCCTGGAGAGCTGGTTCCAACTGAGCCTGCTTCCCTTCGTCCACATGTCCCTGCAGCGTTTGCATGCTCAATCAGGCAGATGCAACACCCCCAGGCAAGCTTTGGTTGCATTTGTAGATTAAAATCCTTGACAGGCTCTCCTTGCTTACCGAACAGGATCCCAGAGAGACCAGGATATCTCCATCCTTGGAGATGTTCAAACCTCGTCATACTAGGCCCTGAGCAACCTGCTCTAACTGACTTGCATCAAGCAGGGTGTTGGGCTAGAGGCCTCCATCTCTTCCAACCTGGGGACACTATACCCCTCCAAAGGGCAGAGGACCTGGAGACACCACAACTCTGGGACATGACTCAGTTGTTGTGATGAGGACATCATTTCCAGAGGGTGACACAATTCCACCTTGTCCCATCTCACTTTCTTGGTAGACACCTGGGTGAAGCACATCTCAGAGCAGGGCTGTGTGACTGGATATGGCAGGAAGTGAAAGAGTGCTGGGGAATGATCCACTCCTTGGTGTGGTTTGACCTGAACCGGTTGTTACCCTGCCATGGCAAACTGGGGGTGCACCGGGAGCTTGCCACAAGTCTGGGACAGCCCCAGAAAGCAGTCTGCATGAGACAAGAGTGTCCATCAGTGGGGACACAAGCTACTCCACTTATGTCTACCTCTGGCCAAACACCAGTCATGGTAGTCACTGGTCCGTGGCTACCTCGGTGACGGATTGCAGCCTTCCCTGCTGCCCTGGCACTGCAATGGAGAAGCATGAGAGCAGGAGAGGGAGAGGGACAGAGCCACCGGCTGAAGGAGACGCAGGAATTGAATATGTATGAAGAGGGGAAGGAGAAAGGAAGGGGTGTTCCCCTTGTTAAATATTTACCACCCTAGGCTGGTGATGTGATATTTCCTGCCCTCTAGGAATTCCTAGGGACTAGCAAGGTTGACCAGAGAGGTACAGAGACTTTCTGGGGAGTCTTCCAGCTCCCTGACTTCCCTCCCAAGAGTAACTTCAGGCTCTTCTGTCTCCAGCTCACGGACTTCATTAGGGGTGTTTATGAAACCCCCCAGTGCTCTCTTTGCTCGGTGCTCTCCAAAGTCTCATGAAGGTGCTGATCTCAGCCCTGACCCGCAGTAGAGCTGAAGCTCTCCAGTCTCAGGGACGATGATCTTGTCCAGATCACAGACCCCTCTGGTTTAGGGCTGTGTCTTGTGGTGTTTGCGAGACCTTTCCCACTGGGCCCCATCTCAGCCAGGGGTCTCCAGGCAGCACTGACCCGCCAGACGCAGTACTCTCCATTACTGCTTCATCTGGGGGATGTCCACTCCCCAGTTTTCAGTTTCAGTGAAATGTCACAGTCAGTGCTAGCCATTGCCTCCCCCAGTCAGCATGGGGAGAAATCCGGGCAGACACATCTGTCCTGACAGACATGTCCCAAAGGACCCCTCTAGTTCCTTCCTCACTGTCCCTCAAAAGGCTGAAAGACAACACGTCCTGTACCTGCTGACCTTGGAAGCCATCCTTCTTTGCAGCCCTCTTTGCTGCTAGAGGACTTCTCCTGGTCACTGGGCTTGTCCCATCTTTGGTGGCCTTTTCCTGGCCTCTGAACCTTTTTTTTTTTTTTTTTTAACTAGTTCCTATGTTCATATTTCCTGGAGGTAACCTGCTGAGGTCTTTGCTGCTATTCCTTAGCAGTGAGTTGAGGAAGGGGGCCTGGCTGACCTGCTGGGCTGTTGAACTGCTTTCTGACTGCAGTGTAGGGAGGACACTTGATAAAAAACAGAAGGGAGATGGTGGGAACCTGGATCCCTGGCTAGCTGGTGCTCCAGCCCTCTGCAACGCAGGTGTCACCCACCCAGCTCCCTGCTGCAGCGGGGAGGAGGGCAGCCGAATCTCCTTCATCCCCTGGATTTTCCTGGTGGTGCGGAGGAAGAGCTGCTCTACAGCCCCTTCCCAGAGGCTCTGCCAGATCAGCTGTGCTACAAACACACATGGACAGAGGAAAAGAGTGTGAATAACCCTGGAACCAAAATGGTCCTCAAAAGATATTGCATGAAGTGAGTTGGTCCCCTCCTTCAGCATTTCATCAAGCAGATGGATTCATCTCCTGGGGCAGCGGAGACCATGAAAAGAGAGGTCCCTTTACAACCGGGGAAGCCTTGCACATGTTTCCCCTTAGTCTTTCAACCAAACTGAGATGCTGAGCCGGGGCAGGTCTGCAAGTCAGGAAACAAGCAGATGATGACAAAGGCTAGAGAGGGAACATCCAGGAGCTGGGCACTGTCAACCACTGCTCTCACAATTAGTTTTCAGGATGGGCTGCACACGTAGGGACCAGGGTTGGATGTGGCCGTGATGGGGAAGAGGGAAAGAGTATGTGCTTCCCATAGAGGACCATCCAGCAGATGTGTATGGGCACGGGTAAGACCCCTTGTGCCTCTCCCTACACACCTCGGTCACACCTAGGTAACTCTGAGCATGTTCACCTTGCACACTAAAAATATAAAAGATATAAGAGGCTGGTTTGGGGCTGGGCTGCACAATCTGAGACTCCCCAAAAAAGATTTTTTGCAGTCTATTGGTGCTGCTGGTGCCCACAGACCCTTCTGCTGTCCTTCCTACATCCCACATAACCCCATCCTGCAGCCAAGGCATGAGCCAAGGCCAGGCCATCCTGTGGCTGAAGGGCTTCTTATGCAGAAGAAAACTGTTGGTACTGGGGAAGAGCCCCATTTTCCAGTGCAGAGCACCTATTCCCACAGAACCCAAGCATACCAAAAAAAAAGGGGGGCTAAAACATGCCATTTGCAGTCTGCATGGGCTTAAAATGAGCGCGCTTAGCACCAGTTACACAATAGAAAGGGCTCAGGTACTCTCTGGCTGCAAATACATTCGATACACTGAAAGGGTTGTGGGAGCGTATCAGACGAAGTTCCTTACTTTGCTCAGGCAGCCTATCAAATATTTAACGGGCTGCCATAGGCAATTACATTAGAGGAGATAGTTAAACACCCCCTACCCTAGGGCACCCCCCTGCAATGTAAATCAAACAAATTGGACTCTTTTCACAATTGACACACACGATTTTACTTACTGTAAATAATTTAGCATTAAAAAGTCGAGCTACACTTTGCCCCATCTGGATTTTCTTTTCTCTTGCTCTCTCTCCCTGCTCCGCCGAGTTGAGCAGCGTGGACTCCGGGCTCCTAATGCAATAGATGGAGTGGAGGAATTTTGCTGCCTCGGTGAGCTGTTAAAGGATTCCCATTTTCTAATGGAAGAAACCACACTCAGGAAACTTGTGAAGTTGCCCATTTAAAGCAGTCGGAGATGTTCCCTGCCAGCTAACAGCAAGGGATGGGAAAAATCCCTCCCTCCGGAAGGAGTTTGGTCTATTGCTGGTTGGCATCTCCCGGGGTCGTAGCAATCTCCCTATAAAACTTGGCTGAATGGTTGCACTTTTTAATTAAAAGCTATCTTTCATGATTAGGCTCAGTGGGGTTTTAATAAGGATTTTTACAAGCTGGCTTGCAGCATTGGCCTGCAAGGATAGTCTTTCCTCTTACACCTCAAGTGCTAGATCTGCGCATTAGAATACTCTCTGCTATTCAAGCTAAGAAAGACGTCTTGTCAGCATCAGGAGCTCTTTCTGTAGCCCTCTCCCAGCCTCCTGAAAAGCAGTTGATTTGACAGCATGATATTTTGGACTGTGACTTGATGTCTTTTTCTAAATGCTGTAATTTTGAGTGGTGAAAAGCGCAGAATTTGGCTCAGCTGAGTCTTCTGCAATGCCACTGCTCACCCAAGTTGAATGGGGTACCACTTTAGCCCGTCCCGGTCCTGTTTTTCATTGCACACCAAGTTTAAATCAGAGTAAGCACCCTGTGAGATGTTCTCCTCGATGCCATTGGCCTCTCTCAGCAGTGAGACAGCTTATAGAGTTCAGTGCATCAGTTAAAAAGTGCTTGGGGCTTGATTTTCCTGTTCCTGCACTCAAGCAAGCAATTTGAACCATCACCCGTGCAGGTAGAGCCGCTTACACATTTTCCGACAAACCCAATTTCCATCAGAAAACATTAATTCTGATGAGATCGAAGCATTTAATCCCCGAACATCTTAATTCTGATGGATGGATCCTCCCCAGGGTCCCCACAGATGGTGGTGGGTGGTGTTGGAGCTGCCGGACAGCAGAGAGGGGATGAGGAGATGTGCTCTCAGAGCCTGGGATGGAGAGGATGCTGCTGGAGGCATGGAGAGGTCCTGTGCAGGAGCTGGGATGGCGCTGGTACCAAGAACCATTGCCTATTTGGGGCTGGAATGAAGTGTAAACCTAAAATTTCCAGTGCACTACAAATTCACCATTTGGGGCTAATTCCTGCTCAAGCTCTGGAAAGGACCATGAGGAAAGGGGAGGGGGGACCAGGGCCTCTGTCACAGTGCCCATGTGGGGGGACACCCTCCATGCTCCCACGTCCTGATCTCTACACCACCACCCACGGCATTTCCCAGGAGCCCTGCTCCTCCCCATCCCTGTTTGCCTCCTGGGCATGCTGGCATCAAGGACTCAGTCCCGAGGGGCAAATTAGGAGGCAGGTGCTGTCCCCTAACGGCTCTACCCATGCTTTGGGGTGATACCTCCTTGGCTTCCCACCAGCATGAACACCTTTACCATCCCACCATTGGGCTTGCACAGCGTGAGCCTGGGCAGCTGAGCTGGACCTCAGCTGATGAGAAGTGAGTAGCAGCGGTCACCCAGGGACAGCTGTAGGGCCTCTGTGATCCATCGTTCCGCAGAATGTCCTGAAGGTGCCTTTTCCACTGGAACCTCTCCTGCAGGCCTGGAAAGCTGTGTCCCTTCTGGTGTCCGCTCTGTTCTGTGTTGGGATGAATCGCTGCGAGCGGGTATAACTGGTAGCTAGAATACACAGACCCCATTAAAACCCATGAGGGTGCCAAGGGCTCTCATGCAGGCACAAATGAGGGATCAATCAAACCCATTTAGGTAATAAAAACATCTGGAATCTGCAGGCAACTGCCTGAGGCACCAAACCACATGGCAGGCAGGACAATCCTCTGAAAGGTCTGCATTGAGGTGTCCTTTGACTGAAAATGTGGGGATTAGGAGGAGTGTTGTAAATTTTCATCGGTTAGGGGCAGAAAGCCAGAAGGAGAAACTATGGGTTGTTTTCAGAAAGCAACAGAGAGAGCTTCTTGGGCACAGACCCTGCTGGAGACAGTCTCTGGGATTTGTTGCCCATGGGAATGATGAGCAAGAGCATCTGATGCACTGGCTGTACATGTTGTGGTACCATCACTATCCCCAATCCCTTTTGCTAATTCTGCATGCCATGGCAGATAACCACAACATCTGACCATCACGAGGAGCAGCAATGACAAGAAGAGCTTTCTGGTTCCTCACCTCTGATAAGGATTCATCTCAGAATGAATTTCCAAAGACAACCTATGGGGCTGGGGTTTATATACTAATTATTATTACTGGTGCAGAAGCTTTCCTCCTTGCTTGGTGCTTTCCTGTGTTTTTGCGCATCCTGACTGTAAGACACCTGTTCTTGCAAAGCCAGGAGGAACCTGATAAGTCCTAGATAAATCCAGAGGCTTTGGGATGATTTACACAGAGGGCACCTGCTCTATTCTCTGCCTGGGCAAGCACAGGGGTACACCACAAATCCAGGCAGAAGATGAAAGGAGAACAGGTTCACCCATGGAATAGAGCTGGGAGGGGTTGCTGCTGTCCCCATAGTGCCCCACTGTGTCCCTCCCTGTGTGTGCACACGTCTGTGCTTCAGCATCAGTGACAGTGTGTGCAGTGTGTTGGGTTTGGGGGATGCCACCGTGGGTCCCACGGTTGTTTCAGTGGTAACAGGTGTGGGAAATGAGATCAGAAATGGCTTTGTGCACTGGAAAAGGTATTTCTGTGCTTCCTGCTGAGCTCCAGCCTTGTGCTGTCCTCGGAGCCTGAGCTCAGGTCCTGAGCTCCCTGAAGAAGTGGAGAACCAGCTGCTGAGCCCTTCAGAGGAGACTTGCATCCAATTTCTCCCTGCTTCAGCCAACTCTCTGCGTGATGTGCAGAAGAGGAGCGTGCCCAGGTCTCACCCCATGGGAAAAGTAGATAGACTGGTCACCAGGAAGAGCCCACTAAAAGAGGAGGTGAAGACCCCTCACGAAAGCTTCTGGACACCACGAGAGAGTTTACAAGCCCAGGGGCTGCCAGCTGAAAGTGCCTGGGCCCACTGCAGGGCACCCAGGAGGGCCAGTTCCCCTTCGCAATAATTCTGCCCGCGTCTCCGTTGCGCACAGAGCTTGCAGCGAACCTCTCTGGCAGCCGCTCTCCTCTGCCCATCACCTGATGCTGCAATCTCTCCGCAAGCAGCAGAGGGGAGACCGTGACTCAGAGCTGTGCTGGTAGAAAGCAGGAGGGGAAAAAGGCTTCAGAGCTCCTGCCGGCTCTTGCCGGTGGGTAGTCAGAGCATCAGCATCTTGGCAGAGCACCGCCGGCACTCAGAGAGTGCTTTGGTGAACAGGAAGGTCTGCCTGGACCAGGCTGTGACCTTCTCCCACCCCTCAAGCCACCAGGGATGGGGTGCTCCTGGCAGCACCCTAGATGCAGGTCTTCCCCCAGAGGCAGGATGCGGCCCCCCGAGGTCTCTCCTTTGCCCCACTACGTGAGCGATGAGCTGCACAGCTCTGGTTTAGGGACCGGCTCGCTGCACAAGCATCACCTGACGGCTGTGCCCAGACCGGGAAGGGACGTACGTGGTGGTGGCTGCTTCCAGCCTCCTATTGCTGTCTCCAACCTTTTCCCGTGCACATCCAGACCTAAAGTGCCATCTTTTTGGGGCACTTCAGCCTCTTGGGTGCCAGGGCTGGGTTTTCCGGGCTGTTTTAGCACATGCTGTTCCCTTGAGAGGGCATTTGCCTTCAGCATGACCAAGCACCCTCTAACAACCCCATAGCCTCCATCCCCATCTCCGGCAGGTTTTGGGGTTCCCCTGCTCTGGGCCAACGGTGCTGCCACCTGCCACACCTCTCCAGGGCTGGGAGCAGCTGGGGTGGTGCAGACCCCACATACCCAGCGCGCAGCCACCAAACGTCACCCACTCACTCAGGCAGCGACAGGATCTGGGCGTTGGGGCAGGCGGGGAGGAGAGGGAGGGAGATGCTGCGGGCTGCGGGAGGGTGCAGACAGATGGAGAAGTGCCGGGGGGCTGGAAGGGGGGGCTCGGCCTGGATGCAAACGGACGGACGGACAGACAGACTTGGGACACTGGCGGTGGCAAGCAGGTAATTGAGCCAGGGAGGAAAAAAAGTAATAAATAATAATAAAAAAAAGTTGGCGAAACTTTTCCTTATTTCGTTGTTTGGTGAGTTTTATCCCCAGGTGGTTTTTTCGC
>VXAA01004715.1:145686-208180 GCA_013399115.1 Anseranas semipalmata
AAAAAAAAAAAAAAAAAAAAAAAACATAGATGGGAAACCGATGAAGCATCCGAAAGAGATGCTCGAGGAAAGCCGGGCGAGGAGATGCTCAGCGGAGCAAGCAGAGCCCTGCCCGGCCGGGGCATCGCGGGCACCACCCGGGTTTGGAGCCCCCCCCGCGGCCCGCAAACCCCATCCCCGCCTTTGTTCTTTCGCTCCGTTCCCGGTTGTTTTCTTTTTTTTTTCTATTAAGCGAAAAGCGCATTTTCATAAATAGACCTTGGCCAAGTGCTGGCGATGAAATTTTAATGAAGGCTGGATGCTGAGTGCTGCCCGGGGGGGCCTTGGAGAATCGGCTCCGTGCAGCATTAGCAGGGCCCTGTTCGCATCCCCCCCCCCTCCCCGCTCCCTCGCAGCCACAGCACGCTCCTGTCTGCTGCTGTTCCCTCCCAGCAGCATCCCCCTGGCTGCCCCCTCCCCAAAACCAGGAGCCCCAGCCCTGCCCGGGCTGCGGGGCCGGGGTCGCCGCACGGAGCCCGCGGCTCGCGGGTGCCGCTCTGCCCTCGCTCTTCAAAGTTTGCGAGCGATGCAATATTTATCGCCCGCCACCGTAAAGAGGCGAGTGGGTATTTCCCAGTCGCTAATGCGAAGGCGCTTGGGCAGACGCGCGCCCGGCGAGGAGGAGCCCGTCCCCACGGCTATGCGGTCTTGCGGATCTCCTTTGGGGCAAGCGGGCATGGGTACCACCCCGTGGGTCCCCAAACCCCTCCAAATCCAGCCTCTGTGTGCTTGGGAGGGTTTAGGGGAAAGGCCAGGGCAAGGAAAGGAGGCAGAGCTTTGCAAAAAGGAAAGGAAATGCATGTGTGCACAGGTGTCACGGCACATGCACACTCCCTGTTCCTGAAGTGCAAAGGAAGCCCCCGAACTGTGACCCTAAAGCCAAAATAGCATTAAATGAAAGGAGTATTGATTGGGCTGGACACCCAGCTCTGACCTCTTTTTTTTTTTTTTTTTTTTGCTTTTTCAGTTGAGGTTTGATGTATGAGCCAGCTTATCAAACCCATGGCTTTGGCAGCAAGTCATCTCTACGGGTACCTGCTCACCCAAGGGGACCAGGTGGAAGGGGAAGGCCACCCTGGGGGACTTGGTTGCTGGTTTACCACCAGCCTGATGGACGGCTGGGGATGGGGTGGGACAGGTGGGACCATCTCTTCGGTCGGGAGATGGTTCATCCTGGGAACTCAAAAGCATCAGACACACCTGACTCACCCACTACCAGGGATAGGATTTGAGCATTGATACAGATGGGGTCTTCAAAGAAGGGGTGCACGGTGGGTGTAGACCTCTAGGCTCCAGTTATGGTCCATGGAGAGGAACAAAGAAGCCCACGGTGCAGTTCATCTCTTCCTAACTTCTGAAGCAGGGCAGCTGAATGGTACTCTACAGGCATCTTACCTTAAAGATTATAAAGATGATGGATGACTGGCTCAGAAGGAGACATCTACAAATGGGGACATGGCAGCTTAGTAGAGGTGAGTCCTATCCGTGCTGCTGCAAAGGCTTCCTGAGGAAAGACACCCTCGGGTTCTGGGCTGCTGAAGCTCTCAGACATCGGACCCTGCAGCTCTGCCCACTGAGCCCTGCAGCATGGGTCTCTCTTGCCATACAGTGCTTGCTTCCATGTTGTTGAACTCCATGCCATGCTCACGGTTGTATTTTTCCTGCCATGAAAATAAAAGGAATTTAGGCACCTAAGTTCCTTGAGCATATAGATAATTACTTAAAGTCATATATGCTCTGCTGATCTGAGTCTGCTAACTCCAGACAAATGCAGATGTGTTTGAAGAGATCTTGGGTAAAGCACTGTCCTTTCTTTACGTCTTAGAACAGAGCAATTTGGGAGCATGGCTGCACCAAATCACACGGCCAAGGGGCGGACTGTCCCTCTGGGAAGGGAAATAAGGCAAGAAGGTTGCTGATAGCAGGGCTGTCCAGGGACCGTCAGTGAGTCCCATCTCTCCATCCCTAAGCTATGTGGCTGGACCTTGCAGCTCTAGCCCTCATGAAGAGCTTTAAAGGACGTGGAGGATCAGGAAGTCAGCCACCAACACCAGCAACCCCCTCATTCAAATATTACCAGCACATCACAGCTTTGGACTCAGCTTTGGGTCTGGAGGAGAGAAAATACTCTGTGTGCTTTAAAAGATTCCTGCCTTTGAAAGCCATACAGGTAAAGGATGCCCCTGCTGACGGACTCTCTTCTATTATTCTATGTGTTTTAGTGCAGAGCAGAGCAGATGTATTTTTAAAGAGGCCAGCGCTTGAAGTAGGCTCTGTTCCACTACAGGGGAAAAAGGAGTAAAGCAGTAATTACAGGCTTCATAGGTGCCCGAGCAGGGAGGAGGACAGCCGGGCTTGAGCGGGAGCCCGGGAAGAAGACTAGCAATTAGCTGCCTTTGGAAGGATTTTGGGAAATGGGGCAGGGTATGGCAGGACATACGTTTCCTGTCTGTGCTCTTTGCTGTCTGCTCCCAAACCCTTCCCTCAGCCTGGGGGAGTTGCTGGGGATTTTGATTGAGCAGGGAGCGCAGGATCAGGCCCCTGTCGTATGCTGTCAGCTCTGCCGGGTGAGGGGGGGTCCTCCTGCGCTGCTGGATCAGCTCGGGACACGGTGGCGATGCAGGGACGCAGCAGATGGGCTGGTCCATGCTACTGCAGCCTGACGCTCAAACGCTGACTCATGAGCCTCAGCTTTTGGCCACCTGGGCGTCTCTTCACTGCAGAAATTGGGCCGCTTTCCACCATGTCTGGTCAGAAGAGGGTGGGAGCTCCAGAAAGCAACAAGGAGAAGCTGGGTGACACTCATCCTTGAAACAGCTCCCGGCTTGCATTTCCAGGGACGAAATTCTGCATTTCTTTCACTTGCTACCAAAAGCATGAGTTGGGAGCCTGTGGGTGCTCAGTCTCCCTGCGGCCACAAGCAGGTTTAACATTTAACTGTAGCAAGACCAGAGCCACAACACAGGCAAAAACACGAGAATACAGCTCCGTGCTCCACACACTCAGTCCAGTGACAATAAATAAAGGTTTTCTTTTTTAAAGTGTTAAATAAATACTTCCAGAAATTTAATCTGATGCTTTACCTATGCAGACACTGAGGTCTTGATCTCACATCAGCCCTCACCTACAAGAATAGCCCTGTGCTTACCAGCAGTCCTGCTGGAGCCCTGCAGGACCAGTCCCAGGACTCGGGTCTGCTCCTCTACCCTTGCTTTTAGCCATAAGCCCTAAGGAAGGGCTGTGGGATTTGGCTTCGGATCTTTGGGTGGATCAGAGAGTAGGGGAGCTCACAGAGGGCTTCAGAAACATTGGGATCCTGGAGATGGAGAGATCAGAGATGAAATCTATATTTCGTCTGCACCTTTCCAGCAGCTCAAGGAAAATGAACGCTCTCTGAGAAATATGAAAATGTCAACTAAGAATGATGTTTTATTTATACCAGGCAAGGAAGGTTTTAGTTTCACACAAGAAAAAAAAAAAAGCATGTGTGTTTGTACAAAATCTCTATTCTGTGACTGCCAAGTGCTAGGTGTGAATCAGAGGGACTTTGTTTTGCAGGGCGTGTTTTCAGCGATGCACACAGCAACCCCTGTCCCAGGGCAATCAGCAGAGTCTGTGCCTCATTCTTCACCAGCTCCAGGAAAGCACACCCCAGTCTCTCTGGCTAAAGAGAGAAGCACAAACACCTTTGTCTCTTCCATAAAACAGAGGATCCAACTCAAGGAGGAAATGCCTGGTGACCTTGCGGTCCAGTGGGGGAGTATCCATCACCCACATTCAACCACCCTGGATCTTGCATCTTCCAGACTGAGTTTGAACAGGTTCCTACTTAACATTAACATTCAGTGCAGAAGTTCTCCTGTTGCTTCCCAATATTTGCACTACACACCTTGGGGTCCTGAATGAGATCAGCATCTCCAGGATCCTCACTCCTGGATGGCCACGTCACTCAGCTACCTTAGTCTAAGTAGACACAGGGAGGTTTTAGTAGCTGTAAACACACAGAGAACGAGGTGCTCTAGAAATCAAAAGTTGATGTTGCTGAGACACTCTTAGAAGAGCCCTCGGTCTGCTGTGACATGAATCAGCTTGTGAGAGATGAACCAATTCCCCACCACTTTTTTTCTGGCTGATCCCAAGCTCCAAATGCTGGGTGGGCTGCTGGAGAATTCACGGGAGCCTCCAGAGGCAGGAAGAGCACAGCATCCCAAATGGGCTTCTTTGCAATGCTGCTCTCCCTCCTCTCTGATGCTCAGCTGGGCTCCTTGGCATTCGGGGTGCTCATCTACTGGTCCTGCGTGGTGATCGGAGTCTTCAGAAATTCATCCAAGATAATGCAGCATAGGATGACCTCTGCTTGAGCTTGTCTGTATGAAGGCCTGATAGGTTAACAATTGAATTGAGAAAATTTTGGGGAAAATCATCTAGCTATGTTGATGGCATCTGAATTATGCTCCTGCCTGCCCTCTACTCCCTCAACTCTCAGTTCTTTCCAGTGTAACTTAGCCCACTGTGCAAGGCCCTGCTAAGAAAGCATCCCATGGAGATTGTCAGAGTGCCATCTGTCCTGGCGTTGCCTCCTGGAACAGGTCCTTCAACAGGCCCAGGAGGGGGTCTTCATGCTTCCTACCTTCCCTGGGTAGGACAGACTTACCCCTGGGAGGAAGGCTGGAGCACACCAGCTGGATGTGCCACCCAACCTGTTGGACATGGGTCCTGATGGGGCCCCTCTGAGCTTCCCACCGCAGCAGCCTGACCCGACCGCACTGCCTGTGGGATCATGCCAGTCGGAGGAGGGAAAGGCATGTGCTGGAGCAGTCCCTGAGATCAAGTCACCACCGGATGATCCTCACCTTATGCAGGCCCTTGGGAAGTCCCTCGGGGAACAGGAATGGGCTCACCCCGTGCTCTGAGGCTCAGGGATCATCTAGCCCACCCCGTGGGACATGTTGGCAACGTGTCCCAGGCTGAGCGTGGCTCCTGGCGTGGCATGGTCTGCCAGCTGAACCAAGGGGAGGGGAGATTCCCTCCCAGACCACCCAGCCTTCCTGGTGTGGGGAACGCTCACGGCTGGGGGGGTTCTCCTGCTGGGAGGAACATTTCAGCAGGAGCCTTCAGCACAGACAGGAGGGAGAGGCTGCTGTGCAAAATCAGCCTCTGCTCTGCTCTCCCACCTCCTGCAGCCAGACCGGAGCCGGTCTGCGCAGGCAGACAAACTGGGGCTGAACCAACAGCAGGATGAGTCCCAGGCTCCGGTCTCTCCCATCAGAGACCGAAGCTTCCCCGCTGGGAGATGGGGAGGCAGCACAGCCTCCTCTGCACGGGCTAATGGCTCCTGATGGCTCTTCCCGGAGATGTTTCAACCAGCTTCGCCTGGGTTTCTCCCTCGCAGGCTTCTCCGCTCGGCGCCTCTTATGCACAGCTTTAGCACTACGCTTCTCTCCTGCAGCCAGCGTGAGGGAGTGCTGATAACCTCCGGGTTCTCGCATGGATTTTTTCTTACCCTAGCTGTGCTGTTTGGTTCAGATCTAAGTGAGCTTTTCAAGCATGCTGCTTGTATGTCTTTATTAAAAGGCACAGCTTAAGGAGGGGGGGGGTGGAAAGTGGATCAGATCTGGATGCACTCTGCAGCCAAAACCATGGGAATCTTCTGCTCTGCAACTGTTCACAGCCCCCAACAGCTGCACGGTCCAGCCTGCCGGAGCAGCAGGACACGGGGTCAGTTCTCTGTCCGTGACTAATTCATCACCAAGTGCAGCCCCTCTGCTTGCTACCTTTGTGCTGCTGTCTCCTCTGGTGTAAAGGCAGGTGGAGAGGCAGGGACACGTCCCCAGGGGCTGTGAACCAGCGCCGGGGGATGGAAGGGGGCACGCTGATGGAGGTGCTGAGTTGTGTTCCCTGTAGCTTGTGGAGGAGCCCAGCTCTGTTGTGGGACAGGATGAAAAGTGGACAGTCTATTCATGACTTATGAGATATGTTTGTTTTGTTTTGTACAGGAAGTTTCCCCTTGGGAAATTTTGTTCTCAGCTATCTTGAAGTGGAGGAGATTGTTCCAGGTGGTATTGACACTGCTGAAAGCCACCTCTGCAGGAGTCCCTCTGCTGTCACTGAGACCTGAAGCCACCTCTGCAGCAGGGGCAGCAGCGTGGCCTTTGGGAGCTTGGATGGAGCAGACGGAGCAGGCTCCTCATGCCAGGCAGGGCTGGGGACAAGCTCAGATCACTGGGCATGAACCTCTGGTCTTGACTTCTTGCAGAAGTTGCCAGGAGTGACTGTAGGTGATCAGAAAAGCAGGCTTGCCTTTCACCTGAGAGCTGGTACCTCATCAAAACAACAAGACACTGCACCAGCCTGGGGGGCAGAGGCTCGAGCACAGCTATGACCTTATCCCTGTGATGTATCCAACCCCAGGTCCTGTCCAAAATCCTCCCCAGATCAACCCTGCAATCAGTAGAGATATTTTACCTTTGCTCCTTGTCTGGAATGGTGTTGTTAAACATCCACCGTGCTGTGCACCAGAAGCAGCTGCATCAAGCCATCCTCCTGCTGGTGGAAGTGGCTGATGTTTGCCATGATGGCTGTGTATCCCCCCTGTGAATGGCTGGCTGTTGTAAGATACTCACCGAGCCAGCCACATGCTTCATGATGTCAATTGTAGTTCAGTGTTAATTATTTATGATAAAACTTCATAATGTGCTGTTAAATGGGCTGCAGGATATTTTGGTTAAATTAAGGAAACCTTAAAGCTCCCTCTGCAGGGCTTTGCTCTTTGGGCCTTGCTGAGAGCAAAGGTTCAATTAAAGCTTAGGCACTGTAGCCTCTGCTTATGGCCTTCAATTGCTGAAATCAGGGGAGCGTGGAGATCAATTCGATAGCTCTGCTTGGTTGTTTCCAAAGGTAAACTTCCAGGCAAAATGTTTCCTGAGAAGACCACCCAGCCTGAAGCCCCGATCCCACAAGCCTCTCCGTGCTCCCTGTGCCACCTTTCATCCCCTTGCGAGCCACCCAGTCTGCTTCTTCAGCAGCCCTCGCGCTGGCCCTGCTGGCCCTTGTCCCCCAGGCTCTGCACAGTTCTCACACAGCTGCGCTGGGGACCAGAGCTGCCCCTTGGATGGTCCTGGGCTGAAGAGGTCTAAGTGCTGCACTGGTGCATAGCAGGAAATGGCTGCTGTGGTTTCTAAATTTGCTCAGCCCTGCGAAATAATGTCAATAAGAGAGTATCTAGCCAGCAAGGAGTCCTAGCTGGGCAGGCTTAGCAGAGCCCCTGAGTGATGGTCTGTTGGGTGGTGGGGTTCATACAGCACCCTGGGGTGGGGTTTCCTCTCAGCTGGGTCTCTCTTCCCCAGGCTGATGTGCAGCAAATGTCTAAGCTCAACGGCCTGAGTCTTTGTAGGATCAATTCCCAAAGTTTTTACACCCCCAGTTCAGGTCTTTTTATTCAGACCAGGATTTGAACATGCTTTAAGGAAAGTCTTCATTTTTTTTTTTTTTTCCACTGGGGCTAGAACTTGGCAGGATGTGTTCTATGACATCCGTGGTGACTCCTGACTTCACCAGGCTTCTGCAGGCTGTGCAGATGGACTAGTTCTGTCCTCTCCCTCCTCCATGAGCAGGTATGCTGGCCTTTACTATCCTCCAACCACGTGCTTCCAAGCAAATGGTTAAGGAGCAACTTGCAGGGCACCTAGCTTGGTGCATTTGTTAATGGTGCTTTGTTCTGCCTGCTCACTGACATCTGTGCTCTTCCAGCTCCCTGCCTGGAAAGGGGCCAAAGCCACAAAGTCTTCTCGGGGTGGCTGGGCGAATGCGCCCTGCATCGATCCTCCTGCAACCTGGGCCATGCACAAGCGCTCCCCCTGCTCACCAGAAAGCCTATGGGGATGCAAATGAAAACAGCAGCGAACCCCAAGGCGGGCTTTAACTCTGCTTTTCTTGCTTTGAGTATCGTTAAACAATAGTTTAACCTAAATAGGTCCCTTCCACTCACCACCACCCTGCCATTCAAATCTCTTGTCCTGAAAACACGTCCCTGCTCAGCTTGACCACCTGGCTGTATGCACCAGGTGAATACTAAGCTTGAATTTCCTTTGTCACGTTAGACAAAAATCATATCATTTCCCATAAAATTTTCATGCCATCCACTCTGTGTGTTCATGAGAATGGGAGAAATTGACTGCTGTTGTGGCCTCTCAGCAGAATCAGGCCTTAGGAGAGCCCCTCTCTTGCTTCTGTCCTATTTTGTGCTTTCAGACATGATGCTCAAGTCCACACTCTCTGGCTTTGTGGAGTTCAACTCTGGAAGTGTCCTTCGCCCTGATGATATGGTGCAGCAATGTCCATTTTTGGGATCTTCTTGTGACCTTGACCCTGTGCAGAAAGAGATGAGCTGACACACAGGGAAGATGGGAAGGACCGTGAAAGCAAGACATGACCTTCTGTCTCCTTATGAGGGACTTGGTCAGACTGGAGCCACACTGGGCTGGCACAGATTTATGAAGGGATGGAGCCCAGGCACCGACAAGGAGAAAGGGTAGTTTCTTGGCTTCGTGAGGGAGCACCACGGAAGACCATTTCTTCCTGTATCTGCTCCCAGCATGGTAGCCTTCCTTGTGCACACCATTTTGCTAAGCTGAAAGCCTCGGCCTTCTGCTGCAGGTTACACCCCCCAGAAAATCTCATGGACTTCCCAAGGTCTTGGATCCCTTCACATGGGTTTTCCATGGGAGCAAAAGCTCATCCAATAAACCATGCCATGTTCCCAGCTGGGGAGCAGGGAGGGTTATGTGGTGGAGTGGAAGGACCACAAAGGAGCCTTTTCACTGGGTCAGTCTCACACTCTTTCTCCAATTGTTTCATGCCTTTAGAGCATCCCAAGCCTACTATGAAGTAGTGGGGGAGCAGCTCCCACAGGCAGCTGGTGGCAGTACCACCCTCGGCCCTGGGGGTGAGACTTTTCTAAGGCTCGCACTGCCACCCTGGCATACCCACTTCCCCAATCGTAACTCCCCCAAATATCAGTTAAATCACAGGTTACCTGTGTTTGCAGGTCCTCAGCGAGAGGTGGTGTTACCATGGGGCTGAGTCTAATAGAAATAACCCCCTACCTTTACTGCACTTGCTGTGACAGCTACAGCAAGCCACAGTGAATTTTAGATGCTCTAGACAGACTTTGAAGACTCATTAAAGAAGCCGATTGACACAGTTCTGGTAGAAGAAGCATTTTGAGCTTGTACTTGAGTATCCCCTTTGGCCATGCTGTTTCTTCCTATTCTCCCACCATTTATTACTAATGTATTGTATCGACATGGCTTACTATACTGCTCATGAATGAGGGAACATCTCTCTCCCCTTTCTGATGGATCAATGTCCTTCCAGACCAACTTTCATACCTACAATTTTTGCCAGCCTTGCTGTTTCCTTGCTCTTTCTACAGCCAAGAAAATCCCTTGCTTAGCAGAGGTTTGGGTATGCGCCATGAGATGAGGTGTCCTCTGTGCAGGTGAGAACATCTTCTGCAAGACACAGATCAGAGACAGGGCATTGTGATGAACCTGCCTGTGGGGCCACTATAGTGTCTGTCAGTGTCCCCACCCCACAGCAATGCCCGCATGCCCACCTCCCCCACTTCTCCTTGTGCCATTTGGCACTGAAACCATCAGCAATGAGGCAGCTGACCCCAAATACCCCTGGTTTATGAAGCATATGAAATTGCAGACAAAGCAGGAGCAAATCTAAACAAGTTATTACCTCTTCTGCTCTCACTAGGGTACTTGCACCCAAAGCATCAACTCTCGCTTCTGCTGACTGCAAAAAATTTCCCTGTAAGTTCCTGGAAGGATGATGTCCCTTGTGCATGGCACCATATTTTCATCTCATGTAGACTCCCAGTGCCAAGACAGTCTCTTCTGTCAGGCCGTAACTACAAATAAGCCAGTCGCAGAATGAAGACCCTGTGGTAGCTATCCACCTGACCCTGCCAGCTGCCTTCTGACCATCCTTGAGAAAAACCTCTATTTAGCTCTGTTCCAGCTTTTTTTTTTCCTACTTCTCTCCCCTACGTCTAGTCCAGATCTCATCCCATTTGACAGGTCCACGGAAGTACTCCCCAGGATAATGCAAGAACATCTCCTCCACCGCTGACGCTTAACCATCTGCTGAGGAGCACAGTGGAGGGGCAGATGCTTGCCTGCTTTTTTCTAAGCACTCATGGCACAAAAGTTTGGTGGCTGGGGACAGATCACAGAATATCATGGATGAGATTGGAGTCGGGCAGTCACTTTTGTGTTACAAACCATGACCAACAGCATAGAGGAGTTGCTAAGAACCTGCTCCTGGGCATCTTTCCAAAGGCAAAAGAGGAGAAAGGACCCAGACTGATTGGCAAGGAGTTGCTTTCTGCTCCCAACACAGCCTTTGTCTCCAGCAAGGCTCATTGACAACAATGAGCACCTGAAAAACAAGCACAGATAGAGAGAATACCAGAATCCACTTAAAACAAACCGGGAGGGAGTCGTGAACGAGTGACTGTGCACTTTGCAGGGAGTGGAAATGCAGCTTGCCTCTGCGCCAAGCCTTGATGGCTTCGTTCTGCTTCGTAAGGCTCTTAGCTCCTGCACACCGGAGCCAGCCTCCCTCTGCGGGCTGGAGAGGGAGCAAGGTGGCCCCTGCAAGCCTTTCCAAATATTTAATTCATTAAAAAACTCTCCTGCTCGGGGGCTACATTCTGCTGTATGTTATCATGGCAGTAGATGCTAATTGTTCTTGAAGAGGCTCAGGTGAAGCTAAACACTACCAACAGCAAATACCACCCCAGTGCTCCAAGTCCCACTGCAAAAGCACAGCCACTGCCTCTGTATTAACATTTATGGAAACAATAAAACACCCAGCAAACGTTCCTCTGCAAAGAACTGCTTTCATTGCTCCCTTTGCTAAAATCCTCATTAGATAGCAATGTTCCCTGATGGCCTTAATTCATCAGCTCTGAAACCTTCCTGTGAATAAAAGGAGATCTGCAGGAGGGGGATGCCAGTGCCAGAGAGCTGGGCTTGGGAAGTGCCAGGGGATTTGAGCTGCATGGTGTCTCAGAACCAGGGTACTTGCTGATCCCATGTGTTTTTGGGGTGAAAGCAAGCCCCCTGAAACCACCTTGCTGTCCCCTTCCTGCCCTCCTGGTAGCTCCAAGGAGGGACCTACCCCTGGAGACATCTTCAGCATGTCCATACTACTGTGAGCGCCAGCAAGCCTAAGCCCAGCTGGGGTCTGAGGTTGTGGTCACAGGGAGAAAACAAAACAGGGAGGCTGCCCCCGAGGTGGCTGGTGCAGGAGGATCTTTGTGGATGCACCAGCTGTGTCCAGGGCTGTTTGGTAAGCTCTGCCACTTCCCCTCATCACAGAGATGCTTCTGGTCCAGCACCTGAAGTCGTGGCTTATCCCTCTTAATCCTGAACCTCAAAAGACACTGATAATTAGGGACAACAAGGCAAAAAGCCTCCTTAGACAACCCCAAAACAGTTCCCCATCTGTGCTTCCATGGTGGACAAACCTTGCTGTCAAGCTCGCACCTCAGTGCACGAGCACTCAGTCCTGGCAGTATTTTAGCACCTCCAAGTACAGCACAGCTCTGTCCAACCTTCTCCTCTTACCATGCCCAACTTCAGACCTCTCCTGTCCCCTTGGACGAAAAAATGTTCCCACTGACACCGTCTTCTGAATTTGGAGGGCTCTTTCCTTTCTTTCTCACTTGCTTTTTCTTTTCTTTTTTTCTCTTCAAGCTTTTCTCGTCTTCTTTTTTTCTTTTTTTTTCTCTCTTTTCTTTACCCCCCCCCCTCGCAGCCTCTGTTCTTCATCCATTATTTAGTCTTTTCTGACTGTAACAGCAACATTCGCCTTGTATACCTTGTGTGGGGTTTAAAATATAGATAAAAGCAGAAGGTCGGACTTGAAACACAGATTCTGACGGTTGCTGCTGACTTTGTCTGGAAGCTACAAAATCTGGAGCTGTCTGTGCCCAGTGATGGTATTGGTGCAATTTTTATTTATTTATTTATTTTGGTCTCCAGTTGATATTCCTGCAAACTGTCTTGGTATTTGATGTTTTCATTCAGCCTTTCAGTTCCTAAAAGTTCTGGGGCCTGGCTGGCTGCAGGACAGGGGAGCTGGGCCCATGCAACTTCTGCATCTAGGCTGCAGGCCTAATCCTGACCCGACGTGGCAGTGCCTGCTGCTCTCCCATCGGCAGTGAGCTGGGGAGGAATGGGCAGGTGTCTCCATCCAGGATCCAGCAGGCTCTAATTGGCACCTCCGGTAGGCGATTCAACAAAGCTAAGGACTTTCCCTTTTAATTATAAATGCCCATGTTTCTTTTATGCCTGCTTTCTTCAACTGTTGAAGCGATTGGGTTGCGAGGACAAATGTTTGCGGGAAACAAATTTCAAAGTCAATGCGTGAAGAGTCCCAGACAGCATACCTTCTATTTGAATGGGCATCCTTCCAACCAGGAGACAGAGACATGCCATGTGATATAGCCAACCAATTGCAAAGGAGCTCTAATTTGAATATTCATCATGGAGCCAAAGATCTGCTAATGAGACCAACTACAGGTGACAAACAAGGAGGCTTCTCACCAGCTGGGGACATTCCTCAAGCACAGAAAAAGAGGTGAAAGTCAGTGAACAAGTCCTGATTACGTTATTCACCACTGTCTGCAGCTCAGAAACGTACAGCACACAACACTAGGAACCAGGAGGTCCAGCCTGCCTGAGCCTGATATCTTAAACATACTTGTACATAACTCCTTTATTCACTTATTGATGCCTGAATGCAAAAGCCTCATGGAAGACACCTATCCTGCAGAAGGATCTCAGTGAAGAGGGTCCATCTTTTGATGGCTAGGGGAGCTCCTAGGCAAGAAATCACTATCACACCTCGCAGCACCTTCTAAGGGTAAGTCCATCAGCAGAGGGATCACCCAAAGGAAGAGCTGCAGTTACCACACAGACGATGCGATGGTTTTGCTGTATGAACTTAAGAAGAGAGGGCTGTGCAAACCCTCATCGGTATTGCCTGCGAGTAGCAGATGTCTGGCTGCTTGGTCTTCACAGCATTGCTTCTTCTCTGAGATAGGGCAGTAGATGAAGGTGGTCTTCAGAAAAGGTGCTCATTTTTCATGTCAGTGAGATCCATGCTGGTAGAGAAACACACTGAATAAGTATCAAATGCTCTTGGGAATGACTGAAGTGCCGTTTTAAATGAAGATATCGGTGGAGGAATGCCAGCCATGCCAGACAGCACTCACCAGGAGCAGTGCAGGAGGGTGATATCCCTGGGTTTGCGTGCTGGGAGGTTAATGGGGCATGTTCTCACCCCGAGCAGAGGTTTTACAGGGAACAAAGGGACTGGTTCAGCTATAAACAGACCCAAGACCTCCAGTCACCAGCCAAAACAGGAGCCCTCCCCAGCGCTGTCTCTGCTCCCCGTGCCTGCACCCTTTATTCTCATTCAGCTTAGGCAGCGCTTGACCTTGCAGGGATCTGCAGGGTAGGTGCGAGCTTCCACCTGAAAGCGCCTAGGTGTGTGCCAGCAATCATGTGATAGCACTAGATATGTTAGTGGCAGGTATTGTTACGATGTCTCCGTAGCCCATCTGGCACTCTCAGAATAACTTTTTTTCACTCTAGCCCCAGGGAAAATTTATCTGTCAGGATAAGGCTGGCTGTGGTTTACTCCCAGGCTCTGTCCTTATCCAAACTGGATTTGGAATGAAACAGGTATTTGGCGCATGTGTCAGTCTGTGCTGGTTACAGCAGCTCTGGGAATGGCTGATGGGACAGAGCCCATGAGCAAGGCCATCACCAGGGATCATCTGGCAGAGGCGTTACACAAATGTAAATACAATTATTCACAGGAGCAATAGAACAAAAATTGCATCATGAAGGGGTACCCCCAAGACCAGTGGCTGCTGGTGAGCCAGCATCTCTGTTTGTGGGGACCACAACAGCACTGCATGCATTGAAATGGGCTCATTATGTGTTTGTGGTGCCCTCAGAAACAGTACTGAGTAGCACCTCTACTGGTATCTTTAACTCTTCAACAGGCTGACTAAGCCAGGTTCACAATTTGCTCTTCTCGGGATCTTAGACACCAAAAGGAAATAAAGAAATAGCATTTCCAATAAGTCCAGGAGTCACGGCAGTCCTAATAATCAGAACTGATTAAACTGACATCATTAAACTTAGAAAGTTTTGTGCTAGGAGTATGGGTCTCTCTTTTTTTTTTTTTTTTTTTAAATCTACTCAAATGTCTCACTTCAAATCTTACTAAATTCCTGGCAGGCTGAAACTGAATAATTATCCATTTTTAAAGTGCCTTCTTTCCACCGATGTTCAGTACGTTTGGGAATCTATTTCCATTCAGATGCTTTGAACGTTCACTTTCTGACACCTAAAGCTAGGCGACTGTCCTCATGCTTAAACACTGAAATATAAAAATCACTGAATATCCAACTGCTCTTACTGAGGCTGAGGAGAACTTCTAGTGCTCCGTGCTCCTTGAGGGAACCCAGAATTTCTACCCAGAGGACTTTCCTCTGGGTTTTGGTGACAAAAGTCCAAGGTCCCAAGTTCGGCCTCATGCCCTTCTACTGCTCCTGGTCCTGTCAGCAGCTGAGTGCTTGATGCTCCCACTGATGGCAGTGGGGACTGAAGACACCCCAGATTTCCAAGATGGGGCCCTCTGCATGCAATAATCTCTCAGAAGCCTGATAGTTACTTTTGTTTTCTTCCACTGTCCATTTTGCCTTTGGCAAGCATTGATTTTCCGCAATTCCCCGAAGCCCGTATAAAGCAGCTGCCAACACGGTTCCCTCGTGGGCCACTTCTTTTATTTGTTGAACAAAAGAATCATCAACATTGTCTTCAGTGATGTTTGGCGAGTGGAGTCTGGGACTAGGATGCCGAGCTCCCTCTCCTGGCTGCCGGATCAAAAAGAATAGCTGAAAAGTCCTTCGTACCTCGCAAATCCGAATCACCGGGCTCTGGCTGACGAAGGAAGAGCCCTTCCAGCTGTTTTGCAGACTTTCAGATGTCGACATTCTTCCACCCCAAGAAACATGTTGGAAGCAAAGCTCAACGTTTTGGAGAAGTATTAATTAGCTGTGTACTGTCCCTGTTTCCCCTTTTCTCTCATCTATCACTATTAGCAAACAGATCCCAGTGAGCAAATAGCACTGAGAGCCTCTGCAGAAAATCCACCGTTGTCTCTCATTGTCAATTATCAGTGAAATGTTCGTCCACAGAGAGTGAGAGGAAAAGGACACCCACATGTTTGTTTGTCAGGGCAGGGAAAAAAATCCCTTTTTTTTTTCCAAGAAAGAGTTAACGTTTCTCTCGGTTCCTGTCTGAAATCATACCAGTTCTTATATGCTCAACTAAGAGTGAGCAGAGCACACGGGCAGGTCAGGATGAAGGGTCTGGATCAGCCCATCTTGAGATATGGCCTGTGAAGAGGCCCAAGTGGGTGCTGAGGGGCTCATGGGTGCACTGGAGAGATGGTGGCTGCTGGACCAGCATAACCCAATGGGGGGCAATGAGCATCATCATGGGCTCATGGCAGGGAGCAGGGAGCTCAGCTGGCTCAGACCCTTGTTGCCTCTTCCACACTCCCTTCTGCACTCACACATATACACACACATCTACAAGTCTTCACATCAATGTCAAAGCACAAGGTGGTAGGCACAACTCAATTCCATGGGACCATTAAATATTGCTGTTTCCCAACTAGGACAATCTTGCCCTCTCTTTAGCAATATGCAGTGGCCCAACGCATGCTGCAGAGTCAGGAAATCTGTTTTTACCCTGAGCTGGGCTCCAGAATTTGGGCTGAGCAGCTCAAAACTCTGCTTTTACATTACCATTATCCTGGAAGCTCTTTAGAAAGGGTTCAGGCTAGGACATAGCCCAGGTTGCCCGTGGCAGAACAAATGAATTCCTCTCATTCATGAGCATAGGTGAGCCACTCCATACATCCTTCTGGGCCGTTTGGCATGGTTGACCACAAGGCGTAATCTTGGCACAGCCGGAGGATGGACTCTGCTGGTCACCTCACATGCATCAGCATATGCATGAGTTGTGAACACCATGAAAGCCTACATCTTAGGTAGACCGGTGATCGCCAGCTTCAGATCTTTTTTATTTCTTCAAAGCAACTTCACTGCTTCAATCCACTTCTCAAATAAGAACTAGAAGAGGTGCAGACAGAGGTAACAAAGGTGTCCAGAGATACACAGCAGTTTCCTATTTAGAGCAACTAAGCTGCCATCCTTCTTCCATCAGCTTTGGTAATCTGGCGTAGGCTGGTCACAAATGCTCCCACCCTTCTCCCACGACTGTCCAACACCCTATGCCTCTTCTCTTTCCACTTCACCAACTCACCCTTAGCAACCTACCTTATCCTCTGAGCCCATCTTGAGGGCTTTGAGGGTGGAAAGGGCCCAATGAGAAGTGTGTGAGCTGGAGGCAAATGGATGTTTGGGAGGGGGATACGTGTCCTGGGGGTGGGCTCAGGACCATGACCATGCTCACCTTCTCCAGCTGCAGGGCAGATACAGAGCAGACAGACTGGGTGGTGGATGCTGATCACGTGAGCTGCAACACCCTCTCAGTGGTGTCTTTCATGGCCAAATCCTGCTTGAGCTAGACTTGTTATGACAAGAGGGGAAAACGAGCTTCACAGCACGGTGACGGCGGCTCAAAGGAGGAAGAGGCTTCCTAAGTAAAAGGGAAACGAAAGCTCAGCAACAAGGTCACCTCCACTGCCTCAGGCAATCTGAGGGATGACAAAAGTTGAGACATGTAGCACAGCGGCAGAAGACAAAAGCCTTCCCTGGAGGGCAGAAAGACAGGGGGAGCGCACAGCATACGAGGAATTTAATGTGGGGGAAGCCACCACGATTGCTTTCATTTAAAGGACACGCTCCCGCCCAGATAACGTAGCATAATAGCTCACAGGGGCCTTGACCAGCGTTTATCCAGAGCCTTTTATGCTCCAGACCCTGGCACCACCACCGATGGCGGGCGTGTGGCCAAGCAGCACACAGGAACACAAATAATTGTGGGAATTTGGACCTTGTCTCCAGGTCTACAACTTCTTTCTCTCCTGTAACTGTCCCTTTCTGCAGATCCAACAGTTTCTAGAAGTGCAAATGGCCTGAACGCCAGCAGCATGTGAGATGCAGCTGGCTCTGATGTGAGCGAACAGCTGGGATGTGCACAGGTTTTCCAGCAGCATGGGGGAAAACCAAATGGAGGGTGTCTAGATCCATGCTGCAAGTTTTAGCAGAGCAGAAAATTGGACATTATATAGTGCAAAGTGCTTGGCACGGATGGAGTAACTGGGAATATATTTCAGGGTAGCATTGCAGACTGCACCAAAACAGTGCATCTGGAGTCAGCATCCTGGGCACGCAGGATGGGCCTCGCCATTTTAGTGCTGGGAGACAAACTCATCCAAGCTTTTCTCTGGTGCAGTGAAGGAAAGAAGCCTCGGAGGTGTTGATTCAGTGCTTCACAGCTGCGAGTGCTCTGAGAGCAAAGGGATGGGTGAGGAGAAACAAAGTCTGAGCTCTGCAGCCAGCCAAGACCTCCTGCACCAGGCTTACAGTGCCATGCTCCAGCCTCCTGGATCTCAGCTGGCTCCAGGAGCCCTCGGCAGCATGGAGACAGCATCTTCCATTCTCCATCCGTGTCTTGGGCAGGTGCGGTGTGCCAGCACAAATGTGTCTGCAAAGAGAGGTAGCTTTGTGCTTCTGACGGAAGCCCCAGGAAGGAGGACTTCACCTTGCAATCATCTGTGGACACAAGTAAAGGCAAGATTTGCGCAAGGGAGTGGGACTCCCAACAGCCATAACATTTCAGGAGAACTCATTCAGGCACCTGGGTGACTAAGGAGCCCTAAAATCTCCCTTTCCTCTTTCATCACCCAAGGTCATTTGAAATCCTTCTCCTGGGTGCCTGAATTAGTATACTTGACAATCCCATCACAGAACAAGCGTGTCTTTTAGCTGCAAATGAAAGAAGAGTTAAAGTGGTGTTTGACAGCTTGGAAGCTGGTACCACAGCAATATCTCTTAGCGAGGCAGCTGTATTTCCCCTTTCTATCACACACATTTAAAAGCTTTTAAGACAACAATCTATCCCCTCTGCTGGCAAACCCAGTGCTAGGCTGTTCTTTGGGTTCTTAAATCATTTTAAAATACAGGGCAATGTTATCTTAAAAGCCTTTGCTCTCTCCCGGCTGCGGAAAACCTCAGTGCAGCTCAGCAGAGCTTCCCCATGCTTGTGAGACACCAGCTCAGGGGCTTTCTGGGGATCCATTACCAGCCAGAAAAGGGCTGGGCACTGCCTGACAATGACAATGTGCTGCTATGAGCAAGGATCTTCTCGCTATGTCATTTCTAGACACTCAACAGCACTGTCTATGTGGCCCAGAAATTCCTATTTTTTTGTCATTTAATTTATTACTTCTCTGTGCTCGAGGTAGTATTTTATATTTTCTGAGCTGCTTAAGGGCAAGAATAGATGGTTCAGTTGCAAAATTCAGCTTCAGGGAGGGGATGTGCCCAAATTCCTGTTTGTTCAGGCAGGGCTTTGGCTGCAATGTCCTTTATCCTGCTGTTCTTGCCCAGGCTTTGATTTCAAGCCCAGGCAATTCAATGCCCCAGGAGATTGACAGTCCTTGCTGGGCATCACTCAGCCACAGCACCTGTGACATGGGCATGGTGTGAGCAGGGAGGTTGCACACCCATAGCCAACCCTGTAGATAGCTGTATGATGCTCCCTTACCCCTTGTCTATCCCTCCAGCTTGCCCAGACCATCCAAGAGATGCCATCCCCTGATTTCCTGACTCCCTTATCCCTATTTCAGCTACCTTAGATATGTGGGAAGGGTGATGGGCGACTGCTCCTGGTGCAACACAGGCACCCCATGCTCATCTGCACAGCACATCCCTTCCAGGGCAGCCCACTCCCTTTGCCAACTCACCACCCAGGTGAGGAGAAAAAGGTTTGCTGTTTTGCCACCAGGCTACTAACCACCAGCTGTCCCCAGAGGCAGCCCATCTTCCTCACACAGGAAGGAAGCCGTAGCCTTCCATTCATTTTTTGCCCTGTTCCTGGCAGGTTTATATTCTGGGTCCAGAGGACAAGCTTGCACAGCTTTTGCCTTCCGGGGAGTCAGGATGCTCACACAGTGCAACAAGTGGTCCTTGGAGCAGGACCACCACGCTCTCTCCACTGGGCAGTGATGCTCTGCCCAGGGCCCAGCACTGCACAGCCTGGAGGCCGCCTGCTGAGCCTGGGGAGGCAGAGCAGCCCCTCTTTCCACTCTCTTTCCCACTTCAGGGGTGGGGCTGGATCCGGGCAAGAAAACCGCAGTGGTTGTGGGGTGCTGCATGGCAAGAGCCCAGCTCGGGCTGGGAAGGAGGCAGGAGGAGCCCTGAAGGTTAAGGATGGAGAGGAGCAGGAGGACCTATCTACCAGGTTGGGTTAGGTCTGCACTCACTAAAATCACCTCCCAGCAAGGAAGGAGGAGGCTGTTGTGAACACAGCATAGCAATGAGGACATGGAGAGTCCTGCACATCCCTGAGCATCCCCATGCCACAGGGTGTTCTGGGGGCATGACCAGGGCCCCCTTTCCCTTCTGACCCACTCCAAAAGGGCTTCAAGCTGGTCCAAGTTGTCCTGCATCCCTCTCCAAGTTGCTGAACTTTCTCCACACTCACTCATGCTGCTGCCAGGGATCCTCCCCCTCGCCAGCACTCGCCGCTTCATTTATCTGCAGGATCAGTTGTAGCCGTATTGATTTTTCCTCTCGCCCTCTCCTCTCTGTGTTTGCTTTCTGAATTATGCAGCGGTGCAGTTTTTCCTCCTCGCGAGGAGCGAGTGAATTGCGGAGGATCAATTGAGCCCTGCCATAGTTTAGTCAGGAATCCCCAGTAGGGGCCAGAAGAGAGAAAGGAGAAGGGGAGATAATGAAGACGGGGTCGATCAATCCAATCGTGGTGCACAGGAAAGAAAGGAAAAGAAGAGAGAAAGGGGTTTGAATAATCAGGCACTTTTCCTCATGCAGTCCTCAGATCCCCCAGTCCCAATCAATAATCAACTTTGACACTCATTGCTTCAGAAACAAATACAAAAAAAATCCCCCTAAACTCAAATAATGTTGTGCTTTATAGCGTGAGAATAGCCAATCATGCCCTCGTAAAGATGAGGATAGGAATAAGATTTCATCCCCCTTCTTCCTCTTCCCTTTTAAAAGTATATATTATGAAGGCTGGCTAGATCCTGGCTGAGCCGAGATGAAAGGAGTGCAAACAGGGCTTTTAGTAGTTTTGTTGTTGCAATTATTTTGCCAATAGTAATGATTTCAAGACAGGACGGAGGATCTTTGATGCTGTGCTGGTGACGTGGAGGGGTGGACAGAGAGCTGCTGGGTTTGTTCTAGCTCCGCATGCAAATTGAGAAGGAGATGAAACCCGGGGCTGTAACCAGACATTAGCTTTGCTTAGCTTAGAGTGTGCAAATGAAATATGAGTGCCTGACCAAGGCACAGGTGCCACCTGCGTGTCGTGACAGCAAGAGACACCTTTAACTACTTCCCTCAGTGCTGCGCCTGGAAAGCGTACCCAGACTTTCATTCCCGTTAGAGGGTTTCTGTGCAAAGTCTCCATAGGCAAGAAGAGAATTTCACAAGGTGTTTGGAGAGCCTGTTCTACTTGTGTCACCCCTCACAGAGCAGTTTAGCTTGCAGTGGCTTCAAAATTCAGGTAAGCACTGCTGGCATGGATGGGAGGTCTGAATTATGGATGCTTGGCCACTATCTCAGAGACTCATGTCAGAGGACAAATGAATTTCCTACACTCCAGGACTTGAAATCAGGACAAGCTTTTCTTTCCCCAAAACGATTTCAGCCAAACAGAGCCTCTTTTTAAGGTAACAAAAATTCTGGCAGAAGACTTTTCTAACCAAGTCCTCTAAATTGCAACTTTTAGAAGAAGCACTGATAATCATTCCTTCCTTTGTCATCCATACCAGACTTGGCAAGCAGGAGTTATCACCCATCCCATTCAGCCTTTCCCACAATGCAGGCGCTAATTGAATTCCCTCTCTTCTATATTCACTGGATCTGTAGGAACACCGTACCCCTGGGACTCCTCACCTCAACACGCTGACGTTAGCCAACAGGTCTGGAAGTTACCAATGAGACAGGCAGAGCCTGGCAGACACGAGCTCAAAAGCTACTGATGGGAGGCCAAGATAGGAAGGAGACTGGAACTAGCAGAAAAATTATTCAAACTCAACAGCTTCCTTGATCAGACTCAGATTATTATTTTTTTTAATAAAAATATAATTAATTTTTAAGACAGTGCTTCCAACACCACTTGCCCCACAATTTTCCTGAAGGATCAGTGCACGGATCAGTGCAGATGCAACAAATCAAACCTCAGGCTAACAGGGATGGAGGTACAGCTCAACTTGATAGGGACAGAGGTGCAGTTCAACACCCCCCGACCCCATCATATCTGCAAATGACTGCTCACCTTTGTGTTTGTAAGGTCTTGATGCACAATACAACCTCACTGCTCCATCCCAACCTGCAGGTGAATAGGGCCTGGCTACAATTTACCAGCCGGGTGTCACACACAAAGAGGGGATGGACATGCTTTATGCTTTGTCCAAATACAAAGGGATAATGGTGTTGAAAGAATCACCACCAGTTTGCACAGATCTGCAGGAGGCAAGGTTATGCCCATGGACTCATCTACTGAAGGTGAATCTGTGCCTGCTGCATCCTAGGTTGGACCCTGCTTTCCTGTAGTGCCGGAGTGAAGGTGCAAACAGGGAAGACCTTTCTCCAGCTGAGTCTCGGGGACAGCTCTTGGAACATCTCCTACCGCTTTGCCTGGTGCTTTCCCTGCCGGTCATGACCCCACCAATTAAGGTGCCTCGGTCTAAGGAGTTAGGTAGGTTCAGCAGGCTTTTCCAAGTCCACCTTCCTTCCTAGCTCATTGCCCAGCCCCTCCACTAAGGGAAGGGCAGCTCCAGCCCGTCCTGGGAGCTGGATCCCTGGCTTACAGCTGCCCGAGGAAGGCAGGACGGGCCAGTCCTCCAGCACCATAACGGAAGTAGCTCCTTCCTCTCCTCCTCCCAGAAGTTGCTCCACATTTTCTGCTAATAAGGGCACGGGGAGAGAGAGACAGAGAGAGAAGAGGAGAAAAACTGCTCTAAATTATTCATTGACAATATCATTATGTGTCATAACAGTGTGTCTGTGATGGGAAAGAGTGAGTGTGGCAGGGGCTGGGGTAGCACAGTCCAGGCTGCACAATAGCGAGATCTGATTAAATATTGATGTGCACTAATTGGCTACAGGGTTTCAGGACAGCTTGGGCTTTGTTGGGATCATTTGTATTCTTCCTTTGGAAATGGACCCCCCCACACACATAAACCCTACGTTTTCATGTGCAAGTCCTCTCCCTCCTCCTCCTCTTTTCATCCACCCTCCCTCTCTCCCTCCCTGGCTTCCAGTCCTTCCCGATCCCCTTGTGTGTGTACAAATTAACATGATCTTAACCTCTCCTGATTTTCTATAGCACTGACATGCTGCCAGCACCTCTGTGCAATTAGTCTAAGCTTGCAGAACTGGTTTTTGGTGCAGAAAACAGGTCTTGCCCTCACGGACTGTCCTCTCTTTGCAGTTGTGCCTGGCCTCTCCACCTAGCCCTTTTCCTGCTCTTGCCCCCAGAGCAGGTGGAAAGTGCTTCCTAGGTATTTTTTCCTTCTGAAATGGTCCAGACCTTGAGGTGAAGCCTTCTGTGGTTTGTGCCCATAGATCTGAGTGCAAGCTTGGGAGATGAGGGGTAGTAGTTTGAAGTTTATAGACCAGGTCATTCCATGGCTTACCTTAAACATCAAGAAGTCTCCATACTTGGGACCATCTGCCCATGACTCCAGCTGTTCTCTGTGTCTCTAACAGCTCCATCAGCAGTGGTACAACAGTAGGCTCCCTCTTGCAACCAATAAGCAGGTTGCTGCAGTCTCTCCTCTGCCTTGGGCTGTTCCAAGTCAAGAGCTCCCCAGCAAACATCATTTTTTTCAGCTACAAGGTCCTCCCCCTTTAGGATGCCCAGCTGAGTCTCGTGATCAACCTGAGGTCCTTTCACCCCCTGATCCCTTGACAAGAGACAGGCTGGGCTGTCTGGAGGCCGCAGCTGCTCGCAGCAGAACAGTCTCAAAGCAAGGGATATGTTCTTCACGCTCTGGTACATACCTTTACCCAGTCTTTTGGCATTTTGATGGTGCTATTTGTGAGGGAGAACATCCAAATGGACATCCCCAGTATCAGATCAGATGAGCTAGAGACCTAGCTAAGGAATTAACTGGAGCTGGTGACATGTTTTTTGTTTGTTTGTTTTTGTTTGTTGTTGTTGTTGTTGTTGTTTGTTTGTTTTGTTGTTTTTGTTTTTGTTTTCCTAAGCTCCTGTTTTCTGATAGTTGCAATTAACATTTTAAAGAATGACATGCATGAACTCTACTACCTTTCAGCTGAATGGCTGACAGGTATAGTTTGGGAAAAGGTATTAGTTAAATGTATTTCCCAAGATGCCTTTAAATTAATCAGATGGCACAGGCTGAAGTGAGGAGTGGCTGAGCACCTTGTGAGCTCTGCGGGACATGTCCAGTACCACCCTGTTAAGTTTTCAATCCAGGGAATGAAGGCAGGGCTTCCCAGAGGGGTCTGGTTAATCCAGCCAGCATAGCAAGAACAAGAAAAAGACAAGCATTAAAAAGAGGATGGTATATCAATATAAACCAATTTGTCTGGACCAAATCTTGGAGTCCAAGTTTTCACTGAGGACTTGCTTCCACCAAGATGAATGAGCTGGCTCACTTTGATAAGGCACATCAAAATAGGATCTGGGAGATGTGGGATCTGTTCTTAGCTTGTCGCTGGCTGGGTGACCTGGACATATGTCTGTCTTCTGTGGTTTCCTTGGGATTTAGCTTCCTTGCAAACTCTGGAATATTTTTGGTACAGGAGATGCACCAAAAGCTGAGACACACACCACAAAACAGTTGTTTGCTCAGTCTGGAAAGCAGTGGGCTGCAGTTTCCAACCCTGTTTTCTGGAGTATTCAGGAGACCCCCACACAGCCCAGGTATCTCAGAGAGAAGGAGCTGCTAATTCATTAACACCCCCTCAGTGTCTTGGCAGCTACCAGACACTAAACGGAAGACTTTAATGCTGCCTGAGAATCTGAACAAGGACTCAGAAACTATCTTCTCTCCAGTAAGAGCTAATTAAGGATTCTCTGAGAGATGTTTTTTTTGCACAGTCAGATTATCTGGAGAAAATGAGCAGTGAGTACATGGGTCTGAAAAATGCCAGCTGTGCTTCGCAAACATCATCTTTTCCGTCAAACATCCGACATTATTAATTTTAGGGCAACCCTCTGCAAAGTGCTTGCCCTTTGCAAGGCCATGTGTGTTTCCAAGGGAGAGTGATGCAGCAGCTTTGCAGACTAACACAAAACAAAAAAACTTCAGAATAATATCTTCGGTAATTTTTTCCCCTCTGATTTTGCTATAGAAACCAGAAGATTAGAGAAAAGGAAAGTTCCCTTGGAATAAAGAGAAAAGAAAAAAAAAAAAAAAAGATCTGATAAAAGCAAACAGAACATTAGTCTGCCAAAAATAATGAAAAATTTTGGCCAGCTTTACTGGGAATCTGGAGAACAAGAAGCTAGCCAAAGTACTTGCACGATAAGGTATTCTTTCCACTACTTAAAGAAGAAAAGACCACTAACAAGCCATAGAAGTCTAGGATGAGTTTTTCAATCCCACTTCCCACAGCTGACTCCTCACCTAGTAAATCCAATGGAAGGACACAAGTTTAAGCCAATCTCTGTGGAAGGAGATTGAGCCCTTCCAGTGATCTTGATGCAAGTTGGACTGGTGGTGAAGTCGGTGTTCCTACCTACAGCTGAGAGGGACGATGCTTTTCCCATTCCTTACCCACATACACAACCCCACTGTATGCAATACAGAGCACTAGCTTTTTGGCCAAAAGTCACTTTTTTATTCTGCCCTAACTGGAGAAGTCAGCGATGAATTAGAAAGTGTCTTACCAGGAGACAAAGTCACTTAGCACTCTCTTGCGTGTCTCATTCATCCCAGTGCCTAAAGTGACTCCAGCCCCAGTTTGAAAGGCATCCAAACAGTCCTGGGAAGTGGTGGATTCTCCATCTCACAAGGTATTCAAATCTGCCCTTGTGCTCTGTGGAAAGATCCATAAAAGCCCAGCCAGGCCCAGGCCCAGAGGGGCAGCTCCTTCGATCCTGCCACATCCAGGACTGGATCCAGGACATGGGGAGGCACAAGGGGAGGCAAGCAGGGATACCTCCCCGTGGAACTATTCCAGTCTCCAGCAGCATTTGGCTTGGATAATTCCTCGGGATGAAGTAATATCTTCAAATTTAATACTCCCTGGTGGACCACTATTCCCTGGTTTAGCTAATCAGCTTCTGAACCCATGCAAACCTTTACCATGAGAAGCATGCTGAGGCCAGCTTCTCTCTGCCACATGAGTTACCATGTCCTCTCACTTGTTTTGAACCTGCCACCTGCATGTGGAGGGCCCCATATTTCTCTTAGGAGAGGTGATGAGCACCCGTTCCCATGTCCCATGTTCTCCTTTCCTGGTTAGCACAGGAAAGGAGAGGCCAGAGCTGTGTACTTGAGGGACTTGGCCAACCTCCGGTTGATCTGGGTGATTTCTGAAGTGCCTGTGCTCTTGGGATGAAGCTCGGACTGTTTGTTCTCCTTACCTTAACGATCCTTTCCCCTCTTCTTTGAAAGCCTTTGCATTATTCCTTATAGGAAACAAACAAACAAAAAGTTTAGTTAGTTAGTTTGTTTATTTATTTAGGACTAAACCTTCCCTCCCCTCCTGCACTGAGCAGAGCCCACTTCAAAAGAGGCCACGTGCAAGAGAGTCTCTGGTGGATCCCACAGTATGGGGAAGATGGAGCAAACGCTTGATTGATTATCAGAAAGGAGCTAAGTGAGATGAAAAATAGAGTGATGGGATTCATGTTAAAGGGGAACAGGCCTATCTCAGAGACTAAAATGTCATCAATTTTTTATTAAACAGAATCTTTTCAATAGACAAAATGAGCTCTTCTGTCCTCATTCATTCACTCATGTTTTCTCTTTCTTTTCCCCCAGTTCTGGTTTTGCAGTGGTGCCTCCCATATGGACGCATTATGCTTTTCGTCTTTTTTTCATGCTCATGAGTTTGGTAAGAGGTGTGTGTAGGCAGGGAGGTAAATGGAGGCCTGGACTCCAGGCTAGTGGGATGTTTGAAGATGTGTTTAAGACTATTACTGATCCACCAAGCACTGAATTGTGGGCTTCGACTTACCCTTGCTGGGTCAAGTCTGTCCATCTGAACAAGGGAGTGGACTTTGGTCATCACCATGGGTCTCTCTGGAATGTATCCTCTTCTGGTGGAGTGAAAGGGCACCGTTACCTTCAGCCCATACTTGCAACTGCGTGTGTGCTATCTTTGCCTTGTAGATTGGTCCCTGCAGCCCTGTGCACTTGCATGTTCACAGAAGTCAAGCACCAGCCAGTCAACCCCAGTCAAACCCCAGACATTGGCTAAAGCTGTGGTGATGGCTTCTCATCAAAAGCTTTTTACTTTTTTCCCTGGAAATGCTTTCCCCAGTCAATAAAAAAAAAAAACACTGGACAAGGATGGTGCTGGGGAGAGCAAGGTCTGCTCTCCACAGCTTCTAAAGAGCTCCTGGGTGACCATTAGACATTGTCTAAAATGAGTTTTTCTGTCTCTCATCTCCTATGCCTCTTGCCCACTGGTTTAACAAGACCAAGGCCCCTAAGAGAAATTTGCAATTTAAAAAATTTTTGAGGTGTAGGTTTTTTTTTTTTTTTTTTTTTTTCCTGTGTGTGTCTTGCACAGTGGAGCTCTCAGGCACCAAAGGTTCCTTTATCATAAATACTTGAATGTGTTATTACCCTCCTCCCTTGCTCTGGAGCAAGCTCATCATCTGAAGAATGGAAAGACGGATGTGCTACACTACACAGTAACACTGGGTGGTGCTTCCCAATCCATGGGCAGAGAGCATCATGTTTGCATGGGAGGTGAGGAAGGAAGAGTAGAATCCAGGCACAAGATCCAGCAGGACACAGTAGCAGATGTGGATCTGCAAAGCAAAGCAGAAGGTCGGAGGGAAAGAGACAGCAAATGCAGGGGGTGGAGAGAACGGGAAGGCAAGCAGAACAAACCAATTCACTTCAATAAGAGTGACTGCGTTTCAGAGCAGCTTTGGGTCCAGTTGGCATCACAACATCACTTGAGATGCTTTAAAAGTCACTTTCCATGTACTATAAAATATACATATAGTGCAGCTCCCCCACCTTACTTGGCACCACGTTGCAACCTGTACAACAACTCCTGCTTCCCCTCCCAACCTGTGCCTTGCCTCCCAGCAGGTTTTATTTATTTACAGTTTTAGAGGCAGGTCCCATCACCTGGGCAGCCCAAGCATTGCTCAGCGCCTGTGCTAAAGTATTAGCAGAGTGGTGGCCACCTCCAGAGTTGGTACGGGCTTAGATGGGGTTTTGCAAGCATGTCAAAGAGCTTGACACTTGTCCATCCATCTGCAGAGACAGCTGTCTGTCTGCAGCAGGCTGGCATCTCAATGGACGGCTGCATCCCAGCTGCTGTCTCTCAGTCTGTCCTGTGGGGTGGGCAGAAAAAGACTGATTCTGTGAAAATTAGCAAGGGATTTAATATTTGCACTTGTAGCTGGTGAGAGTCTCTGTGCATGTATGTGAATATAGTGGTTTTCTTTCATCCACATGTGCTGGTGCATTTTGGGGTGTGTGAAATTGCGTGTGTGGTTGTGTGCACATTTGTGCCTTTGGGTGATGTTTCCTAAGACACAGGGAGAAAGAAGCACCACCAATTTCATCTGTGCACTATATTTTGTGTATGTGCAAGTGCTGGGCTTCTGTATTGGGGAATACGTGCATGTGTGCTGTGGGTATTCGTGTGCATGCGAGAGATGTGATGTGCTAGGAGGCTGCTGTTTCTCGCAGGTACTGCCTCTCATTTGCTGTGTTACAGCTTTATCCATGAGCTGCCAGCTTGGAAATCTTGCTATGGCTCCAGAATGTACCAGGGAAAAGCCCCACTGACAACAATGCGTGTTTAGGACCCAGTTACCAGAGGGATTTTTTCCCCCCTTCCCTTAATCCCCCTTGAGCTGAGCAAACGTGAGCGAAAGAATAAAAAAGAAAACACACACAAAAAAAAGAAAGGGCGAGAGCGAGGGAGAAAGAGGATTTCCTTCAAATCTGCTCTTTCTGCCCGTGATGGAGTCTCATTCCCATAATCATTTTGACAGGTGTGCAATGGTTGAAAAGTTGGGGGGTACGAGGGCGAGGCGGGGAGGGGGAGTGCCAGAAACCCGCTTTCTCGGCGCGGGCAGCCCAGTGCACCCAGCTCGCTGATTAGAGATGACAAGCACACCTGCCGTCCCCGCGGCCCCGCAATTAAAGCCTCTTTGAGGTCCCAGGAAGTGACCGCATTAGAAAAGCCCCCTCGCAGCAGCTCCTTAGCATATTTCCAGTGTCATTAGCAAAGCGGCAAAGGCAAGGCACATCGGCGGAGGGCTCTGACATGACCCATGCTCCCTTCCCGCTTGGGGAGGGGATGCAAAGTGACTTTTAAAGAGGAGTCTCTTTTTTCCTATTTTTCTTTCTTTTTCTTTTTTTTTAATTTTATTTCCAAGCCCCTCTCTCGCCACTCCCTCCCTCCTGCTCTTGGAAATGTTCCATCTTCTCTGGGGTCGGCAGGGGGAAGGGAGCCAGAATTCATTAAAGGCAGAAAAGGACTTTGCTAAAACTGGGTGGCTTTCTGGGAGGAAAAACCCAACCCTGGATGCCAGCGTGTATTCTTCCTCTGCTCCCTGCTTTCTGCTCTGGCTTTCTTCCTCCTCTTTTGTGCATCCTCTTCCTCTCCCACATTCTGCTCTTGCTGTCTGCCGTGGGGTGTCCCTTGTCTGTCTGGAGGTGGCTGCTGTGGGTGGTGGGGAGCAGATTGTGGCCACCTGGTGTAAAGCATGGAGACCTTGGTGGGACCCATCTCAGCCCTGCAGCACCCCAAGACCAGTGTCATGGGCATCCACACCGGGCATCTGTCCATCTACCAATCCTCCAAGGGCTGCCCAACCTTTCAGCTCCTCTCCAAGAAGAGAGCGGTCTCCAGGACCAGCCTCCCTTTACCATCGATGCTGAGGATGGGCAGGACTTCTCCTGGTCCCAGGGGTTCACATCGCTGTGCAGGTCTAAAGGACATTTGTGGACCTGTTGTGCACCCCAGCCCTATTTCTACATGAGCTGGGAGGTACCCAGAAGGAGTTTGTTGTTGGCCCTCAACCTTCATAAGAATTCCTTGAGAGGGAGGCCGTGGCTCTTGAAATTCCTCAGTTTTTTTCACAAGTGGACTCCTAAACACAATTAAGTCCATTCAGACTCCACATCCTGAGCCTGCTCTGGAGATGGTAATCCCCTGCCAGCCTTCAGACCCAAGACTTTCTGTCATGCTGCTGAAGACGCTTAGGAGAACATTCCCCCCCTCACAAGCCCTCCTCACTGTCCCCCTTCATCCTCTGGCCTTGCTCACCACTTTCCTGACCTTCTGCCTCCCTCACTTCCATAGGCACCTGGATTTTTGCTTTGGCCAAGAAAGGCCCCGATCTGCCATGGCCTTGCCACACTCATGCTAACCCCTCTGCCACTGCAGGATGGCACTGTGACCACGAAGGCACCGCATCACCCTGCAGTACCTGCGCTGCGCGGTGGGCAGGTGAGTGTGACTATTCAGTGTAACAATCCTGACAATGATAAATAATGCACACAGAGCTCTCCTGCGAAAACATTCAGGGTTGTTATACGCAGCTAAGAAACCCAGACCTTGACAGCAGAACAAAAGGGTCCCTCAGGGACCATTGCTGATTCCTTCTTGAACAGTGGGGATTAGCAAAGCCATTTTAGCACGGTACTGATAGGTCCTTTAGCTCCGGAGTATAGGAGCACCGCAGAGACTTTAATGGATTCATGTGTGTAGCACTGCAGAGGTGGGGTAGAGGCTGCCTCTGTTTTGAGCAGGCGAAGAGGAGGCACACAGCAAACCAAATAACGTCAAGAGCAAAGCAGAGCCCAAGGGCTGCATCCTGGCATGACGCAGGGCCAAAGCGGCAGCTGGTACCACTCAACCGAGGACACTTCTTCAGTGGGTGGCACTCACTGTGGAGCTGCAGCCAACACCTCAGTGGTGGTCTCCATCCCTCTGATGATTAACATCAGCTTGGACATGTCTCCCGGTGATCTTGGTGGCACTCAAATGGTGAGACGGGGCTCACAGTGCCACGGCATCTTCCCATGAAGTCCCTGGCTCTGCCTCACATCCCTCTGCTTCCAAACACTGTCCTTTTGGGCCCTGTCTCCTCAAAGAGAGAAGGTAGGCTCAGAGCAAACTGGTCCATTGGTGGGGCATGAATGAGCACCCAGGAGACTCCCTGGCGCTTGACTGCCATGCGGATCAGAACAGGGAAGAAGAATACAAAAAAATAAAAAGGAATTTATTAAAAAGGATGAAGTTCAAAGGTTATTCCCCATTTTTTCCCATCTTTCTTGAAGTTTCTTTGAAAAAGTCACAAAAATAAATCAAAATACTTCCACTGCCTCCCTTGAGGCTTTTCCTCTGCACCACCGTGGCATTGAGGACAGCCAGCACTGGCTCCAAGCCTGAGAGGCCCAAATGGCACTGAATGAAAGGAGGAGAGGGAGTGTGATAGCTGTGGAAAGAAACACCACCATGAACCTAAAATAATGGCACCAGGGGATGGTCTTCAACTGGACAGCAGGTTTGGCTGCCCCACAGTCCTGTGCATCGAGCCCTTTGTATTCACTTTGGGTGCAAAGGTCTGGATTAGGTCCTTTGTAGTGCTTGTGGCAACAAGCGTAATACAACAGCCCCACCAGCCAGCAACCTGTCTTCCATCCTTGATAGTCTCTGACTTACTTGCTGCCTGGGGACAGTGCCCCTTCTTGTGGGGTGGGTTTTACAGGTGCACGAGTGGGAAAAGAAAGGAAGGTCCCTCTCATGGCTCGGATTCCCAGCCCAGGCTGCCTCTGAGAGCAGAGCAGTGTCCATGTGCTCCATATGCCACTGCCTGCAAGTGTGAGTGGAGGCTGCTACGGCAGGTCCCCCAGGGCAGCTTCAGACCTCCAGTGGTTAATAGTGAGGGGTCTAGACCTAAGCTGGTTAGTTCTGTTCTTATCCAGGGAGAAACAGCTCCAGGGATGTCCCTGGGGTACCCTCTTAGGATGTCCCATGCAGTGACTGCTCTCTCCTTAGAAGATGCAGGAGGTACAGGTTGTGTTGCGCACACACCTTTGGAGGAGGGGAGGTGAAGCTCACCTGGAGGTGGGACCATCAGGCACTGTTCGTCATGTGGTGTCTGCCGGCGTGCAAGGGGGATGCTCTGAGCTGCTGCTGCATCTGCAAAGCACGAGGTTGGGGCAGCAGATGTGACTGCTGGCCACATCTGAGCATAGGTGGCAGAAGTGAAGGGGACAGAGAGCTGAAAAGGAGCAGGAGGTGGAGCAAGAGATGAACAGAGACCAAAGAAGAGGAAGAGGAAAGAAGAGGAGAGTGGAAAGAGAGGAGCTAGCGGAGAGATGGAGTGCTGCAGGGGGAGTGAAGCAGAGCCCGAGGATGAGCTCTGAGCCCGCTTCGTCACTCCCGGTACCCCCAGGGGACAGGTATCCAGTCTGCGGAGCAGGCGAGTGCTGTTCCACAGTAATGGTTAAATCAATGTGTTTACGGATGATGACACTAGAGTGACACACAGTGGAGAAGCCTCATGAAAAAATAAACAGGTAATAATCACACTGCGATGTGCACACTCCACTTCTCATTATTGCAGAAAAAAAGCCCACCAGGGTTCATCGCTTCGGGAGATTAACCATTCCCTCCCTGGCTAAGACCTTCCCTGGGGGGGGGTTGCTCTCAGGGGGCTCCCCAGCACGGAGCACAGGGGTGCAGCAGTGCTTGCAGGCGGTGAGATGTCACCTAGCACAAGCTGAGGGACATGACATACAGGAACATGCAGGGGAGAGGTGCCTGCAGCATGGAGAGGAGGGAGAAAGGTTCCAGATCCAGAAGGGGAAGGAAGCTCCAGTGAGATCTTTCTTACTTCACACAGGAAGAGCCTGCACCCCTCTTTCTGCCCAAACCTGATGTTCCTGTGGGCACTGCTGACCTCCATAGTCCCACTGAAGACCATTTCTGTACCCATGGCGTCACACACACAGGGCCACGGGCAAGCTTGGGAGCTGCTCCCACACTGCTCATTGCATGAAAAAAAGACTTTTTAGATGTTATTGAGAGCACTCATTTGCAAACAGCTTGAGGAGAAACATTGAATGAACAAACGGTGAATAACATGCTGAGTTGCCCTGAAACGTCACTTGGCTGAGTCAGCACAAGCAGTGACTCATCTGTGAGACCCTGGAGGCAGCTGGAGAAGGCTGGTGGGTCATGCAAGGCTCTGCGTGACCTCCAGCACCAGTGATGGGCTCTCACCATAAAGCAGTGGTCAAGCCAGATGATCTCCTCACCCAGTCTTGCCAGACCATGGCCATCTCCGTGACCATGGAGAGAAGCAGGAACATTGACTTGAGGTTATGAGTTGATCACCCATAGAAAACATCTTGACTTTGGACCCTACTGCCTTTTTGCTGACAGCAATGAGGACCCAGAGTCTCCGTCCAGTGTCTGGGTCACTTGTGCTTTTGAAGCCTGGGTGGAAGGAGATTGCCCAACCACAGCCCTCACTGCTTCTCCTGTCACAGCCCCAATGGGGAATTTAAAGTAGCAAGTTATGTCCAATACTTTTTCAAAATGGAGTCACAGGCAAAAGGTTGCTGCCACTGCCCAGGGCAGTCAGTTTAAGAAAAACAATTGTTTTCATGCAAGAGTGGAACTCGCTGCTGCAGAATCCTGGGGAAGCTAGAAGCATAAATGGATGCAAAGAGGGGTTACAAATGGAGGGGAGGCTTGGGATGAATTCTTCATGATAAGTCTCTAAAGCCCTGCTGTCCAAAGCTGGGATGGAAAGGGTGAAAGGACACACCATATTTTACCTTATTCCTTAACCATCAGCTTGTCTTCTGTAATGATAGAGTCCGAGCTCTTCACACTTCAGCTAGGGGAGTTTGCACTTCCAGCAAGCCAAGGACACATATTTTTTATAGTTGTCTCTGCTGGACAGCTTTGTCAGGCTGCAACAGGTGGCTGAGATTTGCAGGGGAAGTAGCACTTCCTAGATTTAACACATGAGGTCAAACCATGCTTTGGGTATCTGAGTCCTTTGTGTGTTGGAGAGAACTGGTGTCACAGGGCAGAGTTTGTCCATCCACTGCTCAGTCTTCCGAGCATGACTGCTTCATTTCTGCGTGCACGTACCCGTGAGGATGCTGGCTGGGATGGTTTTGCACCTAGGGCAATCTCCAGCTTACCCAGGGCTGGAGCGTGACACCCAGCTTGGTTCAGCCTGGCTCAGCTGCAACCTTCAGAAAAGACCACAGAGCACATCTCCACACCCACAACAAACACCAGCTACTCTGCAGGCTTCCCAACACCGCCCTGCCCTCCAACAAGCTTAAAACTTGCATGAAATATTTCAACTCCCCAAATTCATGTATTCCAGGAAGGAGAGCAAGGGAAACAGAGAGCATCGCAATTACCCTGGGGCCAGACAAAAGCTGGTGTTTCTTACACAGCCCCCACCTCTCTGCCTGCTGTCATTTTGGGATATGTGATCTTTACTGTGCCAAGGAACCTTTAGATCTTAAATGTTTAGAGCAAAACATGAAATAGCCACCCAGAAGAAAAGCTACATGGTGAGAAATGGGAAAATCCCCCCTGTCCTCACAAAAGAACAAGAGAAACATTGAAGCATGGCGTTACTTCAGTATAAACAGGCGCTCTTACCTGTTGTTACCGGGAGCAAGGCACTGAGATTCAGACAGCAGAAGAGTGAGGTCCCATCCCTCCTTCCTCCACCTCCTGCTTGGCAGGGCAGGAGCTCGGAGGGGAGAGGGACAGGAGGCAGAGGGTGACAGCAGCGAGGTGACAGTACAAGCATGGACAGGACCAAGAAGGGGAAGGGGGTTTCTCTGAGGAGCAGGACTGGAGGCTCCTGGTTTATCCAGGCATTCACACTTCAGCCCTTCGAGAAGAAGCAGGGAGGGTTCCGAGGTGGTGGATGCCACCCCTCAGGTGCTGTCTCCACAGGGCCTTCAAGCACCAGACGTGTCCCCTGTCTGCATGGTGGCTTTGCCAACAGGCACAGTGAGCTGGGGGGGGCATCACAACAGCCTCCCAACAGGCCATCACCTACACAACCCATAAGGAAGGTCTGGACAGCATGGACAGGGACAGCAAATCATCACCTCCACCATCTGCAGGTCTGTCTTCACCTCTGCTCACAGAAAGCCCTGCCGTGGACGTGAGCGAGGGCAGAACGGCGCACTGCGCTTCACCCACGCATCCCCAGTGCCATCATCCCTGGGTGGCACTGGATGCTGACGGATGCCACCTCCTTCCCTGCCTGCAGCTGGGAAGCCGTGTGCCCGCCTCCTTCCACTAGTCTCATTGCCAGAATCTGGTGACTCTGGAGCAGCTTCAAAGTGTTGATCTCCCAGGAATAAGGAGCGTTTTGTAAAATGTTAGTGGTGTCCCTATTCATTACAAATCCGTGGAAGTCCCACAGCACAGAACAATCGCTGCGTGGTGGGAGCAGCTTCTCACCGTGGGCAGCCGAGCCGGGGAAGACCCCGTGCGGCTTGTCCCAGCCCATGGGGCACGCAGCCCCTTCCCACCAGCACGCATGCTGCCCTGGGTGCTGCTCCCAGCCCCTTGGCACCCATGGGGTGGCTCTCAGCATGGAAAGATGGATGGTGACAGCAGCCCAGCTGCTCCTCCTGCACCTGGCAGTGTGTGGGTGTTGAGGGAAGGGAGAGGGAATGGAGGAGGAGGTTCGGCTACAGCTCCTCGTTAGTTTAACCAAGATACCAATATTAGACACCATATTGGTTTGCTGTGCAAACCGGCAGCCCCGCCATCTCAGAAGTTCAAATGCCATCATGATGTGAGAGGGCTTGGGATGCACCAGCAGGTCCCCGCAGTCAAGCTTCCACTTGCCAGCAAAAATGTACTTGCAGAAGCTCACCTTCTGCCTGCTTGTCTCCCGGTTCTGCTCACACCCCAGACAGGCACACCAGCAGCTTGGCTTCATGCAGAGTCTCAATACAGGCACATTTTGCCCCAAATCATTGATGGTTTCCACTGACAGGCAGCAAAGCTGGCTGCAGTTCTTGACTGCTGTGGAAATGCAGTTTGCATGAGGAATTTGGATCTTGCCCTAAATCTGCATGGAAGAGGGTGCAGGTCCACGCACGAGGTTGCAGTCCTGGATGGGTGCAGTCTAGGTTGTGTGATGCCCTTGAGGATGCAGACTGTTGCCAGCTTCTGATCTCTTTGCATGTGGACTCCAGCCCCACACTTAGATATTGTGGGGGAACCCAGAAGTTGATGGAGGTGCCTATGAGCTGCTGAAAAACATCTGAAATCCAGACACACCCTGCCCTGAAGCATCTGTGTAAGCTCCTTTTGGGAAGGATTTTGCTAATGCAGAGGGGATTACATCAACAGCTCTCCTCTGCCACACTACTTAGTTTGGGATGTTGGACAAGCAAATCAATCAGCCTCAATCCAAGCCTGAGGAGTGGATAAATGTTTCTTGCCTTTATTATGAAGATTGGGAAACTGAGGCACAGAGGGATTTAAGTGGCTTTAAGAGAAGAGGAAGAAGAAGAAAAAAAAAAACAGAAGATAATCACAGAGCATGTCAGCAACAGAGAGAAGGACTGAACGCAAGCCTCCTGGGTGCCAGCCATCAGCTCAAACCTCTCTCCTGCAATGGATGAGGCTTCCCATTTCCAACACAGTTGCTTGAACATGGGGTCCAGCCTTCGCTTCTCCCTGTGAGCTGGGCTGAGTCACAGGCATGTGGGCAGAGGGCTGCTGGACAAGGACACGTGGACAGGCAAAGATGGACAGACAGGAAAGCAAAACTCCAGTTGGCGTGGAGAAAGAAGGCAAGGTTTTAAGCCTGTGGCTGGACCCTCAGGACTGAGAGCTCATCCATATTTCAAGTACCAGTTAGACAAACAAAACAAGAACCAGAGAGGCAAGCAAGGAACCCGTTTGTCATATCAAAAGGGGTTTCAGTGGTACCTTCCTTGCCCTCGTGTCCCCTTGAAGTTTGTAGCTGGGGGGGAGAAGGGACAGCTCCCTCTCCAGCCGGATGGCTCCCTGCCACAGCTGGAGACGGCCTGTGTGTAATTAACCTCCAAGCCAATCCCCCAGTGGTGGCTGCCAGGCAGATCAAAGAACTCACACATCTTTGTCTGAAACCGGCAGCCAAGGGGAGCTGGGAGGAAAGCAGAGTAGGGGTGGGAGAGAGAGCGAGAGAGCGCGTGTGTGTGCTCCTAATTGATAAAAAGGGAAGAGCGTCTTCCTCCGAGAGATCTCAAGCCCCATCAAAATGCAGGAGAAGAAGAAGAAAAGGAAAGAAAAAAAAGCTTTCCTTTTCCTTACAGGAGCATGCCAAAATCCAGCTGCTTTCAATAGAAGAGGTGGTCATTGCTATGGGGGCCAGGTCAACCCCAGACAGGGGAGGAAGGAGAGGGCACCATAGGCTGTAGAATAGCTCCTGCTCAGCAGGCGTGCAAGCCAGGATGTTGGCTTTCACCTTTGCCCAAGGTGGGAATGTGGAGGGGCCCACTGAGTTTTGCTGGGGGATCCTTAGAGGGGCAAGGATCTGCAGGAGCACTCAAAAGGATGAGGTCAGCCATCTGCCTCATCTTCTCTTGCAGCACCAGGAAAAAGAGGGGTGGAAACCAGCACAGGCTACACCTAACCTTGCATGTTCTGACATGGGGCTCGGCCAAGTCATTTACCACCCTGCTGTGTTTTTCAGAGTGTAAGTGCTGGGACTGCAGGCAGATGACTGGGCCACTGATTAGATCCTGGCCTGAGGTTGCACTAGCTGGCTGGGTTGAGAGAAACTTTCCAGCCTTGGCACAAGGAATTGCCAGATGTGACAGATGTTAATGTGAAAAAATGACAAAAGAAACACAGCATTGCAAGGGATAGCTGGATTTTACAGGTGTCTGAAGGGGATTGGCATGAGAAGTGGCTGAATTTCGCAGATAACTGGAGAATAGTATCAGCAATTTTCTGGATCTGACTCAGGACAATAACCCAAGCCTCTTGTGCTGACCACAGCACCGGTGCCTAAGCTGCATCTACAGTCAGGCTGACCAGGAGAGGTGCCTTCCCCTGCTGGCAGGAGAACACCCGGAGGGACAGATGGAACATCCTGGTGACACCAGGCATCTTCCCAATCAGTTCCTGAGACTGCATACAAGAGGTCTTTCCTAGAACCTCACAGGCAAAACACACCTCACACATGTTCATCCATCCCAAAATGAAACACCTGAGTCTAAGCATCCCCCTGGAACCAGTGGAGAGGGACAGCAGTACTGCCCAAAGCTGATTCACCCTCCCTGAATTAGATATGCAGGATGAGTGGAAACAACCACCTGCCAAAGATACTGTTCTTTTTCCATCAGTTGCAAAGAAAACCCAGAATTCCCACCTTCACGTGGCTAAAATTGGAATCAGTCTTTTCTACACCACATGGGGTCCCTTGGGTCACTCCAGAACTGAGTCCAACAGTTTGTGTTTGGTGGAAGCACATTTTTCATAAATAGCATATTCCTTGATCCACCATATTCAGTGAACTTGGTCTTTTATTGATAAAATCCCAAAGGCTATGTTCCCACCATCATGTAGCGAAAAAAAAATACAGAACTCTCCATATGGCACCTCCTCAAGTGCAGGGAAGGTCTACAGCCATGGGGATCCTTGGGTGGTGCATAGATTTGCCCCACTAACTTCTCACATTATTATTCACACTTCCTTATTTTGCTGTATGCAAAGTCTCAGTTGGGAATAAAGATTCCTGATTTGATTAATTTTTAAGTCATATTTTTTGAATTGCACTAAACAAAAGGGTTAAAGCAAAAATGTCAGTTTCTTACAGTAATGCAAATTGGGGTGAGCACCAGCCTAGCATCAACATGTTTCAGGCAAGTAAAAATCAGCTCTTGAAGGAGAAGACGCCAGATTTATCATTTTGGTTGGCCATGGTTTCCACATTAGTAAGTCTCATTGCAGAAGCCTCCTATTTTGCTTTTAATTTGAGAAGACACAAGTCAAAAGAGAAACTCGCTGGTGATCAGGCGATGCAGTATTTACTTTGTCAACATGGGTGTAAGTGACCAAGAAGGGAGGAAGCAGGAGTTGTTTGTAGATATTGTGCTCTGGAAATATGCAAAGAGCCTTCAAAGGGACAGCATGACCTGATAAAAGAGCATATTAAAACTGGGCAACATGTCAGGTTACGTGCACAATGTGTTAATCAGAAGCCTTCCACTCCTGGACTGTCTCAGCCAATACCAAGGAAGAGGCCGCCAACACAGTTTCTAACTTTAAAACAAAAGCTTCAGTCTGAAGATTATGCAGCCTTTACCACTTGGATCTGAAGAGAAATAGAGCCTGAAACCAGAAGACCTTGCTCACAGAAATACACAAACAAGTCATCTGCACCTTCCTGTGCTTGTACCCAGTTCGGGGGCAGTGTCCCTCCTTGAGTGCTTGGCTTTTCAGCTGGAGAAACTGACATGTCTATTCTGCTTCTTGTGGAAGTGGACCAAAAATGCCACTGATGAAACCCCAAGATGCATGGCAGATGCATGATTTGATGGCACTTGCTATCTGGCTTGATGCTGGCACCCAGGAGCAAAGTCAGTGTGTTGGTATTTGGCAAGATCCAAAATCTCATCTTGAGCTAGAAGAAAAGGCATTTACCAGCTCAATGCTCTCCAGAGCATGACAGCTGGGCCTGGGGGTGCAGTTTGATAGCTGCAAATGATGGAGCTTCAGTGTGGTGATCGTGTCCCTGCTCAGAGAAAACCTGGAAGCTTCTATTTCTAGGTTTTAAAAAAAAAAAAAAAAATAATAGATTTATTGCTCATAGTAAAAGAAAAAAAAAAAAAAAATCTACCTCTGGGTAGCAAGCGATGCACAGCTTCATGTCCCAGAGCAAAAGCCATCCTCATGATGCTCTGCACCCCAGGGGGTTACAGGATGCACCCAGAAAACACCTGGCTCAGACCACAGACCAAGGTGAAGCTCATGGGTGGGATAAGGCATTTTGGATCCGGAGCTTGGTGAGAATGGCATGGTTCAGCTCCGTTTCCAACATCTGCAGAACTCACTGAGGGAGATGAGATGGAGAACAGACATAATCAGTGTTGGGTTTAGCCATAAGATTTCCACAGACTGTGCCTTTTCATTCAAAAAAAAAAAAAAAAATCTTTTTGACTTGCTCAGGTTTGGATTAAACTATTACTCTTGTTCCTTCGAGTCCAGAGCAGCTAATGAGGCTGTGTTCTTGCTGCTTTTTTTTCCTCCTGTGCTCATCCTGATGGTATCTCAGCCTTATTCAGTTATATTGCAATAATATATACCATAAAGCTTTCCTAACCCTGAGATATCCCCCAGGCAGATTTTGTAGAGTATCCATTTAAAAAGATATTAATGAAAGAACTTTTACTTAATCAAAGCCAATTATTGACTAACCCATATGCTCTGCAATGCTCACTTGCTGACCGGTATAAAATGATTGGATTTCCCATCTTACCATCTGACTCTGAGCAAGGATTTCAGGTATTAGCGGACTCTCTGCAAATCACAGCCTGCTGTTGCATGGCGAGCCACCAGGCTTGTGGCAAGCCAGTAGCTCATGGCTGCAAGTCTTCACTGGGCACTTCAGTAGAGGGATAGTAAAAGCAGTTTTTGCACATGCTAAAATGGAGGGTCACAGTTTTGCTGCTTTATGGACGTTTTACAGTAATTTCATAATGAAACTTCATAGTGAACTTCAATACAGCTGATTTTTGGTCTGAAGGCACCTCTGTGGAGGACAGAACTAACAGGAGGCAAGCAATCTGCAGATGACTGTAGCAGATAAGATCATTGTGTGTTTTTTTTGTGTGTTTTCAGGAAATAATTTTTATTCCCTAAAACAGCACATTTGAGGGTTTCCTTCCTATCTGCAAGATGGAGTTATTTCAGCTATTCATTTTGGCTCCTTCTCGGAAAGAAGGCTCATACTATCCAAATGTCTTATTTCAGCACTTCTAGGGTAAAAGAGGGCTTATATTTCTCAAGCTAGATGCACAAGACACCCCTTCCCAACCAGTCTGAGTGCCACCTGCCTCACCTAGCCTGAGGGCTCAGCACCCATCTGTGTAGCCATGACTCAGATCCCGTCCCTGTTGGCTTCCAGCACGCCGTCAGGCAAAAGAAGACCCTTGCTCCCACCATTTTGTAGCAGCACCCTAAGTCCTGTCATGAATCCAGCCCTTTGTTTCCACCACTCGTGCCTGAAAAGAGATGAAAGATGCTCCAAGAAAACATGTTACTCCACAAGCAGAGGAACTAATGAAGCCCAATTCCCCACAGGTTTCCCTCTTGTAGTTGGATTCTCTGATGTCTGGAGCGGTGTGAACTCAGACTAGAAGCTGTCCCACACCCAGGGCTTCCCAAGTAGCTGTCTTCTCCCAGGTGGATTCTCCAGTGTCTCATTAAGGTTGAACATGTGCTGCAGGCTTGCCTTATCTCAGGCTGTTAGTAGGGATTTGGTGCACATCCAACTGCTTTATTTCATTATATCTTTTAGACCACATTTACCAGCCACAGTTAAATGTGGTTGAAGCTGGCCAACGAGTTCAAACATCACTGGGTGGAAAGACAGGTGGCAGAGGCATACACAAAACTGTGCAACTGCATACTTCGTTTTTTCCCCTTAGAAAAAAAAAAAAAAAAAAGTGTTCTAATTACAGCTGACACAAACCTGCAAATGATTCCTTTTTCAGGCTGGCCCCAAACCAATTAGAAACAAATTTTCCATTCTGTCCAGGAAATTAAAGCTTCATTATTGTGAAAAAGCTCAAAGCACGGTCCTCTCCCTACCTCCACTAGGGACTGCAGCTCAAGCAGGACATGAAGATACCACTACCCAGCGCTCCATCTCAGCTCCAGCAAGTGAAACAGAATCACAGAACAGCTGAGGATGGAAGGGACCTCTGGAAGCCATCTGTTCCAATTGCCCTGCTCAGGCAGGGCCACCTAGAGCAGGTTGCCCAGGACCATGTCCAAAACAACTGGTAAAACACAAGCATGGACTTAATAGAGCAGAATGGATGAAGATAGTGAAGCAAGGGCATGTACACATGAGGATGTTTGCACAAGCCAGCTTGCATGCACATGGTAGATCCAAGCTGATTTTCATCCATATCCCTTATACTATGGATGCTGCACAGTCAGTGTGGGTCTAACCAGGCTCACAGAGCTCAGAGATGTTACTTTGCTGCAGACTGGTCAGAAACCACTGCTGAACAGCAAAGCTGACCAAATCGTCTAGTGAGAAAATAAGAGTTCACATTGCTTTTAGCAGCAGCCTCAGTTGTACTGGAGGGCTGTCTCTATTGCTGGTGCAGAGCAACGTGGCTGACGTGTATGGTGTGTGCAGATCAGGAGAGAGTTCACTGTCACAGACAGTGATGGTGGGGTGTAGCCCTTCCAGTGGGGAGGAAGGAATCAGTATCAAAATCAATAGCTCTTCTCTGGGAGGAGAATTATCTAAGCAGGGAGAAGTGGTTCCCTTGCAGCTGGTTGATTTTGGTAATCCATTATTAATGCTTGAGTTACAGGCCCCACAGAAGATGCCTGGCACTCTCAAAGGTCATGTTGGTATAAGAGCACATTAATTGTTTCCAAACATCTCACCCTGCAGCACCTTTGCAGTGGCCAGGGGAGTTAATACTGCAATTCTTTTTAGCCTTTCCCCATGGTTTCTCTCTACCAAGAGTTCCAAGAAGCCTCCTTCAATGTACCTTGATGAAAATCTTGATATCAGGGCAAAAATCTAGACATACCCCACCCCTTCAGGACGGCATTTCTATCAGAGATGAAACTGCTGGACAGAGTTTTGTCTTCTTAGATCCAGACTCAATTGTCCTGAGATCTAATATTCATAGGGCTTTGAAGCACATGGGTGAAGCTATCTTACATCATTTACTGCTATAATATTTCCAATATTTTGAAGGTATCTCTCCAAAGAACATTCCAAGTTTTCCAAGAATGGCTGTATCACAGAATGGAATAGCTCAGAACCAAAATCCCAAACCCAGATCCAGCTTCTGACCAGAGTCTGAAGTTCAGACCTATCTTTACAACTGGCCAGCTCCAAAGAGCCTGAGCTCCAAGAAAGGTTATCTGAAATTCAGTTGAGAAAGAGATGATAGGACATCAAAGGAGCCCTTGACTAATAAATAAATAAATGAGACCAGTCAATAATCTAAGGAACTCTTTACAGTCAAGCCTGAAGCCACAACATGGTACTAGAGAAGCTCCTCCACTATGTTTCATGGTAGTGAAATTCACCCTAAGCTGAAAGACTCAGGATAGGACAGAAGATATTTGCTCTTGAACTCACCATCACAAGAGAACATTGTCCTCCAGTCAGGCATCTCATAGCAAGTGGAGGAGAAGACTCACTTTAGTACTCAAGCTACGTGCAGGCCAAATGCTTCATCCTGGAAGGACACCAAAGACTAGGTAAGCCACCAGATAAATAAAAACTAATCTCCAACAGATTTGCATTGTGTGACAGGAGTCTCTTATATGTAATTAACTACTTAGCAGGCATTTGGGGATTTTCAGAGCCTCAGCTGGGTAGATTTTCAGGTGTCTGATGAGAGCTGTGCTCAGGCAATAGTCACTTGTTCAGTAAGTTAGTTCATGAGATTTTTTTCTCTATACAGCTTCTAGTTTCCATGAAGCGTGCTGGATCATAGTACCATTGAGATCTGTATGCTCCTGCCAAATCTGTTAAATTGGCCTGCAGGATTAACTGTTATTATGGTGGAGCAGGGAGATGTACATGCATACATAGAGATAGCATCATGATGCAGGCAATGATTGTTCACAAAACTGGGGTAAAAACTAGCACTCTTCTTGCAGAAATGCTTGCAGAGATGCAAATTCCTCGCTCCAAAGCACACTTACGAGGTGCATATTGCTGTGTCTGGCCTTCAGCTCAGGGTGTATGATCATTTCTCTGACCAGAACTTCTTCAGGGAGTGAGGTTGAGTCCCTTACTCTGTTTCAGCTGAAGAGGGCAATGTGACAGCTGTGCCCTGATGGAGAATTCATTTCAGACAAAGTGGGGTTCAGCCAATTTATTTCAGAAGGTAATAGGCTGGCATCTGAGAGCCTCCTTGCACACACCTGAAGATGTTGGAAGACAGGGCTAAGGACAATGGAGATGCAGTAAGGACTTATACCACTGTAGAGCTTCTAGGACTTATTCCATCTATAAGGTGGCCTGAAACTCTCTCCCGTATTAAAGTGCACCTCCCTGCACCTCTTCCACAAATGTTTCCATTAGACTAGGAGCCATCTCACTCCCTCCTTAGCCAAGGAAGCAAAGTCTGTGCAGTGCAGCATCCTACATGGGTATCATCAAGCTGGGCATCAAGTAAAGGGCAAATCAGTCAGCACTGAGCTAGAATGGACACAGAGGGTGGGCAAGGGCACCTGTGGGAGATGCCAAAAAATGAGTAGGATAGACATCGAGCTGCAAGTGGTTTACAACCTTCAAAACAAAGGGCAAGCTTTCTGAGGCCTCCATCCAGCTCTATTTACCAGAATTTTATTAGGACAGTAATTCCTCTAAAAAAAGCTCTGGACAAATCTCATCTCCAACAGTGTTTCACGCTTTCTGCCAAACCCTTTTCCTTCACAAGAGCATTTGCCCCAGGAAGTGCTGAGTGGACTCTGCCTATGGAATTCATATAGGATGGGGAGACAATGTGCAGACAGACACCAGCAAAGCCCCCTCTTTCCCCCCCTTTTTTTTTTTTCCGTGGAGAAATAGAGAAGAAAGCTGAGAGTAACTGCCAGCAAAGTGCACCAGCAAGTGGGCCCATCTCCATTTTACCAGAGGAGCTGGTCACTATGCTCAGAAATATGCTGTTATCAATAGCTGAATACACTCAAGCCAGCATATAAATGACTCACATTAGTGTCTCTATTGCCCCCGTACCATGTCATGAGGTCACCAATTGCACATGTTAATGACCCCTAGGGTGAGAAAGTGGTTTCTGGTGTCTAGCCCACACTCCTCTTTATTCAGTCCCTGTGCATGCCCCAGGTTTTCGCCCTTGTCACTTATTTTATTCTGAATCCAAACACGGCCACACAATGCACTTGACCTTTGCCCTGGAGGGAACACACTTGGGAAGAGGAAGAATTCACTCTTTATTCCTTTCTAATTCTAGTTGTTACTATACCATCGCGGACAAATCCCCACTTACACAATAGAAATCAAGTCGTCTGTTCTCACTAGTTCTGGGACTTTCGACAGGGGTTCCTCCTCCTGTCACAGACAGGCCAGCTTTTACCCATGTCCGGTTTTCACGTTCTACATCTGTCCCGATTAACCCTTGTCACGATGTGGCAGCAGAAGGGATGAGTGGGCTGCAGACATGGCATGAGAGACATCCAGTTTTGGAAATGCACACCCATCTGCAGAAGGCATTCATCCAGCCAAACTGTGCAGAGACTAAGGGGAAGTGGCATGGCTCTCCCAGTGCAGGGCAAGACTCTGCCAGCAAACGGCCCTCATATCCTATTTCCTCAACAGTCCTGACTACTCCTGCTTCAAATTATCTACTTAATTGAGGAGCCATGTTGCCTGACGTTTCCTTTCCAACTGGCCATTGATTCTGTCCCTCTAACTTACTAACCATCCTTAGAATCACGGAATCACAGAATGGCTGAGGTTGGAAGGGACCTCTGGAGACCATCCAGTCCAACCCCCCTGCCAAGCAGGGTCACCGAGACCACATTGCACAGGATTGCATCCAGGTGGGCTTTGAATATCTCCAAAGAAGGAGACTCCACAGCCTCTCTGGGCAGTCTGTTCTAGTGCTCTGTCACCCAAACTGTAAAGAACTGCTTCCCCAGGGCACCTTCTGTACTCTCCCGTGGGTCACATCCTGACATGCAGACTGGAAAAAGCCAGTCATTTCACTGAAGCTGGCAGAGCTCCTCCAGGATGAGGCACCTTTGCCTTAAGCTGAAGAGTGAAGGCAATGGACTAGATGGTGATGCTTAATTGGCTTAAACACCTGAAAACTGGTCCAGGAACTGAAGCCAAGCAGAAGGCTTCAAGCTGGTGTTTCAATGTTCCTAATATTTCAAATATGGACCAAGATGTGGGGAGAAAGAAAAGATTTATAGTGATTTTCCTCACTCCCTCATTTAGTTTTTATCAGCTTTTCAAAGAGCACTGAAACCTCCAGGTTTCCTTACTAGTGGGACATTCCCTCCCTGATTTCACGGAGAGAGCTGGATTAGACCAGCTTTTCCACAACATGCCTTGCCCTCAAAGTAGCCGTAATTTGTAGAGTCTACATACTGGTCCCATGATAGACTCATGTTTATTCACCAAGTACATCTTCAAAACCCATATGGTGGGACACAAACCTGCTCTCAGAAATCTCATCTGTACAGATTCAGGTTTGTCTCATCTTTCCAAGTCCCTGATGCACCTTCAGACCCTCATTTACTCTAGGTCATTTTCATATTAATGATCCCAGTGGGTAGCTGGACCTCACATATTCTTGTAATTTATTTGTGTTGATTTAGGGCCTTGAGGCTGCACAAATGGGCTAAGACTTATCTGTACCAAGGGCACCACAAATCCTGAGCACAGAGATGACTCCTAGGTCAAAGAGCATACACCTAAATGCACAACAAAAGGCAGCAGATGGAAGCAGACTGATGTTAAAAAAGCACAACCCATGGTGACAGGTCAGTGAGCACACTAACATCACAACCACTGTCACATCTCCTGAGAAGGTGTCCAAGAAATGAGTTTGGAGAGGGTTTGCAAAAGGACCAGGAGGAAGCTGTGTGGATGTCCATGGGGAGTGGTTCCAGTCTGCAAGGACTCAGCTCTCTCTGCAGATGCAGGGGTGGGTGGGCATGTACCAAATATCAGTCCACAACTGCAGCCATTCCACCTGCACCAAACCAGCTGACGAAGAGCCTTGTGCACTCCCTGATTTCTTAGCTGTCCATCACCTACATGGGTCACCCCAAGGGAGACTGGGCTACAGCCAAAACACTTAACCCCCTGAAAGACCAGTTCCTGTTTTCCCAGAGAACCAGAGAGCAGCCTCCTTCTGCTGCAAGCATTTATTCATCCTTTCTTGTTCTTTTTTTTTTTTCCTTCCTGTTGTGTTAACAGAGCATCTAATGTGACTAAATAGGACAACCTGCTCTCCCATCCCCATGAAAAATAAATGATGTGCTTTCTCTTGACTACCTTCCCCCCCATCCTGGCACTTTTCCCACCAGGCAGCCCTTGGACCTGATCTCCCTTGGGCAGACCTCATGGAGGGGCCTGAGAACCTCCCCCAGCCAGAGCATGGTGGTGGGAGTCATTGGCTTGAGACAGCAAAGAGTGGCAGAGGTAGGAGGTTGGGGGAGTCAGAGGAGGGTGGGAAGCAGGACGAAGGCGGTGTGTGTGTATGTGGGGGTGGAATCTGTGTGCAGAAAGCAGCCAAGTGGCAGCTTACCCTGTTAAATATTAATCATCTCTGCTTCTGCAATTTCGGCAATGCGTCTAGGCCCACCACTGCTGAATATTTCATTAACACCACTCACTTCCAACTGCATTTCTCCCACTTTTCTTTCTCCCATAGACCCCCTCTCCCATCCCTGTCCCCCATCTCATTCCCCTACCATTGCCAGAGCCAGCTATGGCCGTGATGCTCATCCTCTCACCCTGCATCCTTAACTGCCCAGAGTGAGCACCAGCCCTGCTCTGGTCCATCCACAGTCCACTGATCGTGGCGTCTGTGCGGGGAGAGAGCGGCGAGGCTGTTAAGGGGAAGGAAGATCATCAACTCCACTGGGAAAAAAATATAAGTGTGCATCAACAAGTCCCGTGCTAAATAATACATGAGGCAGGTCAGGGCAGAAATGCTGACTCTGGGCTGGCAGCTTTTTAAACTACGTACTCTATGTTTCTTCATCACTGGCTTGCTCTGTGTGAGTACTTTGGGAGTGCAATCAAACGTGCTAGGGTGAGCTTCATTGGGCCTGAGTAATTTTCACCTCAAGCTCATAATTGCAGCTTCTCCTTGCCTGCTTCTGGCCACCAACAAGAGAAGAGCCCACATGGTGTGCAGCACGTTGGGTGGCTGCAACCAGCCAGGGCAATGGCAGGAACTGGGATGAGATACAAGGACTGTGCAGGAGATACAAGGGTCCACCAGAAAAACCAAAGTTGACTGAAAGATGATATTGTGCTGGTGCTCAAATCCAGACATGGTGGCTCAGTGTGCAGGTTTAACACTGTATTCACCCCAGACACAGGCACTTCTGATTTGGTGCCTCCAGAGTGTGAAGCAATGATGGCAGTGGTGCCTGGGATGAGAATAAACATCATTGACCCTGGACTTCCACTGAACAGTAGCTTTTTATGGTTCAACATGAAACCTGCCCTCCACGAGGCAGGTAAGAGATATATTCTCAGTCCCATTGTTGAGGCTGGGAAAGTGAGGATGGAAATCTTCAGTCAAACAGATTTGCAGTAGCGCTATAAATACCAAAGCATCCGCTCAGAAATGTGACAGAGAGAGTGACATTTGGGAAGAGGAGGAGGTGCCAGCATGGGCAACCAACCACCCCATGGGTGACGATGGGGAGTTTACTCCCCTGCTCCTCCCACATCCTCCAAGGGCGTTTTAACCTGGGCATGCTCCCCAATGAGCTGGTTTAGGAGCAGGACCAAGGAGAGAAGTGGGAAATATTCTCCCTACCCCGTACATGGTAGGAGGAGTAGGGAGGTCCCAGGTAGCAGGGAGGCGAGAGGAGAGCAGAGGGAGGAGCTGCTCCCAAGCCACCTAAAGGCAGCATGACCATGCTGAAGAGGAGGGAGAAGATAGGGGAAAGAATTGATCGGAGGTGGGTTTTAGCCAGTGAGTGGGAAACCTGAGTAAGAGGTGAGTCAAGAAGCTTTGAAGCCATGGTGGTGTGGCATCAAGGCTTGATAATGCTGCCCGAAGAAAGGGACTAGTCCAAGTGTGAGGTCCCAGTTCCTTGGCTGAGCCTACCCCTCCCTCCCGCCGCCAGCTACCACAGATCTGACCCTCCCTCTGCCCTCACCTTTACTAACACCAGCTGCAGTTCTGTCTCTCACTGCTCCAAACCCTTCTTTTCCATCCTTTTTTGTTCTTCTGTCCACTCTTTCCTCCATTCCCAAGCCTTATTCTCCTTTTTGTCTACCATTATATTGCCTTTAGAACTGAAACCAAATCAACATTTAGAAAGTTCAGGCTGACCTTTGAACATTGCACCTTTGAAGCATTACCTTTTCCCACTAAATTCAGGTTTAAATATCTGTATTTAAATATTTAAATATATAAATAACCCAACATGGTTATGATGAGGTGGGGGAAACAAAACAAGCTGACCTGGGTCCAAACTCTCTCTCCCCATGGTGTACATCTGCACCTACCTGGCAGGTGGAGATTTCTTATGGTGGTGCTGCAATAGGTACAGATTCACATCCTTTTGCTCCAAGCCACAGCAAACTAGTCAGAAACAAGGAGTATGGCACCCTTGGGAAAGACAAGGAGGCTTTGGGACTCCAAAGTTCTTTTTCAAGCCTGAAAGAGAAACAGGAATTATCAAGCAAAGTTCAGGCCAAAACCAACTGTGCCTTATTAAATTTGCTATGTTAATCAACTGAACAGCTTAACAGAAAAGAGCAAAGTGTAGAGGGCATTGACCATAGTGGAGATGATCGTGGTGGGATACTTCTGTCTTCACTGAAACAAGAGGGTGAGAAGCTTTTACATCTGAGCTGGACCTCTCTCCTTCCCCAGAGCTAAATTAGCTACCATGGTATATGTATTAATGTCATCGTTGATTCTATATGACAGAGCTAACTACATACCTGGAGAACAACACTCAGGCATCAGCCACACATTGGTTACTACTCTTTCAGCTAGAGAAAGTACAAATCTCAGGCAGGTTTTAATGCTGTTATCTGTCAAGAACAAAAAAATAAGATTTTGATCAATAGCTAGGGGAATGCCTTAAGCCAATAGTATGTTTGTTGCAAGAGAGGATTTTCTATGCAGATCTCACGGGGGGATCAAGCTATTCCTTTTGTGTAATATATCAAATAAAATGTGCAGTAGAGAAGTCACTTGAAAATATTGAATGAGATAACTTCATCTGATTAACGTAGCATGCTTTCTTTCCCCCTTTTTATTAAAAATTCACAAGGCTTCCCATCCCTTATCTCAATTAAGCAACTTGTTTGTCAGGATTATTTGTTACGCATTTTCATAAACATTTGATGAATTATATGCAAACATCTCACTAATGTATTAACAAGGCTGAGGTTTTAATTACACAACACTCAAGGAAAGCTGGCTTAAGGCTCCTCCAGAGAAGTTAATTGTGCTTCCCTGTGCGTCTGTGCATTGCAACAGGAATTTTCCTCTGGGGGAAATCACATTACACTCTGCACCACCCATGCTCAGCTAGTACAAGATGGTCAAGCGTCACTGAGTTCAACCACTTCAGGAGCTTCAGTAGCCTTCACTAAAAAGCTGCAACCTCAGCTCAAACTTTGGTAGCAAGAATAGGAATTGGGAGGTGATACAGTCTGTTTTACATCGGTTCTTATGCATTATTTGTCACATGGAGAAGGCATTTTCAAGGGACTTCTAACACAACTAGAGAATGGTTATGCTTGGTCCATCTCCTTGAACTTCTCAGTTTGAGGACCAGGAATGCGTCAGACCATCTGCTATGTCCTGTCTGCTACATAGTTAGTGTAGAGATCCAGACACAACACCAATGGTCAATACTTTCTGCAGATGATCAGACTTCAGCCCTCACCCCTCCCTGTTGACCACCCAGGGTGCTAGGATCTCACAGCCCCAATATTTTGGTGTTAGGGTAACTCACCACTTGCCTGAATTGAGCTACCACTGTGTCTGAGTGTCTCATAGCAAGGCCGGCAGGTAGGCTGGATGAAGCTCACAACCAGGCAGGCAAAGAAAAAGCAGTTGTCCAGGTCCAACATGCCAAGATCTGAAAAAGAGAAGCCTGAGATAACAGATTCACCATGACTTCACAGTTAAGGTGTCTTGGAATACCCAGAGCTCATGCTGATGATGTATTTATTCCTTACTTTGCAACCTGCCTGTATGCTGAGACTGATTTAAGAACTGTGAATGGAAACCTGAACTTGTTCAATTCATTGTTCACTGCTGCTTAAAAATTATGTTGATCTCCACTGCTTTGAGCCAACTCCAACACGGGTTTTCTTAACTTTTTTGAGACTTGATAGATAGCACCTTCCACACCTCCTCAGCAAGGAACATCCATTGTGTGGCTGTCCAGTTTATATCCTTTCTGCCATTTCTGCTGCCATGGACAAGCTAAGTAATGGGCCATCTGTATGGAGGACCCATGTTGTGTATAGCCAAGAAGCCCCAGATGCTCTTAACTCCCTCCCTCGTTGCTCTTGAGAGCACGATGGAGATGTCTGTAATGTGGAGCGATAACTGACATGTTTTCAGGTCCCAGCTCTTTAGCAGAGGAAAGGAGCACTTAGTTCAAGCCAAAGGTCTGTCAGAAGTTAAGGAGCACCCATTTATTCCTCAAACTTGGATCAATCTGGGAAACAGAAAGACAAGTTCTTGGTCATGGGTGGTCTTTGGAAGGTTTAAGGGACCTCATGTCAACAAGCAAGGACCGTGTCACCTGTTAAAACAGACATCAAGCCCTTACTGTGCATCTATTCATTAGAGGTTTCAGTACCTGTTCAGCTCTCTGCTAGGATGTGGACTCCTAGAAAAGCCCAGCACTGAAGTTCTCCTGAAAAAGCCAAAATCAAAACATTTTTTGCCAAATCATTTGATTTTGATTTCCATTGCATTTCAAGTATTTGAATTCCTAAAAAATAATTTAGAAATTCCTGAAATTCCACTGTGAAATTAAATATTAATTGTGGTCTACTACTTGGGAGAGCATTATTTGTTCAATATGATTTCTTCATGCCTCACTACTTGTTAGTGCCAGTGACATGTTATGATGTATTATGATATGATAGGGCAGCCAACTATTATTTCTTCTATTTTTAACATTTTAAAAGCTTATGATTTTATTTTCTGTTCATTTTGTAAATCAGAATATTTGCAGTGCTTGATATCCTTATTTTAGCCAGGCAACAACCTCAGATATTTTTTTTTCCTAAAATCAGCTGCTACTAATTAGTAGTGAGCCCTTATCTCTTTTTCTCTTTTGGAAGTATTAAAACATCAAACAGTTTCATTAGGCCAGTGAGTGTTACTGCCTTTGATTAATAAAATAAAGTCAGCATGTAATGCTAATTAGAGTATTAGCCATTCATTATCGTGTCATTTATTTTGTGACACATAACCAACAACAGGTCTTGCAGGATTTGTGCTAGAGATCACTCATTTCTTCCACAGATCTGCCATGATATCCCCCACATTTAATTCAATTATATCATTAAATTGAAGGAGCGAGAATTTAACAGCGCTTTAAACAAAATAGGGGAAAAATCATTTTGAGACTTGGATTCCCTGGAAAAAAGATACTCTTTTATTCCCCTTTCTGGGTACAAAGCCAAGTTTTGAAATGCCTTAATTTCCCTGCAAAAGAATAATGAGTTTTAACCATGCTGGTGGTGACACCACCAGTTTTGCCAGCACAAAGATGCCTTTGGATGTCCCCATCCCTCTGATGGCCAAGAGCACGAGATGAAGGGGGGACAATCTGGCCTTCCATCCTTTCCATCACCCTGGCTGCTCCCTGCTGAGAAAGCCAGCATCCCACCCAGGCATGAGCTGTATTTTTCTTTTGCACTCCCAAAGTGTACCCGTGGTAGCCAGTGAATACAAATCAAGGCAGTAATGTTAATATTCTCACTACATTTAAATCTAATGGGCTTTTTTAATATTCAGAATCAAAGGCACTTCACCACCAGTAGATTTTTTTTTTTTTTAAAGGAGCCCTGCATCTCATTCCACACTTCCTCCTCCTCTTTTTTTTTATTTTATTTTAATTTTTTTTTTTAAGCCCAGCTAAACCACCAGGGAAGGGCCGTGCCTATAAACAGATGCCACTCACAGAGGGTCTGGGAGGCCTTCCCATCATTAGATGCTGCTGAACTTTGAACCTGCAACTGGGAGGCTGCGCTGGCGGTGGAGGAGGCGGCAGCAGCAGCAGCAGGGATGAGGCCGGGGCAGAGGATGGGGGGAGCTTGACGGGGTCTCTCTGGTGAATTGCTGGCCTGCCCAGCACAGGAACGCTCAGGACTTCAAATCGGCTCCAGTCACTTTGAAGCTCCTCTCTCTTAATCTCTCTTTCTCTCCCTCTCTCTCTTCGTCTTTTTCCCCCCTTGCATCCATGAATCATTCATGACANGAGAAAAAAATAAACACACACGCTCACACAAAGCCCTGTGTTTATGTTCTTATTGCTCCGCATAGCTTATTATCACCAATGTTCAACAAATTACTTACACGATGTCTACGATGCGCTGCCATCCCTCAGAGCGATGCTCGTGATGGGGCTGACGATTTTGTTTTAAATGTTAATGTACAGTGGGGCAACACATTCAATGTAAATACACGGTGAACAGTATTTATGCAGTGCATTGAAAAGAGCTTGGCCCTAGCTCTGGAGCTGCCCAGCACAGGGGTGAATTTGCACTCGTTGGCTGATGCCAAGGATACAGAGGTCAGATTTGGGTGGCAGAAGCACTTTTCTCTGCTTTACACCAACCCACATGCACCTGGGGGAGGGGTTCGATGATTTATTTTGGGATTGTGAGAGTTTCACTGCAAGCACTCCCTGGGAGCAGTGCGATTTCTAGGCTTGAAAATTGGGTGCTTTTAATTTCAGAATATACCTGTGCTCCAAAATGAACCCAGGAAGGGGGCAGCCCCCACCCTAGGGCTGTGCTTGGTGGCACCTGCCTTCATGCCTGGTCTCTGCTGAACAGGATGGTTGAGTCTGCCCTGCAGATGGGAACAAGCCCTGGTTTGGGCCACCCCAAATGCAGCTTGGGACCCATCTTGGAGGGCACCAATGTGCACAAAGCCAAGCCAGGCTATTAGGAGTGCTAACGTGCATAGTCTGACTTTGGGTACAAACTGGATCAACTGAAAACCCACCGTGGAACCATGAGGACATGGTGGTGAGCCCATCCTACGGGGACTGCTTCACTCAGATAGCCCAGGGCTGGCTCCTGTGTTGAGGTCAGGGTTTAGCAGAAAAGGGAAATGAAAAATAGCAAAAGCCATTTGCAGAGGGATGTTCACAGAGAGAGCTGGAGATCCCATGGGAGGATGGTGGGACCACAGAGACCTCCAAGAAGGTGAGCTGGGGCATTCACAAGGATGCAGCAGGGACAGATTTGCTCAACAGCTGCTGCTTACAGCCATGAAGAACATGAATATATCAGGTCTGTTGGAAATAGCTGTCTTTCAGAAACACCACCACCTGTATGAATGCAAACTAAACACAAATGCCTATCACCACCCTACAGGATTTCTTCAAACCCCTGTATCTCACTCATATCCCTGATGCTCCCCAACTCTGCTCTCTCATGTCTAATCCTAGGCTCACACAAGGCCATGGACTGCCAATGCAACATTATATTTGATTTCTGGAACACATCTGAATTCCTCAGACCAAAAGGAAACCCCAAGTGGACTACCTGTCATTCAGAAGGTGGGTAAACTGAGTCAGGAAGGGTGGATATGGGTTGCTCAGTGCCACCTTGGTGATTATTAAAGGAGTCAACTCTCCAGCTCAGTGTCATTGTTTGAGGTTAAGAATAGAGGCTTCAACGCATTTGGAAGGAAATTCAATGGAGATACACAGCTTTCCTGAGCTCCTGGAAGACTTAAGTAGATTGATGTGGGGTTAATGCCGTTGGATGGGGATTTTATAATGCAGGGGGCTTTGTACAACGCTTCTTCCCCCCCCCAACACTTAGAGTTGGCAGCAATTAGGTCCTGATGCACTTAAGCATCCAGCTAGCTTCAAGCTTTCAGCTTCTGAAGCTGGGGAAGCTTTGTAGATATTTGCTTAATGATGTCTCCAAAGGGGGAGAAGAGCACTTGCTGTCACTGTGTGCCTCCCCATCACTTTTACAATCCCAGAGGGCAGGTTGGTGCAATCCTGTTTCTAGACTGAAGCCCAGTCTAGGTTAAGTGGTTTATCCATCCTGACACAGGGAATCCCTGGATGAGCCAAGACTTGAACCTGCATCCCCTGCTCTGAGCACACCTCTTGGTCATATTTCTAGACCATGTCCTGGGAGATACCAGAAGAGGCCACAGGGGAAGGACACTCTTCCAGCCTCTCTGCAAATAACACCAAAGGCTTTATTTATTTATTTTGAGTAACACAGAGACTCCTACATTCTCACTCTGCTCAGACCTCAAAAGCAAAATCTTTTTCCAGCCCAGCAGAGCCAGTACTGTACACAGAGGTTTTATTAGATGAGATATGACCTATTTAATATGTCAAAAATAAACAGCTTTGGTATTAATAATAAATATTTAGGGCTCATTCCAGCTGTTCTTGTGTAGCTCTGCAATATACTGTTTACCATTGATTTTTTGTTTCCCAGGAAAGTATTTCTACCAGTGCCATGCTCTGCGCATCCCATCTTTATTCCGTTTATTTTTATGTGTAACCTAAGACACTTTCTAAGAAGTTCAGGGCAATAAGTTAACCTGCTGATATGGGACACCCTAAATGCTCCATTGCTGGAAGCCAGAAAAACATCAGAAGGGTTGCTTCTGAATACTCACTTTTCTTTTACTCTTCCCTAAATAGCCGTGACTTCCCCAATATCACATGAGGCAGAGAAGGGACCACACCAAGCTATGCTTCTGGGGGAGCTACCACCCTCCAAGCCACCGTCTGCTGAGACACACCCAGCTCAAGATCCTGCAACTGCAAGGCTTTAGGATATCTGAGCACCACTTTGAAAGCCAAGCCCACGTTTAAGCTAATGGGGAACTGCTCCCTCAGAAAACATGGCCTCAGGTCATAGAACCAAAGAACAGCCCAGGCTGGAAGAGGACTCAGAACACCATTAGGCCCAACCTTTAGATGGTTTAGAAGGTAGCTGACAAACAGGAGGTGGTCTGATATTGTTAATTCACACGTGATTTCGATTGCCACAAAACAGGTGGATTAAGCATCAGCAGATGGGTAGAGTCCACCTTGCCCAGTGCAGGCCTGTCCCTTGCAGTCCCTATCCTGCCTTGGTGTCCCCAGTATCCCCAGTGCTGCCACCAGCAAACCACCTGCTGTCTCCAGCCTGTTCTAAACCATCCAGAGACCCCTTTCCTCCGCTCCAGCACCCTCTCTTGAGGGCATGGTGGGGCACCTATGGGCTACCCAAGGCCAGCCTCATGCTGTACAACCCCCTCATGCTGCCACTGTAGAACCTGGGGCCAGGAGCCCATTTCCCACCTCTCTCCAAAACAGAGGTCCCAGCCTGCCGGTCCTCAGGAGAGGGCTCAAGCATCACTACAAACACACCCAGGCTGCAATCCTAGCTGGGATCCCCACAGCAGGGCTCGAACAGCAGTAGGAGATGCCACACAGAGCATCTCCCCCATTTAGCTCCCCCAGCTGAGCTCGACCAACCGCTGGGAGCCGCAACCCTCCAGCAGCCTGCGAGAGCATCACTGGAGCGCTTGTAATCGCAGCCTCCGAAGGGAAAGCCCCGCGCTCCCCCAGCCATCTGGCAGCGCCCGCTCCGGCTGCTGGACGTGGTGATGGAGGGACAGAGGGACGGACGGACGCCTCCCGCTGCGGGCAGGGCGGGGGGCACCAGCTGCAGAGCCGGCTCCAGCTTGGGAGCGGAGCGGGGGTAGGGAGAACAGAAGTGCTGCTTGTGCCTGCCCCAAAAATCAGTAGAAAGGCATTTTGAGGCATTCAGGTGCTGAGCAGATTAAGGAAAACTAATTTGCTTAGAGACTTACCTATTTACATCAGAGCCAGGCGCAGAGCTCCAGCATGCATTTTCTGGAGAAACGTGATGCTCTGAGATGAAGGCAAAAAATAGCCCCCGACTCCAATACCCATGCCTTGGGTGATAAAAGCCAGACCTGGGGGAGAACCCGCATGGGTTAAACACTGGAATTAAGGGGAGGCTCCTCAGACTTCCCTGCTCCTTGTACGGAGCCAGTAAATACATGGACAGCATGTGTAAAAGCATCAGATCTTCCCAAGTTATTGATTTTTGACTTTCATTCCCCAACTCGTTAGCTTTGGATCAGGCAGCTTAATCTGACTCGATTCTCAGATCTGAGGCTGGAGGATTTGAATAAAAGTGGCCTCCCCAGCCCTAATGCACTAATGGGCCATCTGCACGCCCCCAGGGACCAGAGGATTGCTGGCAGCTTGTACGGCATTGGGAAGGATGTCCCTGTCTGCAAGTTTGCTGGGGAGGGGAACAGGTTTCCCCCAGGCATCACAGCAAGGCACAAGTTTGGGTCAAGGTTAAAGACAGGCTTTGGGAATGAAGCCTCAAGTGCAAGTGCAGAAGGGACCCTGAACATGTCTCCTGGTTTCCAGAGCCAGCAAATCCCGCTGGCACCTGGCTAGAAAAGCAGAGCTAGAGCAATCAAACAGAAGTATTTTTTGTTAATTTGATCAAAAAAAAAAAAAGAAAAAGAAAAAGAAAAAGAAATAGGCTGAAAGGGGCTTTGGTGGAATAGAGTTGTGTTGGACCAAGCCAAACTTTACAACCCAGCTTGCTGAACTTTCAGATGAGTGACATTCAGACAGCCTGCTCTTTCCTCAGGCAATTCACCTCCACCCTTTGTGCCTCAGTTTCCCCACCCAAAGAGGAGTTGCACCCATGGGGTCTCCCTTTGCTTCAAGATCTGAGAATCACCCCATGAGGCTCATATTGCAAATTTTGCATCAGCAAGCCATGCTGTTTGCACAGCTCAGGGCCACCAAATGTGCCCAGCATGGGCAGCACTGGTGTTTCCAGCCTTGCTCACCCTTTTCAACAGGAGTTTACCAGCTGCATGGTACCACCAGCAAGACTTCCCAAATATGTGGGCTTGCAAATTGACTTTATTGCTGAAAGCATGCCAGAGGCAGCAAGAGGGAAATGCAGAGAAAGGAGGGGGTCTGGTGTGACCAAGGCAACTGCATCCCACCAGGACATTAAGTTCGGATGGCAAGGGGTGCCCTGTCCCACCTAAATCAGACCCATCTCCCCCATCACTGGGGCACGCTTTAATCCTGCATAGCCACAAGGAAGATTTACCTCCACTCTTGGGTTTTAACCCTGCATCTGTGCAACTGATGCCTGTTAACTCAAACACTTCTGGATCCTGAGAAACTCTCGTCCTCTCCTTCTATCCAGGGCTCTCTCCATCCCTTCCCCACCAGCTTTCAATTATTTAATTTTCCCCCTCCTCCCCCAGCATCTGAAAGCCAAGCATCTTAAATACAAATCACCTCCAAATCATTACATGCAGGACCTTTCAGACCTCTTCAGAGCAGCGGGCCGTGAGTAATGAGCTCTGCTGAGAGTTTGCTGGATTTCACATACAACAGATGTAAAAGATGGGGATGGAGGAGGGGGAGGGAAGGAAGCCTGCTTCAGCTGGAGAAACAAAATATTTACCACTTACCTTTTTCTTCATCTGCAGCAGGCAGAGGAGGTTCAGGTCCTCCTGTGCTTCTGCAGGTCCGAGCTGGGAGCAGGTAGACAAACTGGCAGGCTGCAGCTTGAAATTTAAGCCCTTATCCCTCCAGGTGCTCGAACATCCTTGCACTGGTGGGGTCCCACCCTGGACCAGCAGACTCTGAGCAAGTCCCAGTCTCCTTGAAGTTCTCCTTATCCTGTGCCTCAGCATCTCCTGTAGTGGCAGGAAGGAGAGGACAAGTGGCCACAGACCAGCCTGGATCCAGACAAAGCTCGGTGCAGGGATGGACAAATCATAGAATATCCTGAGTTGGAAGGGACCCACAAGAATCATCAAGTCCAACTCCTAGGTCCATAAAGGGCAACCCAAAAATCAGACCATGTGTCTGAGAGCGTAGTCCAGACACTTCTTGAACTCCTTGAGTTCACCCCAACAAGTCACCCCACCAGTCATGGATGCCCCTGATGGCTGGGTGCCTTTCATACATCTCCTTCCCCAATTCCTCTGGTGCAAAGCCAGTTGGTTTGGGTGAGGAGTAGCTGGTAGAAGAGACCTACCACATACTGTCCTGCCTTCCCAGGCCGCATCACCATGCGGTTTGCAGGTAGACATTACTCCATGCAGTTTGAGTGCTACCACCCACAGCACCCTGCAAAGCCAGGAGCTGGATGCCAAGCAGGGAGCCATGGCTCAGGGTCACCAAGGCCAAAGCAGGCACAACTCCCTGCATGCAACCTAGGACATCACAGGCTGAGGTCCTGAAGGTATCAAGTGATGCTTGCAGAGGTTTCATCTCCACACACCAGCCTCCAAAAGAGAGCAGTGTATAGGACAGCCAACCTGGACCTCCCTACCTTAACAACAGGATACCTCTGCACTGTGCCCAGCTGTTGGTGGCTCTCAGGACACCAGCAGGTCCAGGCAGGGACCTGCCATCCTTGTCAAGCACAAGTGCATCTCTGTTGCCATCCCGTCCCCTTTCCCTCCCCAGCACACCCAGCCAGAGTACACAGCTTGCTGCCTCCAAGGGCTCTTCTGGTCCCCACCACCAACATCCACAGCTTTCCTCCTGCTCCAGCAGCTCCAAGCACCAGCAAGCTCCCATGAAAGGCAAAACACCCTCCACCATCTCAAGCAAGTCTCAATGTCCCAGCAAAACCAGACCTGGCCAGGGATCACCCTCCCCTTCCTGCCTGGAGAAAGGTGGGGATGGAGGGGAAGGGGGGGAGGAGAAAATGAGAGCAAACCCTTTTGCCACAGACTTCAAAGTCATCAGCAGCAGGAGCCTTCGGAACAGTTTAAGTACAAAATGAATTGTTTTAATATTTAATCAGGCTATAATAGGCCCCAAGATCCCAGTGGAGATGGTTTGCTGTTGCAAGGATGTCCAAACTGAGTATCCCCCCCTCCAGAAGGGACGATAGTCCTGTAGGAGACCCGACCCCCAAGCCACAAGCAAGGACAAGCCCCTCTCCACCAGCTCCTTTTGATATGGCTCAGCACCTGGGACCAGCTCCCACCCACCCACCTGATGCACTAGGGGCCTTGGGACCATAACCATAAACCCTTATCCTGGAGGATAATACTTCTCTGATGAGCTCAGAATAAATTGCAGACCCATCCCCCCTCCCATAACACCCTTCCAGGAGGGACAGACCACTTTCACCTGCCACATGCCCTCTTCCCTGCGGATCTATGGGTACACATCCCCAGGACCACCCCGAGCTTGGCCTCTGGACCAGCAGGGCTCAATGGAAAGCATTCAAGCCATGCTGGAGCCTCTCCAGCTCATCCCAGGTGAGTGGTCAAAGCCACCTGCATGTGGACAGTCTTCAAGGCTGAAGACAAAACTGTTTGAAGAACCAACACCACCTCTTACCAGCTTTGGAGGCTCCATAGTCCATCTCACCCTCTTCCTTTAGATTCTTCCTACTGCCCTGCAGAGGAAAGCCGCCCAAGGAAGAAGGCAAAGCTAATGGAAGTCCAGAGCAGGAATAATAGATGCTGGTAAACCCAAGCATTGCTTAGAAAAGCAGCTTGTTTCTCACACAGGACACCTTTGCAGGGCCTCCTCTAAAGTCCTGTCAGAGCTCCAGACATTCACAGTCCCACCACTTCCCACCTGCACAGTATCGGGTTCAGAGGTGCTTTACCAACCTGTCCATGGAAGGCAGCTCTGCTCACAAAAACCTGCGGGATTGGCACCACTAACGATTGCAGCCCTAATTGCTGTCCTGCCTTGGAGAAACCAGAGGACTGCAGAGCCAGGCAGACATGAGCGGGGCAAGCAAAGGAGAAAGTGTTGCCAACTGCTCTCAGATAACATCCCAGGTTATGCCAGTGCAGGATTAAGCCCTCAAATCCAGGGTAAAGATGAGGAAGGGATAACGGGGCTTCCCCAGAGTCTGCCTAGATTACGGTAGCAGGGCTGACTTGGATGGTGCTAAACTGGGAAACGTTCTGGAAAACAGGTGAGGGTGAAGGAGAATATAAAAGCAGCCAGTCTCAGCATCTCTTGGAAGAGAGAAACATCCCCAGGCTGTCCCTGTGCTGCCTTGGCCCCAGCGCCTACCACACGGACCCAGCCATGTGGTGTCACCATCTCCAGGCATGATGCAGACAAGGAAGTCCCCTTGTCCCCTCACAGCCACAGGTCTGCAGCTTATCAGAGGAGGTTTTCTTCACCTCAGCTTCACTAATCAAGGAACAACTGCAAGTATCAGTGATTTTAGCCAAAGATCCGTTCAAAGGACAGAGTCCCAGCTGCTAGCATTACTCAGGCTGGAAAGAAGCCCTTCATCCCTCTGTGAACTGGGATTCTTGGATGCAGGGAATAAGGTGGATTTGGCTCAGCCTTTCACACCCAGGAAAAAGCCATGGTGACTGCTGGACTGTTACAGCAGCAAGCCCAGATCACACAGGTGGGGCTCAGCTCTGGTCCTGCTGCATGACCCAAGAGACAAGGCAACGCTGGAAATTTCCTTTCAACTGCCAACAGGAGCACACAGACTGTGTACCAGTCCCCTCACCCTCACTGGAAGTGGAGCAACACCTTCTGGTCCTGGAGGTCAGGGCTCACTGTGCTTGGGAGTGCCTCATCACCTGCAAGTCTCCTGGGTGCTCCAGGAATACAGCATCAAGGCTCCAGTTTGTGGGTTGGGAACCAGAGATGTGGAGCCCCAGAGTGACCTCTCCAAGGTGCCTCAGCAGATCCGAGCCCCAGATCAGAAGGAGCCTCTATACTCAGAAGCTCCTTCACTCCTGGTTAGCGCTTGAGCATAATCCTAGGGTAGCATCCTCCCAGTAGGGAGATTCAACAACATGTTCCAGCAAACAACTGGAAATCTCACTCCCAACTTTCAGGAAATCTCTCCTTTAAATAATCCTGGCTTGGAAGACTCGCATAACAGACCTGGCATACAGACCAGGGCAACAAAGATGATGAAGGGTCTAGAGGAGAAGACGTATGAGGAGCAGCTGAGGTCCCTTGGTTTGTTCAGCCCCGAGAAGAGGAGACTGAGGGGAGGCCTCATGGCGGCCTGCAGCTTCCTCACGAGGGGAGCGGAGGGGCAGGTGCTGAGCTCTGCTCTCTGGGGACAGCAACAGGACCCGAGGGAACAGCATGGAGCTGTGACAGGGGAGGGTCAGGCTGGGTGTTAGGAAAAGGTTCTTCACCGAGAGGTGGTTGAGCACTGGAACAGGCTCCCCAGGGCAGTGGTCACGGCACTGAACCTGACAGAGTTCAAGAAGCGTTTGGACTACGCTCTCAGACACATGGTCTGATTTTTGGGGTGGTCCTATGGGGACCAGGAGTTGGGCTCCATGATCCTTGTGGGTCTCTTCCAACTCAGATATTCTATGATTCTATGATAGAAATCAGCTCCCATGCAGCAGCTCTCGGCATGCAGCAAGCTCTGCTCTGGATAGAGGCCACTAGATGTTCACGTAAGAACCACTAGCAGGCTTAGGATGTGATAGAGCAACAGTCCTCTAAAGCAGAGCTCCACTTGCTGCTCTAAGTGCAACCGTTTGGGTCTTGTTAGCACTACAACAGCAAGTGATGGGTCCCATCTACACCAGGGGTTGGGGTACACACTGGCACATGGTAGGGAAGTGCAGGAAAGGGTGCTGTTTTCACCTCAAGCAACTTTTAGGAGTGCATCTCAATGTCAGTAGTATCCTAGACTTAGTCCTGCCCAGCAGCTCAAGTCCATAAGGAGCTGCCACCACCTCTGCCTCCCAGCAAGCTCAGGTAGGTGCATAGGTGGGAGGAAAAAAAAAAAAA
>VXAA01004715.1:208197-280703 GCA_013399115.1 Anseranas semipalmata
TTTTGCAACAGTGAATGGCTTCACCACTTCCTACCTTGGCATATGGGCAGGTTATCCAGTGCACTAGGATCTGGGATCCCTGCAGGCAGGAGAATCAGAGCATGGCCACAGTATGAGCAGCAGCAGCAGCCAAAAGGACCAGAGGTGCTGGTGTGGCTCCACCACCTGTTGCAGAGGTGACTTGCCCTGAGGAGGTCAGTGCAGCACAGGCATGCTCAAAGCTACAACAGAAAGAAACAGCTCTGCATTTCCACAGCCTTCACAAGAGGGACATCACCCACCCAAAGGAAGAAAAAAGGAAGAAAAAAAACACCTTCCCCAGGATGGCGGCCCACCTCACCCTTTGCTACTTTTCAGGGGAATCCCCAGAGTTACCCCACTGAGGGGCAGCCCAGCCCAACCATGCAGGAGGATGCTGAGAAGGATCCTGGGGAAAAATAAATAAGCCTAAAACCATTATCAATCAGGGTTATGCTTCCATTAGTCACCCAGAGAATCCTCTACCCAGAAGCAGCCTCTGCCTCGCTGGTTTCAAGTTACTGCAGTTTAGCTCTCAGTAACCTGCTGGATGTAATAAATAACTCTGTGGGCCCTGCGTGGTAGATTTGGGACCATTAAACATGTTGAGTTATTTTTACAGCATCTCTTATAGGAAGGAGGCGGGGGGAATCTGAACTGCTGGCAGAAACAGAGCAAGGTCTTTAATCACTTTCCTACCAGCACCATCTTCTGGCCAACACCAGCCCCTGAGGCTGGGTGCAGGCAGCTGAAGGCTGGAAGAGCTTGTTGGCTCCTGATGGTTTTGGTACCACACACAGCCTTGCAGACCTTCTCTGCCTATCCTGGACAGAGGACTAAGTTCCCAGCAGTTAGCTCTGGTGCAGGACAGAGCCTCTCACCACAGTTACTCCAAGCTACTCTTCTGGTTTGCAACTCCATGGTCAGGGCTCTTCACTCCAGTAATGCTGGAAGGAGTCCCGGTGAAGCCAGGCAGGATGCCCAGAGATGCCCACCTGTGCCCACCTCCATATGCGTGGCCAAGTGACACTTCCTCACCAGCAGGAGCTGAACATCAGAGCTATGGCCACCCCATGGGGACCTGCTCTGCTTCTGACCCACAACAAGGCTCCTGCTGTTTTCAAACACTGCTTTCAGACCACATGGCCCGGACACTTGATACTGCAAGGCAACTACGCAATACCCCTAAACCCTTCCCCAGACAGCCCTTCATCTGGGAATGGGTGCTTTCATCTCACCATCATGCTTGTTAAGGGAACAGGCTATGAAGGAGAGTTGTTTGTGTCTGGTGGGGAGAAACTCCTTCCCTCCTACTGGGAGGAAGCCTCTCCTTTCCTCTGGGATAATCTCTGTGGCAGCAGCCCCCCCAAAAGGCCCCACATGTCCACAAAGCCAGTCCCCAGGAGGTGGCAGCAACCAGCAAAGGAGGAGCATCCGCAGCTCAGACCTCCTGGGACCAGGGCTTGTCCCTGCCCCTGGAGCCACCCCGAGCAGATCATCCTTGCTACAAGCCAGAAGACCAACAGCAGGTTTAATTAAGTTGCCAACAAAACTACTGTTTTGACTTAATTTTTGCCTTCTAATCTAACTTGGTAAAATCACCACTTTGTCTCACCCTAAACCAACTTCCCCCTAAAGTGCACCTATTTCTTCCGTGTTTTCAGTAAGTTTTCCCACCTCCCACTGTCCTGGAGAGCTGCAGGGTCAGCATGCTACAGCAGCTCTGAAGAAGCAAGTCCCCACGCGAGCTTCCTTTCCACCTGCACACGGGGCTGTAGGCACCATGGATTTGCTGCATCTCTGGCACCCAGCGCTCTCCAGCCAGAAGGGTGGCAGGGATCTGATCAAGGAGGCAGATGCTCATTAGCATCTGTGATTAACTGTGCAATTAGCAGCCATTTTCTCCCCATCAGCCCTGCCCCTCAGGGATGCTGAAGAGGTAACTCCATTAGGGAAGCACTTGGTGCTCAGATACTGTGAGCTGCTGAGCAACCTCCCAGGCTCCTTTCTTTGAAGAGCATCCTCCACCACAGAGAGTGCCCTAACTGAAGGGCTAGTTGGAAGACCAGGACAGAAAGGACACTGGCAACACTGATGCTGAGACAGTTTTATGAGCTTTGCCTACTCACCCAGAGCTCTGTCTTCTGGAGGTCCTACATGTAACAAGTGTGGGCAGAAGGGCAAGAGCCAAGGAAGAGGCTGGTGATCAAAACAAGACTGCCTGACCTCATTCTTCCTCTTAAATCCCACAGTGATAGGCTGGCTGTTCCCTTACTCCTCCACACCACAAGGAGGTGGGGTTTCACCCTTCATCCCCATGGATCAGGTGGGACATCTGTCCAAGGGGACCTTCCCTTCCTCTCACCATGGAGGCTGTCCTTGCTTAGGAGCTCCAGGGCTGGGCACCAGTGCTGCTCACAGTCACCTGACACCTAAGCCACTTAGTGCCTCATGAGGGCAAAGATTCCCTCTCTACCTCCTCCTCCTCGTGTCCCTGGTCACCACTGACCCTGGGAAAGGCCAAGAAACACCCAACCTTTTTCTCTTTGGAGCTCAGAAAACACATAGGCAAGTCTCCTTCTCCTCCTACATCATTTTGCCCTTCAGGAAGTTCATTCCTGGCAAGACCAAAAATAGCTACCTGAGCGAGGTGGTGACCAAAGTAGTCAAGTCAGGGCCAAAACAAGCAGCAACTGTCTCAGAATAGCTCCAACAGCATCTCACTTCCTGAAGGGGAGGAAGGGCTCCTCATTCAGCTATCACTCAAGTTCCCACCATGGATATCACGGAGCAGCTTTTCCAGCTTCATGGGAAAGGGAGAGGAGAAGCCTTCCCACATACTCTCCTTTGACTTACTGCTTGGTACTCCTGGCACAGCAGCTGGTCCCTCAGGGACCCCACCAGTCACTACGTACCCTCCACACCTACTGTACTCCAGCTTGAGACTGTCTAGAAAGCTTCATCTTCAGCCCTTCCTCCTGGCCTCACCACCCTGCCAAAGACATCCATACGAGCAGTCTTCACCAGCTCCTTGGTGGCCCTTCAGCAGAGGTACCAAGATGGTGCAGACACCCAAATGACATAAGGCAATAACAGCAACCACTTTCAGCTTCTCACCATCCCCATGCTGGGGACAACATGCTTGAACCAAGCAGCTCTGTCACTTTGGAGCAGCAGCCAGTGGCAGGTGAAGACTCCTGACTGCCCCATCCACAGCAGGGACCTAAAGCCCCCCTCATTCCCAGTCCCAGCTGCCACAAGCACCAGCAAAGTTTATACACAGACACCAGCTAGGACTGGTTCTTCTCTTTGGAACCCCTGACCATCACCTGCTCTGGCTTTGGTACAAAGCATACAATGTTTTTTTTTTCCCCTGCAGCCTTCTTTGGTTATGCCTGATCCTGGTAAGGAGTCTGAGGAACTCTCCCTGCATATCACTGAAGGGGTGCGACTCAGCCCACCTGAAGCAGACCCCAGAGCACTGGGAATGAATTGCAGTCAGGACTCATACTTCTCCTTGATGAGAGCAAGAAAAACTCGCACTGCCTAATGAAGGGAGAACTGAACACAAGTGGCATACAGAACCCTGTAGATGTTTAATTGTTCAGCATGTTTGGGATGGACCCTACACCCACCTCCATGAAAAACAAAGCCAGAAGGTTGCTAGAAACACCTCCAGCCTCCTCACTTGGCTAGCATACTTCATTGTTTCATAGGATAGACAAGCAGCTTTTGATTTGTAATGAGGCCGTGGTCAGCCTTTGGAGACCAGCTCTCAGAGGAGACCAAGCCATAAGTTAGAGAGACAGGCATGAGAAGAAAGGCCAGATACTCACAGTGACTAGGTATGGGCTGGACATGGTTACGGGCAACCACCCGGGGGCCTCAGATCAGAGGTCCCTTCCAACCTCAACCATTATGTGACATGAGACATCCAAGCCATGTCTCAAAAAAAGCATCATCCTGGGATCATGCTGGCCTGCATGCTCCTACCAGCATCCTCTGCTGACACCAGAGTACACAGTGGGAAAGCTGGGGCTGCCAGCCCATGTCATTGTGCCAGGACCTTTTCAGTTTGCTGCTGTTGCCACCACACCTCCACCCCAAACAGTTGTCCCTGGGAATCATTTTCTCATGTTTGGTAGCAACAGGCTCAACAGTTTCCAGGAAGGGAGAGAGAAGGCAGAAGGAGTTGTAACATTGCTGCACCACCTCCTCGCATGCCCCATGCATGGGCTCTCTCCCAGTCCAACACACATGGACATACCATACAGACACTAGGACTCCAGCAGTCCAGGTCAGTCTGTGCCAATGACCTCATATCTCTCCATACAGACAGGATATGAGCAAACCAGCAGCTCTGAAAGAAGCTGAACTCTGGGCAAGTGTTCTGGAGAATTAATTCCAAAAAGTCCTTTCTTCTCTCCAGTTCATTGACACATCAAAGAGGCTCATGCCCTGCCAATAGAGCTGAGATAAGCCTTACAGACCATCGCACTTTCAAGGAGGGCTTGGGGTGACATTATCTCACTTGAGTTCTGGCTTCTGTATTTTTTCTTCCCCTCGCGTGTCTGTGGCTCACTGAGATGATGCTGCTCCTGCTCATTCTCTCTCCACTGCCCTTATTTTGCCCCGGGTTCCCATGCCTGCCCAGTCTCTCCTACAAGGAGCTAATACAAACCAAGTTGTCCAACAGTGCTGCTGGAGACCATGGCCAGTGTCATGAAAAAAAACAATGAATTCCTATAACAAAAGCTGAAGAGACACTGACCAAGGGAATGAGCTGGACTGCCTGAAACTGATGCTTGCCATCCCAATGCCCAGCCTGCCTCCTCGTCTTCCCCTGTAAGCACCATTTGAGGTAGGAAAGGAAACAATCATTGACCCAGCAGAAGCAACAGGTAATGTTAGTTGCTCTGTTAACCAGGCCAATGGACAGCTGCCTGTTACCTTACAAGATGATGCCAGGCATCGGGAGCGATAGCTGCTACCACTGCCAGCTGAGATGGCCAGGAAGAGCAGACACTGCCTCCGTTCCTTCCTCCCACAGCTGTGGGTGCAGCTCTCCTGGTCTCTGCCCTTCCCTAGCCCATCTCTCCGGCCCTCGTCCCATACCTCTGGCATGAGCATCCTTACCATGGCAAATTGCAGCCTGTGCCTGGTACCAGCTCTCCTATCCTGCATCAGGGCTGGGCAGACAGGTCACCCTGCAGACAAAACCCATGGCCTCCACAAAGCCATCCTGATGTAGAGAGACACCAAACCACTGCCGTTCCTGTTTAATGGCAATCATTTGGGAGCCACACAAAGATTTGAGCCTGGCAATGCTGGAAATGTCTCCTTTAACCCTGGGAGCTGCTGACAGAAAGGGTTCTGGGCAGGGAGGTCCTTGTCTGGGCTCTGTTTCAGGGCAGAAGGTTAATTAGGTAGCAGGGTAATGAGGAGTCATTAAGTCTGCCTGCACCATGCTGTTAGCATAACAAGGGCAGACCGAGAAGGTTAAAACCTCAATTCTTGTTTTCCCATTGCCTTCAATTAACCTTCCCATGCTTTTGCAGCACTCCACGCCCCAGAGATGGGCTCTGGGTGCCTCTCAGAGGCTGTTAATTAGCATGATGCAGAAACAAACTTTTAAGTAGCTGGCATGATCACTGTGGCCTTCAGCTAAAAAAAAAATAAACAGGCAGGACACAGCTTACCCTTGGCACAATGCCACTATCCCATCAAAGTCTGGCAGGGTGAACCAGGCTCACGGGTTTCATTTCAGATTATGATTATTCTACTCTTGCTTTCACCTCCTGGAGTAGGAAGTGCTGGGAGCTCGTCGCAGCCCAGGGGGACTCCACCACTGAGACCCCTTTACTCTGCATCCTGCAGCACAGCCAAGGCAGGGTGCCCTAAGAAAGGAGGATAGGTGGGTCATTGGGAGGAAAGTGTTCCCACCACCTTATTTTAAGCCCCCAAAATTGCTGGCCTGTGGGCCTTCCAGAGTCTGTGGGGTGTCCACAGGACAGTCCAGTGCTGCTGAGCCCCTCTTAATTAGCAAGCAAGGTTGGGATCTTAGAGACCTAAAAATAAGTGATGTTAATGACATCAGTGGGACATACCTGAATGGCAAACATCCCAGGGAGTCATGGTTGAAAGCTCTGACTAATCCACCACTGGGGAGGACTGCTCAGCCAGCATTGACACCACCTCCATGACTGGAACAGCATGTTAGGGGTACCAACCTACACAGGATGGGAAACAGGCATCTTGCTGAGGAGCTTCAGGTGAGTGCTTGTGTCCTGAACTGAAGCAGAATCCAGTATCGCTCATGTGTGGAAAAACAACTTCACATGGGAATACATTAAAACATAGCACAGCAAACAAGACACAGGAAAGGATTTCTGCTCTACTCAACATCCACAAAGTCTCAGCCACTGAGCTACACCCGGTGCTTGAGGAATCAGAGTTGAAGAAAGATGAGGAGCAACATGGGGAAAAAAAAATGCAGGGAGAGAAGTGATCAGCAGGCTCAAACTATAGCTAGATAGAAAGGGTTTCAGCTGGGAACATCTCAGAGAAGGGAAGAGGAGTCAGACAGGAAAGCAGTATCAGCAGGGAGGGCAAAAAGAACCTCCTCTCACTGCCCAGCTTGGAGAGGACAGACCACAATAGCTCTTGGTTCCAGGAGAGGAGTCTGAAGCTGGAATTCAGTTCCTCTAATGCTGACTTTTGCCTAATCTTGTGCAGAGAGGACTGCTTGTTATAGGAGAGGTAAACTACTCATCCAGGTTTGGTAGCCTGCATCCTCTTGTAGTACGAGCTTCAACAGAGACTCATGAAGCATTTGGATGCACCCTCTGGGTGCCAGGACAACTTTAGCATGGTGAGTTGTAAGAACAAGACAGATAAGTGCCTGTCAGTAGGTTAGGTAGAGCTGATTGTGACTGGGGCAAGGAGAGGGACTGGATGCTTTCTGGGACTCCCTGTTGCATCAGATTTCTTACAGGTGAGGAAGAACAGGCAAGAAAAATCGGGGAAGACTGGTTATGATTTGCAATGAAGAGAGAAAAGTCTGGAAAGGTCCAGGCACTTTCCTTATTCTGATAAAGTTCCTGGCCTGGCATGGGAGGAAAATGTTTTCTTTTATAGCTGTTTATTATGGCATCAAGACACCCTTTTGCCACTTGACCTTCACACTAATCTCTCTGTGGCTTTATTGATGCTCTTTTCTTCTCGCTTCCCAAGGCATCCCAGCTCTCTGAAACAGGTCCTTCCCTTCCAGAGGCTGTCAGAGCACCCATGGCTCTCACCTGCCAGCAAATGAACATTTTCAGGGTCCATGGTGCATTGAAAGGTGGAGAAATCTCAGCATAAAGAGACCTCCCACCACCACATGTTGAGCAGCTTAACAGAGATCAATTACTGATGGTATGCTGCTTCCCAACTCAAATCCAAGAGGGGATGTGTGGGTGACAAACGAGAAGCACCCACAAGAAAAGTCTTCTCATCAACCCCCAGCAGCAAGAACCATGGAGCCCCTCCAAAAAAAATATATATATATATACACATATATTTATATATACACACACACACACACACACACACACCTTTCCTTTTCTAACTTTCCTTGTGGGAGCTATCGGGGCAGGGAGAGGCTTCCTGAGACAGGATGTCCCCCAGTTCCACCACCAAGCTGGATTGGCCATGGTGGGGCCCTGCACTGGGGGGACCGTTTGCAGTCACATGTGCTGCTTGTGACCCAGCAGCCCGCTTGGGACGTGCAGCCCTCCACAGAGGCCCAGTGTCTCCTCCACACAGAGGCACTATTGAGAAGCCTCACATGAAACTAGTCAGTCCTAACATGTGTGACTGGGTTTTGTCTCCAGGCTATCCTTGATTTACAAGGCAACTTTTTTTTTTTTCCATCATTTTTTCCTTCCTATTAATACTATTCCAGCTCTGCTCCAGCAGGATGAAAACCTTCTGTGAGCCCCTTCCTCTGCCCATGTCACTTGACTCACCCTAGAGTCTGGGGGCAAATTTCACATTGCCTCTCTCAGCACATCCCCCCTGCACGGGACACCTTACAACAGCTATAAAGCCACGCGAGACATTTCAAATAGCTGTCAGGTTACCCAGGGGACCTGGAGGCTAGTGACACTAAGTTCAGGAATGGAACTAAAGACTAGCATCCACTATTGGCCTGAAGAGGACCTTGGAGCTATTACAAAGCATTTCAATGGGATCTTTACTTTAGTGGAAGAATGGATTTTTAACTGACAATTTATAAAGCCAGTTTTGCACCATCTCTTCTAAATGCTTTTTCCACCTCTTCTTTCAGGATTGCTTGTGGCAGCAAGCCATTACTCATAAGGGCAAGAGGGTTCATGCCAACTCTCTTCTTTCTCATTTTGGGGACACCAATTTCAAGTACCCGGTGCCTGGCCCAGAGATGACCATCACTCACCATGGTGTGGGGCTGCCTACCTGCAAGGCTCCCACAGGCAGCTAGAGAACTCCCAATAGCATCATCCCCTCACAAGGCTCCTAAGTGCCTTTTCTCTCCATGATCCAACTGGCACTCTAGGATGACCAACAGAGCTCAGAGCAATAAACTCAGGCAGTATCGCACAGCCTCCTTCACATCCCTGCCAGAGCTGCCATGCACTGAAGACACCTTAATAAAAGGGTCAGGTCCTCTTCTGACAGCGGAGATTTCCAAGTGCAGAGAACACTCAATCAACACTGAAACCAGCTTTGGTTTCAAAGGGCAAGTGCAAAGCCAGCACGGACTGGAATGTGCCAGTTCCACATCAGACACCACCTGAACTGGTTCATCCCTGATCTGGCTCCCAAGTTGTTACTGGTTATCAGTCCACCCTTGTCTTCAGACAAGGGCTAAGCACCTACGAACCACAAAACTGCCTTGCATACACACATGCTTGGAGCCTGTGAACAACCAAACCCTCTTACCTCCATCCAGCTGGCTGAGCAGGGGTCTCAGTAGGATGGGTTGTTAGAGGTGTAGCTGACAGCTATTTTAGCCCACTCAAGAGCATATTGCTCCTGGGTGCAAGATTTATTGCACAATGGAGCTGGTTAATCATTCTTTTGGGGGCAAAGCCCCAAAATGAAGAAGGTCTCAAGCTCCTTGCAACATCTTCAGTTTTATTCACTTTTGCCAGTGGTAACCAAAGCTCTGACTATAGGAAGAAAAAAGCCCGCATCAGGTATTAAGGGGGGGTGATACACACTTGCATTGGGACTAGCAGAAGGCAGAGGAAAACACATTTCCCCCCAGCTTCGAGGCTTTTTGCACTTTACCCTTTCCAACTTCATCACTGGTAAACAGCCAACTAACACTGTTTGTCTGCAAGCTGCAGCGAGGCGGGTGGTATGGGTTGAATGCAGGAAATCACATCAGTCTTGCCCTCCCCATAAATTTAATGAGCCTAAATTACATATTGTTTACCCAATCCATCTCCCACTGCATTTCCTCATTCCCAGTTCCCGGAAAGGTCATCAGCACTCAAGGAAGATGAAGGCTGTACTGATCGCTCTTGAAGAAGAGGCCATTAATCTTCATATAATTAACTGCAGTTATTTCAGGGGCAATAACCCATTTCTTTAGACTTCTCAGAAGCTTGTTAAGCAAAGTTAGGGGAAGGAAGGTAAGATACTAGGAAATATTCCAAAAAAAATTACCACTGAGTTTCTGTGTGCTGCAGCTGTCATTGCTCTTCTGCTGGCACTGTCCTGCCAAGTCATCAGGAATGCACACCGGGTAATCAGCTGGATCTGATGATCCCTTTGAGGGCTTTATGTGAAATGGCTGTATCTATCTACTGTCTGTAGTGACAGTACTAGGATTTAATTTAACCTACTTTTAATACCCCATGAAGACTTTTCCAGAAGTCAAAATATTCACATCCTGCACAGGTCTCCAGTATTCCAGCATCAGATTCCCAAAAATATGCCAATAGCAGCATTCAAGCAAACAAATTCAAATCCACTTTCATTTTCCTGTCTAATTAACAGAATTACCACATGAACAAGTTATTTACAGACTATAGCAATTACACAAAGCAGAAGAGTTTGCTCAGTTCTATGGAGCTCTATAACATTGTCAATTAAATTGAATATTCAGAATTCAGCCAAAGAACTGGTAAAAGGGAATTAATACAATATTTACAACTCAGCTCTGCTAATTCAATAGCCCACCTTTAATCAGGGTTGTTAGCTGCTTCTAGTGGAGGTTCATTGAGACCTTCCCAAAAGAGCTCAGGAAAACGCACCTTGTGACATCTAAAGTTCATATAAAAAACACCAGCAAAAATAACATTTCCATGTGCATTGCATGTGTCCCAGCAGCACACCAGGCTAGCCTGGAAGAGCTCAGAAGATGAAGCTTGAATGGTACCCATGCCACATTTCCAAACTCTCAAGTCAGTTATAGACCAACCTATAAACCACTACGGGAGCAGCAGTTCCACATTTACCCAGGATAGTGAGGATCTCTCATCTGGGAGCTCTGGGTGAAGAGTGTTCCTCAGAGAGCGCAGCACCAGCACGTGGCAGGTGCTATTGTGTAAGCTAATGTTACCTCCTATTTTCACAGCAGCAGTCCTGCCCTTCAGATCCTAAAGGGATCTGCACTTGCACATTTGCAGCATTTCACCGTGAGGACCCAAAATGCTTCTCTCCATCCATCTACAGCCACTTTTTCTCCCCAGCATTGTCAAAACATGCTACATAGTCTTTTGCAGAGCACTTCAGCCTTCTCAGCTCTACTCACCCCAAAGACCCAGCAGAGGAACAAAGCTTTGGAGAGACCCAGAGAAGAGGCTGCCATGGGCTGCCTTTCTGAATGTATAAAGACAGACAGTTTCAGGGTTAAAAAACATTCATAACGCCAATCACTCCAAAAATGACCTGGGAGTTTCCCTCTACTTTCCCACGGAAAAGAGAAAACAAAACACTCATTTACTTCTATCAATAGGAAACCACTACCTTTTTTTTTTTTTCCTCGTCTTTTGCTTTTGTTTGTTTGGTTAGTTACCATCTGTTATCCATCCAATCCTGACACCAGCCAAAGATGGGTTAGAGAAGAGATTTGCACAGCAGCTGCCCAGCTCTACATCTGGCCACCATGCTGTTTCAGGTAGGCCTCACTCACTCGCCAGTACATTTTTTGTCTAAAGAAAAGTACAAAGGTAAGCAGAGACCCAGGCTCACTACAGGGAGGTGCAAGCTCAAACCCCTGGCCCAATCTTGGAGGACTTCAGGATGGGTGCTCTGCCTTCCAGCTGAGCACCGCATGCACAAGGCTACCCCAACTTGCTCTGACTGCAGAGCACAAATTCCAGTGGGGACAGGAGCAGCAGCATCACTAGACCTGGATCATCTCCACAGAAGGTTCTCATTTTTACTGAAAGCAAAGAAAAAGAAATCAGAATATCCAAATTAACCAAACACTCCAAAAGGCTCTAACAGAAAATCCCTTCTAGATGCAACACAGAGGATACTGTTCTCAGTTTCCTGTTGGGGCTTTACTACATCCCTCCCTATGGAGCTGCAAGGCATCGCTGAAGGCCACATGCTTCTCAGCCCTTTGCATCTCACTGGCAATGCAAAGATAGCTTGAACACCTGGCAGATGCTTTCCTGTCTCTGCAGTATCCTTCAAATTTGTGGAGTCTCTGGAGAAACAAGTCCACTCTCCATCAAGGTCAGGATCAACATTCTCCCACCACACTGGTTTCAGCAATATCTTAGGAGTATGGAGTTGTCCACAGTTCCTAGGACTTCCTTAAAGGTTCCCTTCTAACACAGAGTTATCCTGAACCCTGATAGCTTCTAATCAGTGCCTTAAGTAAGGCATCTGAAGAAGATGAGAGGCTTGTCCATATTGCAGGTCCCAATTTATCCAATGTCAAGCAGGAAGTCACGCACACGCTCCCTCAGGCTTGACACTAGGACATAATAGACAACCTTCAAAGAGAAAGAAGCTGGCAAGCATCCCTTTCTACTTGTGGCTACTGTCATGAAACTCCCTGTGGCTTAGAAGTCAGAGCTGCAAACCCTCTGTCATCCACAGCCAGCTTGACTTCAGTTGGCCCCAGCTGATAAGAGCATTGCAAGCAAAAAAACATCAAGTGCAGGGTCAGTGCAGGCTCGTGGGAACAGCAGAGATCTGGCTTTGCAGCACAGAGATGCTTTTCAGTACATCCCCTCCTCCAACAGGAAGGAAGAGGAGGAGCACCCTATGTGCTTTAAACAAGCCTGTTCCTCCTCACACCCATCCTGACTGATGGAAAGGGATGTGGGTGCAGGCACAAGCACATGGGCAGATGCAAGCACTCAGAAAATTAATATTTTTCAGCCCTTTGCAAAGGAACACACTGGCAGAGTTTGGTGGGGCCCAGCCTGGAACTGCTGGATGTTGTGTGGGATCCACGCAAGGTTACCTGTGGTTCTTGAGTTGGTGCAGATCAGGGATAGGGATCATCAAAGGTCTGGGGAACTGGTCCTCTTCATCCCACTGCTTCAAAGCTTTCCCAAGCCAAAGGGGCATCTCTCTGGACTCTCCAGAAGAAAGGAAGTGAGCAGAGGGTAGGATAGGTGTTATCACCATCATTTGCTCTTTAGTGTCCATCAATACAGCAATTGTACCAGGGGGTTAAAGCCAGAGGGTATCAGCCTGGAGAGGGTAAAGGATATGACAAAGGTCAGAGATCAGCAGCACCAGAGTACCCAGCAAGAATGAAAATGTTTGCAGCAGAAAAGTACCCCTGGAAAGATGCCAGAGCTGTGCTCCAGGACTCCAGGCAAAAGGGAAAGAGTAAAGTGAAAGCTGTCAGTGAGATTTAAAGAGAAACTATAAATGAAGGCAAAACATTTTTTTTCCTCCAGTGAAGACATTAGTTTGAGAATTGGTTTCTGAGCTGTTGACATCAGCTTTCCTAGTGCCCCAGAACTAAACTCAAATCTTCCTGAAGGATCACTGAAAAAAATACACCCAGCTTGTAAATCAGATGAGAACAGACCTCACAAAGGCAGGGAGATTTGCCTCTCACATCCCTAGGGAAGCATATTCCTAAAGGATTTGTTCATGCAGGCTCCCAGCAGTCTCCTCCCCTGAATGTTTTCTCTCTTTGAATTCCTGTCCCTGAGGAGATCCAGTGCACCTGACACCTGCAGATCTGCCCTCTCTTCCCAGGCATCCCTGTGCTATTGCACATTGCTTCCTGCAGCACACTCCTGGCATTTGGGATAACACAGACTCATGTTTCAGGAGATACCAGCTTGGACAGGGAAAAAAAAAGCAGATAGGCCCCCCTGGCTAATTAGATTGACTAATTACAGTCAGTCTTAAAATGATGTTGACTGAATTATATTGCTTCCCATGGGCAAGTTAGGTCTTCATCATATTTGTTTTGGAGTGGAACATAGGGGCAGATGAGGACAGGATGGAGGTGGAGAGGAAGGGCAGGATCTGTGGGAGTGGATGCAGAGACAACCACGGCACTGTGACAGGGCAGGAAGGTAAAAGAAGGGGGAGAGAAGAGATGAAATGAAGGAGCTGGAACAGGCAACAAGACAGTCACTGTGGCAGACTCCCACTGCTTCCTCGAGGAGAGATCAAGGAGGCCAACTAGGATGCAGCTTCTCCTCACAGAGACAGGTTTTTCCTACACACACGCAGCCACAATGTCCACCTCCCCATCCCTGCTCCTGCAGGCAGACCTCTACCACAGGGCACCATCCCATCATCAGGGCACAACAAGGGCCAGCAGCTCCCTCAAAAACATAGAGCCAAGGGGACACCACAGGGCAGAGCCTCACCAGCCATTGCTTGTCCCACAGTACCTGAGCAAGGTGAGCAGAGCAGGAGTTAGCAGCCAGGTTCAACCAAAAGCCCAAATCATCAGGTAAGCTCATGGTGACAAGGCAGGTCCTGAGGTTAAGTCAACCCATGGGCCAGGGTACAGACCAACAGAGCCCACGGCAGGAAGGAGCACATCTAGGACTGAGCCAGAGAGCAGCCCTCTTACAGCTGGACTGAAAAAGGGCATCTGGGCCATGGGTGTGGAGGTCTCAGGTGAGGCTGCTCAGGGCCATTAAGGCCAATTAGTGCTCTCAGTGTCCTGACACCCCTCTCCAACCCAGGCCTGAATGCATGTCGGGGTACACAGCTGCATTCACTTAGCAGGAGGGTCAATGGGTGTGTATGTGTCCATATGCTAGGGGCTGCAAAATGAACCTCTTTGATGATTCTTCCAGATATTTCTCAGCTCTGTGACTATATCTATATGATCTGTGTGACATATGATCACACACACACAAAAACAGAGCACAATTGACTCTTTGGGGGACAGTTCCAAACGTAATTATATGCAGGTTAAATCCAGCGATTTAGGCTTGAAACAGAAGTGATTATTTTTATTTACCAACACTTTAAGGACTGCTGTTCCAGTGGCTTTGACCAGAAAGCCATCTACACATTTCCACAATTCCAAAGCTATGGAGGGATGGACATCCTAATCTGTGCCTCTCTCTAGACAACAGAGCTATGCTGACCACACCAATAAGGTGATTTCTTGCTGTGACACAGCGTCATGGGACTTGGCTTTACTTTGGTTTTGCAGCTTTCAAAAGTTCAAAGTCAGCTCCCAGGCGAAGCCATGCACTGGGATGACTTACTCCAAGATGAGCAGGTGGGCTGCAGGTCAAAGGCCAGGAACAAACTCCAGCTGAGCTCAGAGCTCTGGAGATCTGCTTCCCATGAGTATCTCAAACTGGGAATGCTGGGCCTAAAGTTACTGGTCAGAGATGACCCCAGAGTGCACAAGCAGCATGAAACTTGTTTGCCATTCATTTAATCTTGGACTGACCTCTTCCATCATAATAGCACACTTTTAGTTATACATATGCACAAGACCTTTGCTATGATGTAAGAAATTCATGATTCTTAGGTTTTACTTATTGGCCCTTTCTATTGTGAATATCAGATATTATGATATTTGAGTATCACACGGACAGGAATAGATTAGGTTATAGGAAAGAGCAGAGGCTCTCGAGGTAGATGGCCACCAGCTGATCCAAAGCCTATGCTAAGAGGAACCAAGGGATGTAAGAGGATGAATCACAGAATCACAGAATCCTTTAAGTTGGAAGAGACCTTCAAGATCATCTAGTCCAACCTATGACCTAACATGAACAAGCTCTCCACTAGACCATATCACTAAGCTCTACATCTAAACGTCTTTTAAAATGAGCACTGGACAAATCAAATGGATGAATCAGGTGCTCAAGACAGCTACACTCATGAAAACCATGAAAGCTTAGCTGCAGAGATACATTTCTACAGTGCATCCTTCCAGCAACTCACTAAGTTAAAAGCAAAAGCTATGTGTTCTTTCTTGTGGTATGATTACGCCGTAGTATTTCATTTCACCACAGATCCATCTTTCTTCTCAACGAAGATGACTGAAGCATCAGCGGGAGACACTGATGGACAGATGACGGTCTTTAGCAGGATCTCATCCAGATGCTCTCTCAAGGACTCTCAAGGACTTGAGAGCACGTCTGATTTCCAAATGAAATCTTAGCTCCAGGCTGCATATCAGTCTTCCAGCCTTAAAGGTAGTGTGAAGACAAAGTATCAGTCTTCATCTCTTCATCTAACATATCAGTGAGGACTCGGTGTATTTCTGAGCCATGGTTCCTCTGAGCTTGCCATGCACAGGACTAGCCAACCTTGCCAAGCCACCTTCTATGCTGCATGCACAGGAATCAGTTAAGCACAATGGCAGCAGAAAGTCAAATTAATTATACTCGATATGATCATCTTTAAAATGAAAGGGCAGTTTGTGCCAACCATGAAGCTATTGCTTGCCTGCCTGATGCTGTGTTGATGGTTGCTGCTGATGGTACCATGGCTTAGTTTAGAAATAGTTTCTTAATTCTGATCATTCAAGTGACCCTTAACATCAGCCTTTAAACTGAATTATGTTTCAGGGACACTAGCTGACTGTACAAGAAGATTGCTATTTTCCTGGGGGTCTCCAAAGGGGGCTGGAGCTGTTCTTTGTTTCCAGCAGAACAGAAAGTCCCATTCATCCCCCTGTCACATGCCAAAACATGACTATCCCAGAATAGGGCTGCAGGATACCTCCCCAGTGGGGTCGAGAGGAGAGGTGCCATGCGGACTCGTGTATTCTGGGAAGAGAGCCAAGGAAATGCTGCAGCCCGCCAAACAGGCCAAAAGGTTGAAGGAGGCGGTGACCGATACACCATGACTTCTGCCCTAGGCTGAGACGAGCTTCTTGAGGTGCGCATTTCCTGACCAGCCTGGGGAGCGTAAGCGTGCAGAGAGACAGATTCACTTGGAGAATGATGAGAGGTCACCTCAAAAGTGCCCAGACCAAGGCCCACCTTCTGTGTCAGGGACATCCATCAGGGTATAGAAATACTTCACTGAGGTCCAGAGTTGGGCCACAGGCTGGCGAGCTGGAGACATCTATGAGCACTGCTGACCAAAGCAGGAGGGTTCCAGATGACTGCCTCTGAACCAAAGCCAGAGATGGGCTGTACCCATCCAGCACAGACCACTAGCTGGCTTTACCCTATATTTCCACCCCCAGAGGCTCACGTGGGCTACTTGGGAGAAGGAACACCTCAGGGAGAAATAAGCTAAGATGAGATAGGCAAGGAAGAATGAATCTGGAGAAAAGAAAGCAAAAATGATCAAGTCTAATCACTACATGGCAATGTCAGCAGAGAAAGTGAGAAGTGGGATCCTCAAGCAGACTCCAGAAGCAGCTTCTACCCCCTACAACAGCATGAAGTGGTTTTAAATAAAACATTTAACTTAAAAATAAAATGTAAGCAAGCAAAAACAGGTCCCTCAACACCTGTGCATCACTTCTGTTCGTTCTCATACCTGAGCAGGTTAGACCAAAATTCTGCTGGAGACATGTCGTGTCCATTTGCAGAGCCCTGCTTGGCATGTGCCAAGACATGAGAAAACACAGAGGGATGGTAGGGTGACAGACTCTCCAATTTGAGATGCTTCATAGGATGAAAAGAGGAGAGTCTAAATGGAGGTTTTGTTCTCCTCTCTTCTGAGCAGGAGTCATCTCTAATAAACAAGAATAAGCACTAAATAAAGACATTAACTTTTCTATGGATTATCCACAGCTGTGATTCATCAAAGCTGCAAGGAATCATGGAAATGATTCAGTGGAGAAACACAGATAATTTGCTTTCACACCAAGAATGAAGCAAGTTCCCAAACAACCAGCATAGATTTTCTCTACCCTATTTACCAATCTTGACCACTGAGAAAAGTTAGGCTGGTCAAATTCTCACTGGCATCTTTGGTCAAATCTCAAGATGAAAAGGAGTTTCCTTCCAAGGCTAATCCATCTTGTGTCTGGATCCACTCAGAAAAAAAGGCTGTAACAGTGTATACATACAAAAATATTTTATTGTGAACTTCTGCAGCTCTCCCGTAAGTAGCAGAGCTCCTGCACAAATTCATTCATGATCCCCATGAAAAGGGGGCCTGAAAAAGGATAGCCACAAACTTGAATGCTATTGGAGTCACTTAGAATCCAAGGCAAATGTAGCATCTTCTATCGTATTGTTTGGCAAATGCCAGCAATAATGCTAGAAAGTCTTCTCTGCTGAGAGTTGTCCCAGTTGTTATGGTCTGATCTTCATTTCCTCTTGAAATTTGAAGTCCTTTAGGAATTTGTCCCTCATTGATTTGGTTCTGCTTCAGCACTAAGTTATTTTGTTATTTTCTCAGTTCCTGAAGGAGACTTGAACAATCTCTTGTGTCTTCTCACTTAATCTAGTTTAAAGTCTATGATCCATGTCAAGACCACATAAATGACATAAATCACATAAATCTCTTCATAAAAAAAATACAAATACAAATAAAATAACAATAATAATAATAATTAAAAAAAAAAAAAAAACAGACCAGAAAAAGCCATCATAACCTCAATCTGATCACCTGTAGTCTGGGAAGTGTCAAGGTTTGAAAGCCTGTAACTACCCCAGATGTAGCTCAAGGAAACTAGATGCTGCTCCAGGATCTTAGGAAGTCATGAATACCCCTTGGACAAAGGAAGTTTGGGCAGCACAGGGTGAAGAGGGCATGCCTTCAGAACAGTCAGGCTCTTTTTAGCTGAGGGAGCAACTGAGAGAGAAATTTATCATGAGACACAGAAAAAGAGGTCTCAGGAACAGAGGAAAACCGGCAGGAGAAATGCATCTAGATGTTTTGACCCTGTGTGTTAATCTGTCCATTGATTGTGTTACCTTAAGAAAAGTGTGGTCTTACAATTTCTTGCAAAATCCACGGTATGAGCTTCAACTATTCTGTGTCCTCAGAGTACTAAATGGTTAAAGATGTATGAAAACGTATTTTAAGATGCAACAACCGACAACCAACAATGACCAATGGGGCCGAAAACAGCTGGAGTCCAACCACTTCCAACAGCAAGCAACAATTTGCTCCAAAGCCAGCAGATAGGACCCAGAAAGATATTGCACAGGCACCTGCTCAGACTCAGAAGCTTACTGGGACATGAATACAGGATCTATACTCAGAAGCCGTATGATTGTCCAGAGGAAAAAAGATTTACTGGGGCTGCAAGGGGGTCTGCAAAACCAAAATGGACCTCTCCTAACTTACACTGCAGTTAGTCAGTCTCCAGAAGTGGATCACAGCAGATTTGCAGGCACAATCCTTCTACAGGATAGTCAAGGACATGGGAGGACTTCTGCATGGCTTTGTTGGTTTTTGAACTTAGTAGGGTATTATAAAAAATTACGTTTTTAATAACATATTGCATAGCCTTCAAAGTTTAATACTTTCAATGAAGGGGTAGGAAAAGAGAAGCAAAGAGTAGAAGGGAATTAAAATTTTATTTGAGATTTTCAATACCAGGCATGCTTAACAGGCTATTACATTTTGAAGACCCGTAATGGAAAACAAAGTAAGCAAAGAGATTAGAAAAGATCGTAGCTTGAAGATAAAACAATATACAAATAACATGATGCAACTGGACAACATTCAGAGATGGGCAACAAGGATGAGCAAGACTGTGGGATGGCTTCCTGCAGGAAAGCTAGGTTGTTGCTCCCCAGGGGTAGGACTGGGCACTTCCCTCTGCTGAACTGCAGGAGGTTCCTGCCTGCCCCTTTCTCCAGCCTGCTGGTGTCCCTCTGGGTGGCAACATGACCCTCTGGTGTATCAGGCATGATCCCATTCTACCTGAGATGCCTTCAGCTTGGGAAGGAGTCCAAACCCATTCTTTCTGTCCTTGTTGCGGGGCTAAAAGGGCAAAGGGATTCCCACGCTGAAGTGAAGTTGCCTTGACTTTGCCAACACACCATGCCAACACACCTTCCTGAGCCATCGAGGACACTGGAACAAGGTGATCTGGCTTTTTAAAACAACCTGCCACATACCAAATAAATTCCTAGTTCCTGAGCACAGCCAGCTTCAGAGCATGGTGAGGAAAGAAACTTTCCTCCCCTAGCAGGTGAGCCAAAGAGGTTGGGAAAGGCTTTGTCCACAGGGGAAGAGGCAGGCTGTGCAATAGCACAGATTGCCTACAGGTTCCTAGGGTTTGGAGGAGGACAGAAGAAGTCTCAAGGAAGAGTTGCTTGTGATCTGTTCAAAGGCAGGGGGAAATCAGAGGGAAGTCTTTGAGCTAGGACCATGTCCAGAGACTGGACCGGACACATGGCTTATGGGGGAGGCTGGTGGGACCCTGGGGCAGCACTGACTTCTGGGCCATGAAGAAGATGGCCCTGCATCTCGAGTAGTTGGACGAGACTCTTCAGGCAGCTCAGGATGCCCAGAAAGCACAGCAAAATCAAAACAGAGCTGGCACGTGAAACAGCACCTCCTTGCAGATGGGAGCGTGGTCTGAAACCTATTCCCAGCCTGCTTCACCTAGACCAAGGCTCCAGGAGGGAAAAGGGGGGGTCTGTCCATCTCCAGCATCTCAAAAAGGACTTCTTGTGCCCTGTCCTCTTGGCCAGAAGGGAAACAGCACATCCCCTCCGCTGTGCTTGCAGTACTGCTCTTGCTCCTGAACGTTCCTTCAGAAGCTCCAGGTGGAGCAGCTGGCTTCATACACCCTGGGCAGAAAAGGCTTCGACACCTCCCAGAATCCTTTCCCCAGAGGTGGTCAGGGCTGCAGGTCCCTGTGCCAAAGCACAGCCCCTCGGAGCTGTCACAACACCGTGCCACTCAGGCACGCTGCTCTGCGGTCAGCAGCCATCCCCCAGCTCCCTCCCTCCGCCTCGAGCTGTATTTGTTTATTATTTTCATCCCTCCGCAGGGCTGCCCGTGTTTCTCCCGCTTCGCCCTCCTCCATCCATCCCTGTCTTGCTCTTCACTTATTGGTTGCAGTGGCCGTATTCAGGAGGAGCCCTGTGATTTTCTATATAACCAAGTGCTCTGTTCAGAGAGATCTCAGCAAGTCACGAGAGGGAAGAAACTTCCCCCCGAGCACCAGCCCCCACACAAAAGCAAACTCCAGGATCTACAACACTGCCGTCCTCCTGGGACCTGCAGGGCATGCCAGGCCACCCGGCCAAGGAGCCGTGAGAGGGAGAGAAACCGATCCCAACAGCATCCAAAGTTCGTGGTCTCGAGGAAGGTAACCTAACGCTGATGAAAAGCTTTGCTGTTCCGTGCACTGATTTGCAAACAGAATGATTTCCTGCAGCTGGGTGAGTTTTCACACGTTTCTTAGTCCCCCAGTCTGGGGGAGATGATGAAGGGATTGCAGCACCTGAGCAGGGTCTAACAGGCGGTGCACGAGCTGGAGAAGGCACCCAGCACCCCTCTGGGGGAAGGTCTGACAGCTTAGGGACCAGGTTGGGTTCAGGTCAGGGAAGCAGCTGGGGGTGCGGTGCTCATATCTGCCTTTCTCCCCTCCTCCCCCCACCCATTGCATTTTTGCTGCGAGAGATGTTTTTTGCAGAAGAGAAGAGCCTCAGCGGGGCAGGTGGAATGGGGACGTCGGGCACAGAATCACCTCCCCAGATGATCAGAGACATGAGCAAGGCTCAGAGGATTTGGCATCAAGCGATGCTGGCTTTGGCTTCATGCCTGCTGGGCACTCAACAAGCCTCTTGACCCTTCTGTGCCTCAGTTTCCCCCACAAGTGAGAAAGGGTTATGCTTGCAGGCACTCTGAGATGAGGGAGAGAAGAGGCGATGTGGAGGACAAGAAGTCAGTGGGCTGTTGAGTAAGAGAAAACAATGCTCCCCTTTTACTAAATTGTTGGATTTTAAGGCAAGATGAGGGAGAAGCCCTTTTTTCAGCGTTGTGGAAGGGATGGGCAGGATCCAGCGAGCTGTGTCCTGTGATCCTTACTCACATGAGCTCTTCTGCCAAATACCCAGGGGCTGAACAGCACCAGGCTCCGTAGTCCTTCATCAGGGAGAGCAGATGAGAGCAGCCCGCTGCTGCAGAGGGCGCAGGACACAGCTTTCCAGGGATGCTCTGGCACCTAAGCAGGTGCTCAGGTAAATGTCAGGAAGGTGGTGCCGGAGAGACTTCTCCAGCCACAAGATCCCATACTGGGCAATCAGCTCTGAAGGGATGTCTGAGACCAGCAGAGGTACTGGGACCTTCATAGCCACCACCACAGACCAAGATTCTTCCCATAGCATTTTACACTGGTTGCCTAGCTGGCATCCCAACATCCCTTCCTTAGGAAATTAACTCTGCCCATGCAGGATGGGTAGGATGGGCTGAGGGTTTCCCCAGTTTTCAGGTTATTTTGTGCTTAGGATCAGCAGGATACACCTGCAGGTGACCCTCAGTGCTGGGATACCCACATACCTCCAGAGCTGGAATACCCACATAAGCTGGGTGCTTCCAGGATAGATATGGGTCAATTCCCAGCCATCGTATGGAGACACTCCTGTAAACGCTCTTCAAGGCATTGAAAACTTCTTCTTTTTTTTTTTTTTTCACAGCCAGAGGCAGGCAGATAACTTTGTAGTGGCTTTTCTGGCTCACACCTATGTGGATTATCTGCAAGATAAGTTTGCAAAGCTGTTTTAGCCTGCAGAGATAAAAGGTACGGTGAACACGCAAGATTGCTATGCACCAGGCATGAATATTTTAGCACATAGAAGCATGCTGATAGCGAGATGGAAAGAAAAGCAACGGGTTCTTTAACTTTCCTGTGGTGAAACCGTATCTAAGGTGCCATCACAACATAGGGGTTCAAACTAGAAAGAAAACATCTTTAAAATGTGGTTGTTTTAACAGAACGGAAAGCTAAACTCTTTAGTTCATGAGGTCTGAACTGTGATTGTAGGGATTTGGTAATTTTACTGCCTATATTTGACATGTAACTAAGAATAAATTTTAAGTTTCCTCCTAACACTGCCTGTTTACAGTTTAACGCACTAAGGACCTGGCCGGGGGACGTAAGAGGGTTGGAGAGAACTGAGCCTGATTTAGATTTTCTGGCAGGAGCAGTAGGGTGAAACTGAGTAAAGGATAGGTCAGGCTAGGCTGGTTCATTGGGAAAGAATCCAGCTTCATGTTGATCACGCTTGGAGACTTCCAAACAAGCAGAAAGGCACAGGTGTTTCCACAGAGCCTGGCCTGAGCCCCTGGCACATGAGGCACGGGCAGCTGTATCCAAAGAAGCTGCGGTTGTACCTGGTGGGACTTGCGGTTGGCTTGGCCATGGCTCCCGGAGCGGAGCAGCATGGTCCCACCATACACGCAGTGCTGGTCCTGGGGTCCCCCTGGACCTGGGCAGGGGGAATCGTGCTATGCCCTGGCAGTGCCTGGCTGCAAGGTCGTGGGGAGCAGGTCCCCAGGTTCGGGCTCGGAGCCCAACCCCACCTGGTGGAGCTAGGATGGGGACTGAAGTCCCATCTCTAATCCCACGTGAGCACTCTGATCCTTGCCTAACTGGCTCCCGCGGGGCTGGGAGGAAGCCCTAAAAGTCTCCTGCTTTCAGTCTGGGCATGGCAATTTTTCCTCCCTTCAAAGCTGCAGATTTTTTATGTTGAGAAACGTGTTCTTCACCCAATCCTACCAGGAGACCCACGATCTGCCCTGTCTGGCAGTGCTGGGGCACAGCCTGGCAGGGTGTTGACATCTTCCCCTCCCTCTCTGGGCTCATTTCCCACTGGTGGCCATATCTGGATCATCCAGAAGCCCCTTCCCCAAATCCACGTGAGGACAGTGCTACAGTGTCCTCAGCTGTCTCATAAGCCACAAGTAGCCACAGAGCTGCTGCTCAGCCAGCCCTGCCTGAGAGCATTGTGTGAGATTTGCAAGGCAGAACCCACTCTGGTGGTATTTATTAGCAGTGCTCCAGCCTTGGTCAGCTTGAGAGACCTTTTACGGTGCTCAGCAGCCAACACTGCAAACAACACGGGGAGATTTATGGCCCCTGGTATTGAGTTGAACAGCACGGTGGATTTGGAAAGGAAGCGGTTCAATTAACAGCGATAAGGATGGGGAAGGAGGGGCCATTCTACTTGCACATAAATTGGAGTAGGATGTCAGGTATCAATATAGCATTTCTGGAAAACCCTCACGGTATTTTCCCAGCATGGTTCCCAGCAAGACCACGCTGAGTCTTGCCTCTTTGCACTGAAAGATGGCATATGGGGTCCAGTTTTCCCATGGCATGAACTGGAAGAAAAACTCTCCTGGTTCTCTGGACCCTGAGATGGGGTTTGCAGAATCACCCCGATGTGCAGGCGTTGATGGGACAGGTGCCCCAAAACTGCTTCTTGTACTCCACTGACTGCAGAGGTGGGCGGCTCACAGGCCACCACCTGCCTGGTGATACCTGCTTTTAGTCAGAAGAATCCCTCTCTGGAACCTTCTCAAGTGCTACCAGGCTCCTTCCCCCACTAACCAATTTCTCTCCCTTGTCCCTTTCTCCATCCACAGACCAAGACCCAAGCAAAGACGTCCCATGAGCATCGCAAGGACTTCTACAGCAGGCTTTGCCATTCAGTCCTCAATGGCGAGAATCCCAGCTCCCACCACTCTAGCCATTCTCCTGACCTGCCTCTTCTCTGGGGCACGCGGCCAGACCCCAGGGGCTTTCCAGGAGAGCACCATCCCCTTTGAGGTGCTCGGCCAGGAGCAGGCATACAGCCTGGTCCAGCCAAGCCTGTTCCAGGATGCCAAGCTGCTGAACCACTCGGAGAGCCTCCCCAGGAGCAGCGGGTCTGAGCCACCCCTGCTGCCCGTGTGCGTGAAGCCCGCGGATATCAGACACATCTTCAAGTACATCAACACCATCGTGTCCTGCACCATCTTCATAGTAGGGATCATTGGGAACTCCACGCTCCTGAGGATCATTTACAAGAACAAGTGCATGAGGAATGGGCCGAACGTCCTCATCGCTAGCTTGGCACTCGGAGACCTCCTCTACATCCTCATTGCTCTGCCCATCAACGTATATAAGGTAGGCTCCTTGCAGCATGAGTGCCACAGCAGGAACAGTGTCTGCTCCCACCTGCCTCGGTGCCTTGGGGAATATCTGTCTTCTGCTCTTTATTTCAGGCTCCAGTTTTGGCAGGGAAAGGGGGAGGGAGATCCTGCTCTCCAAAGGAAAAGGAAAACATAAACTGACACAGAGCTCAGAGTACGTTCCTGGGAAAGCAGAGGTGTCCTCAGATACTGCTGTTTTCCACATCCACCCATCCAGATCTTTTAAATCTCATTTAATATTGCACGAAAAGAATCACTTGCGGTCCCCTGACATCACAACCTAAAGTTTATTTCAGCTGAGCAAAACATGCTGTTCTCATGCACTAGGGACACCGCTCCCAGCACAGTTCACAAATCAGCCTCAAGCAAACATCTGTTTTATTCTAGCTAAACGTGAAGCCTCATCCTGGAACAAGGAACAGAGCTGTGTTACAAAGCAGGGGCTTCTTTCAGACATTGCTCCCCAAACTAGAGAGAAGAGACGTGACAAATAAGCAGAGGAACCCAAGCTCTGCATGCTGCACCGGGGCAGAGAGGGGTGGGCAGGTGTGGGCTGTAGACCTGAGACCCCGGTTAAAAGCAGAAGTTGTGTGGTGTGAGATGTGCCTGGGTTTGTGCAGCTCCTCCTCACCCACCATGTAAGATGGGTTTTGGTGGGCTGGGTCCTGAAGGGTTGCCACATGGAGAAGGACTTGGAGCTCAGCCTGATTTATACAACAGGCTTCATACAACAGATTTATCTGTTATACATCCGATTTATACAAAAGGACTGGCAGTACACAGGTCTGACACCCCTCCCCTTTGAGATCTGTTTGCCATATTTCATAAGTCTGTGTTGTAGGAAGGTCCTATGTTTCACAAAAAAGGTGTGGGACCAGATGGAGGAATGACCCCACTGAGGAAAGGTGGCAGATGAGCCCGTCACACCCTGAATACCCAGCTCTGCGTCCCAGTCAGGCAAGAACTGGCATGGCACCGAGCTTTGTGCAGAGTTCATGGCTTACACCAAAGGCCTCATCTAGGGGACAGCTCGTGTTAACACAAGCTCTTGGCTTGGAGATGCACTTAGCCATCTCTTGGAGCTTCTTCTCCTGTCTTCAATGCATATCGTCCCCATTGATGCCCTCTGCTTGCCCCAGTTGAGCTTGGGGCCACGAGTAGGTACTAGCCTCAAAGGGAAAACCGGATCAAATCAACAGCCAGAGGTGAGAAAAGCAGGGAGCTGGAGTAAAGAGAGGCAGTGGGCATAGGTGGCAGACCTGGGCTGGAGTGAGGGAAGGCCAAGAACAGCAGATGCTTCCATGTGTACGTGTGTTATAAGTCACAGAAACAGCACAGGGATGTGTGAATCCTCCTCAAACTGACTTGGAAGCAAGTGTTGCTTCTTGTCTTGCCCGAATTTGTTCAGAGTGTTCTGACACACGGGGGATGCTCAAATTGCCTGATTAAATCAACCATTGCTTTTCTTTCTTCTCAATCAAACATCATTTGTTTCAAGTAATGCTGCACAAGAGTTTTGAGGAGGATTTGCACAAAGGTGTGGTAGAAGGGCATAGTATGGTGAGGACATAAGCCTACATGGTTTTGAAAGCCATCTGAAAAAAGCTGTCCTTGCTGGATTTTGGCCGCTTTGAAGAAGCACTACTTCCCCTCCAAAAGCAACCCAAAGCCCTTTGTGGCTTTTAGGATTCCGATCCACCCCAAACCACCCAGGGTCTGGATTCAGGACCTGGTGTCTGAACCATCCCCCTAGATAGGTGTCAGCTCATGTCACCACGAGCCCCTGGGGAAACAAGCAGTTCCCAGTACAACACAAAGCACCGGAGAGCGCACACCGCGCAATCCCAGTGGAGGTAACCCCAGAGTGCTTCCAGCTGCTCTTTGTGGGCTTCCGGCACCTTGTGGGTAACCACCTGCTATTACGGGAAGCTGGACACGCTTTCCTGAAGTAGCCAGTTAACCCTGCAGTTCTTCTCCAGCTCTTGGCAAAGGACTGGCCCTTCGGCGTGCAGGTGTGCAAGCTGGTCCCCTTCATCCAGAAGGCTTCGGTGGGCATCACGGTCCTCAGCCTTTGTGCTCTCAGCATCGACAGGTGAGAAACAACTTCTACAGTTGCGTTGCCCAACCTGGCCCATATTTAACCACAGCATATCCCTCTGTTGTCACCGATGTGAAGACTGCAGGGTGGCTTGGTTCCAGGCCAAATTCAGAGAAGGGGACAGGGTGCTGTCATGTAGAATTGAAATCCAACAGGAACTGGCTCTTCTCTGTGGGAAGAAGTTTGAATCCTGCTGGAAACGGTTGAGAGGAGGAGCTGGAATAACTCCTATGGTGGTGGGGAAGGGTGGCACCCCTCCCACTGGGAGGTGGACTTATATTGGCCAAGGAGAGCTACCATCACATACATCCCTTGAGCTCCTGTTTCTGATCGTCCCCATTCCACAGAAGGAGAAAGCTCACGGGTAGTGGAGGAAGGGGAACAAAAAGGGTCTTTGGGGACAACCCAGATTGTACCTTCCTGGCCCCTTCCTTTTGGTGGCTTTTCTCACTTCTCTCTGCTCCTGTTGCATTCCTATGTGTTGAGCAGGTACCGAGCAGTGGCCTCCTGGAGTCGGATCCAGGGGATAGGAATCCCCATGTGGAAGGCAGTGGAGGTGACACTGATCTGGGCAGTGGCCATTGTGCTTGCAGTCCCCGAAGCCATAGCCTTTGACATGGTAGAGCTCAACTACTGGGACCAAGACCTTTGGGTGTGCATGCTCGCCTCTGAACAGAAATCTAGCTTCATGATGGTACGTACACTGACCCATCCCAGCTGCCGTGCGAGGGAGGGGGAGACACTGGCAAATGGGGCTTCCTCCCTCCTTGACAACAGGGTGAGATGCTTCTGTAGATGGCTTCTAGCCATCAGGGTGAATGTGGGGAGAGAAGCATTAGACAAGGCACAGAAGAGCCAACAAGTACTGATATGGGGTAGACTTGCTTTGAACATGGGGCCAGAAAACAGGCAGAAGGTCCTAAGGCTGTGTTGTATCTTCATTGCTCACATCAGAAGGTCATGACCCATCTCGGGAAGCTTCAACAAGCTGCTAGACTGTCACAACAGGCCAAGGAGCATCTCCACAACCAGACTGCATGAGTAACCATTAGCACAGGGCCAGCTAAGGGTGAACAAGGGGACAAAGACCCTTACAAAGCATCAGAACTTACCCTCGCACCCTGTGTCTGCCAAAATAAGCTTCTTGCAACTGTTTCTTGTGCAAAAGTGCTAGATCAGCAGACAGATGTAAACCAGCCTTCACTTCTTTGGGTTAAACGAGCACCAGCCTTGGGGCAAGACGATCCTGTGTACACTTAGCCCAGGGGCGGTTACACTTTCACACCTCCGAAGTGTCAGAATGGTCTGATGGGGGCAGCATCAGTGTCAGGGACCGATGCCCCAGTTAGCCCCCTTCCCCCGGTTTCCTGTTCCTCTCTGTTTTGCACGCAGTTCTATCGTGATGTGAAGGACTGGTGGCTTTTCGGCTTCTATTTCTGCCTCCCCTTGGTATGCACCGGCATCTTCTACACCCTCATGTCATGTGAAATGTTGAGCAAGAGAAACGGCATGAGAATCGCTCTGAATGACCACATGAAACGGGTAAGAAAGCCAGGAGGGAAGAAACCCCAATATTTCCCAAAACAAAAGGTAGTGCTGTAGAAGAGGAGAACGTACACAAGTTCCTGTAGAGGACACATATGAGCCAATGTAGCCTCACAGTGGTCAATGACTTCTTGATACATCAGTGCAGATGCATGGATTCAACCAGGGAGAGGGGTCCTCAGCTCTACAATCTCCCACCTCAGGGACAACCCAAACCACCAGCATTGTGGCCACGGACCAGTTTGCTTTTCAGTTTCAATGGTCATTTATCTCTGGCCTTGCTGTGGTTTACCTTTCCCTCCGATATTCTGCTGACCGACTGGTTGTCACAATAACGTAGTGTGAAGAGTGGATGGATGAGGGCCCATATTTCAGGGAGTAACACCCCAGCAAAGTGACCAGGAGTGGTGGTAGGATGGGGTGAAGGAGACCTTACCCTGGTCCATATTGTGCTACGGGTACCTTACTGCTTTCTGCAGCCTGGATCTTATGAGTTGTCCTCATGAAGTAGGAACTGGGAACTGCAGGCTGTGCTTTGGACCCAAAAGGGGTGCTCAGCCCTCCTCAGGTTGTAGAAGTAACTTGAAGGGCCCTTGCTCAGCACGGTGAGATGGTGCTTTGCTCCAACCACTCTGCAGTGCTCAGACAGAGCATCCCTTCTCCCCTGCCCACTTCTCCTCGCAGCGCCGGGAGGTGGCCAAGACCGTGTTCTGCCTCGTGGTGATCTTCGCACTCTGCTGGCTGCCGCTCCACCTCAGCCGCATCCTCAAAAAGACCATCTATGACCAGACGGACCCCAACAGATGTGAGCTGCTCAGGTAGGGGCACCAGCAGGAGGCCACCATGCCACAAGCCCCTGTGGGCACCAGCACATGTTCTGCTGGGCTCATTGCAGGCTGGTGGTGCTGCCTTCCAAAAACTTTCAGGCTCCTTTTCTAGATAGCATTGCTCTCCAGATAGGCACAGAGAAAGGAGGTGGGGGGCCCTAAAAAGAGAGGAAATTCAATTTTGAAATGTCCTTGTAAAGCTTATGGGTTAAAGAGGTCTCCCAAGCAGAGAAACATTCTCTGCAGGGCCAAAAAGTGCAGCGTGTCTGAGGACAGGGCATACTTTCTGCTATGTGGTAGATGCCCATCTTCCCCTCTGCTCCCCACCCATCACACCTGAATCCAGCCCCAGCCAGACACTGCTACTGTGTTTGAATTTGAGAGCATCAAGGTCACCAAGGGAAATCAGATCTCCTGCTTTTAGGTTCCTCGGGAAATGCTCCTCACAGGAAAAAGTATTGTGCAATTGCTAACCCCAGAGGAACTATTTTGTGCTCTCCTGAATGGTACCTGTCACTGGTCCCCCATGGAAGGAGGTTCTCAGGACAGGCAGTTTGGAAGCCTTCCTTCAGTGGTCCTCTCAGTGAGCTTCCAGCCCCTTCTCTCTCCTCTTGCCTCAGTTTCCTCCTGGTGATGGATTACTTTGGGATCAACATGGCCTCCCTCAACTCCTGCATCAATCCTGTGGCTCTCTACTTCGTCAGCCGGAAATTCAAGAACTGCTTCCAGGTAGGGGTGGCCCCTGGTGTCCCTGGCTATGGTGACTGCCCATTTTGGTTGCAATTCCATGTACGGTGCATGCCCAGACACCGGTCCCAAGGCCACCAGCTCCCACAGACCAGGCATGGTGCAGCCAGAGGCACTCCCATCACCGTGGACTTCCGGGCTTCCTTGATGGGGGGAAAGGCAGACATCACGCACACACTGGGGCTGCCAGCAGCCCACAGGATTCCCCTATGTGCCCGTTATATTTCTCCTCCCAAATTTTCACCCTGCTAGGTGCCTCTCTTCCCAGCTTCGAGCAAACTAGAGCTTCGTGCCCTGCTATGGGGAGGCTTTTGCCAGTGCAAGACCCGTGACATGCCAGAGAAGTCCCCGTTGTTCTGGATCAGAAGCATCCCCGCACACCTTTAAACCAGGGACTGGGGCTGCTGTAAGCTTTGAGCCCAAATTGCTCAGAGAGAAATCTCAGGAGGAGTGAGCCCAGAGAAAGGAAGGGAATGGGGTGGGAATCACCTCCCAGCTGCTGTGGCAAGGAGCTGAGCCCAGCTAAGCATTACCCCTATTTTCTGTCCCTCAAGGATGAGAAAACACAGCTGCAAAAAGTACCCAAAGTTTTGGCATCTTCATTTCCAATCCACACCAGCCCTATCCTGAAACACCCCTTCCCACCAGACCTGTAGGAAAGCCAGGCTCAGTGTGCCTGTGACTCCCAGCTTGGCACTGGGTGGGTTGACCTGCTGACATCACGGTGGGAACTTTTCCACGTTTCTTCCTCTTTTACCCCATATCCCGCATATGTAACCTCTGTCTCCACCCCTTGTCTCCCCGCAGTCCTGCCTGTGCTGCTGGTGCCAGAGACCCGCTCTGAGCATCACGCCGACAGATGAGAAGGGCTCTGTTGGGAAGTGGAAAGCCAATGGGCAAGAGCTTGGGCTGGACCAGAGCAGCTCCCGGTTGAGCAACAAGTACAGCTCTTCCTAAAGCCACCCTCAGGGCAGAGAGGAGAAGGCACGGTGAAAAGACAGCAGGACACCTCCATTTCTCTTGCACGGCCATTTCCTGGCTGGGCTTGAATTGTTTTTGCCTTCGTGTTGTAACCCACCTGGCAGGAGCTGCAGCATTTCACTGACCCCTGGGACTGGCTCTGAACGCAGCCTCTGAGCTTTGCTCGTCCATCCTCCCATCCAAGCCGCCTCTGCAGGAGGAGGAAGAATGGGATCCAGCTCCTTGTAGGATTTGTCAGTTCCTTGCAGAACAGCCAAGTGACTTATAACCATTTGCCTTGGGTAGAAACACGGGTTGGGGAGATGGGTGCCAAAAGGGAAGAAAAGTTGAGATGTGGTTACTTTGAGATGGATGTGGGATGGGGAGGAGAGGGCAAGGAACCTGAGTGACAATTTCCAGCTGAAAAAGACAAAGCAAAGCCAAAGCAACATCCCTTATGATCTCCCTCTGCTGCTGGAACAGTTTGTCCCTGGGCAGAGAGCCAGGATAAGACCCAGGCACCATGTAGGTCTTGTAGACCATCAATGGCCTGAAACCTCCCCATCTCCAGCCATGGTATGGAGAGATGGGCAGCAACCCAGCTTCATGGTGTGACCAACCTGACCTGGGGAGCCCGAAAAGACGCCTCCTCTTTACCTTTTCTTAGGAAATCTGCCCCAGGCTCTCCACCCAGTGATGACGTTCACCCTGCCTGTGTATGGCACAAGGAGGTGACTGCACGCATGTGACAGCACAGCTTAGGAGAGCAGGTATCCCAGGCAGAAACCAGTGGCAGCATCTGGCCAAACCACCTGCTCCAGCTTCGTCCTCCCCAGTTCCTGGACCCCAACATGTCTTGGCCACAGCACCGTGACACCACGGTTCAGGCCATTTGTAAGGGGGATGCAGATTCTCACCCTCAGGGTCAAGCTAAGGTGGAAAAGGCAATGGGGAAGGCCTGATCTCAGCGGAAAGAGCTGCTGGAGCTAACTGAAATGTGGCTAAGAGTCTTCATAAATTTACTATTTAAAATTATTAATCCCCAAGCGCTTTTTCCAGCACGACTTTCTAAAAATCATGCTTGCACCTCTTGCCAAAACTTCGAGAAAACCTATATAGGGAAGTTTTAGTTGCCAAGTTTTTGATGATTTTCCTGTTGTTTTTTTCTTCTCTCTTTTACCTCTTTCTCCTTTTCACCTTGTCATGGAAAAAAGGGAGAAAGGAAAAGGGAGAAGAGAAAAGACCTGCAAATAAAGCAGAACATTTTCAAGGTGATGGCGTTTTTTTTTAGCTTAGCTTACACTGAAATGCAAATGTTTTATAAACAAATCATATTTTTGAAAGACAAATGAGTTTCAATGTAAACCAAAAGACTAAGGGATATCTAGACCAGCATGTTTTCCATAATCTTACCTACCCACTAGGATAGATTTGTCTGTATCCATTTCACAGCACTGCTGCTGTGCTTTGTGCCACAGCTGGCTGCATTTTGTTGGTGGACAAATGAAGTCAGTGAAGAAAATGGATAGACTGAAACGTCCACAGACATCTTAGCAGAAGGAATTTTTAAATGACTGTGCTTATTAAAAACATATCTGAATTCTACATATTTCTATATTTGTCCACACTTACAGGCAAAGGGATTCCGTGGCCTCAAAACAGCACCTCACACCACTCCAAGGATGTAGCAATGGGTAAGCCAGCGGCACATCAAGCCTAATGCAATGCCTCACTCAAATTCTGCTCTAGCCTAAATTGTGGCAAATTCAGCTCCAGATAGTCCAACTTCTCAGTGGTCTCCTGCCAGGATAGGGCTGGCCCTCTCTGACCTGCCAGGGCCTGCCCTGCTGGGTTGCAAGCAGCTGTTACAGAGTGATTTGCTTCAGGTTAATATCTCCAGCACTGCGTATCTGTTGGTGCTCCCTAAAACTCATTCACTCACCTGGATTTAGCCTGCTCAGGAGGTGCCAGGGCAGACGTACAGCGCTGGTGGCTGGAAGGGAGGGTGGGAAGAGCCAGGTGGGATGCAGTGACCTGTCCATCTGCTGCCATGGCCAACACTGGGGGATTTCCACTCATTACAAACCTTTTGTTAATTCAAACAAGGGTCTGCTTGTTGGACCACGCAATGAAGGTGTCAGATCGCTTGTCAGGGAGAGGTCCCATAACAGGCAGTAATTAGGATGCAGGCTTGCAAACTGGGTGACAGTCTCCCTCCCACTCACCTAAAATGACTGGTGCTTCGATCACAGGTCGAGCCAACAGCTTTCTTTTAGGGTCCTCACTGCATGGGCCTGGAACGTAGTCCTGGCTGGTGGGGACCCCGCAGTTGAAGTCCCAGAGGTGAGCAACACTGCATAAGCACAGGACTTGCTGGGGGCTGGTTTGGGTCAGTGTCCTCGTAGCCTGGATGACCTGGAGAAGGCTAGCAGCTCCAGAGAGCAGATGATGCCATGGGTCAGATTTGGAGATGGAAATCTGGACAACGGTCAGGCTAAGCTGGTAAGGCTGGGTCACAGTAGGTAGCTCGGGGCCAGTAGATGCACTGACTCTGAGCAGAGCCAACTTTAGCTCCAAATCAGCACCAGAGACAAGTTAGGTCGGTCCCAACTGGTAAGATCCAACCTTTATCATGCTGAAACAAGAGCAAAGCATTCAAAGGTCCTTCTCCATCCAGGACAGCCCCAGTTATGTCAGCCTGGCTTCCTCCAGCTCTAGCCAAACCAGCGATAAGCACAGCCAGGTGGTTTAGTGCCTGCCAGCAGCTGGGCAAGGGTTGTTCTGTCTCTCACTCGCACACTGCATGTGGACTAGCAGATTTAAATGCACAGCTCCCGTTCATTTCAGTGAAGACTGAAGCATCTTAATAATTTCCCAGTAGTGACCTCTTGGTAATGCCGTAAGGAGCAGAGTCCCAAACATTCAAGAGCCATGATTCTCTCCTAAGGACAGCCAGGACCTGCTAATACTCACAAGACAGACAGCAATATGCACACAGGGGAGTCCTTTTACCTTACTTAACCTCCTAGGCCCCAAATGGCTAACATCTCTTTTTATGCTCCAAGAGCAGATTTAATCATTCCTGCATTAGCAGCTACACTCAGATCAACGTTTTCACCTTAAATGGTTCAAAACCAGTCTCAGATCTGCACACAATTAATATTGTAACAAACAGGCTGCCACGTATTCATCCCAGCTCTGGACATTGCTACCACTTGCTGCATGTCTAACAGTGACTTCAGTCTCCTTTGCTTTCCCCTTGTGTTCTCCTTCCAGGTGTCTCCTATTAAAACCAACATCATAAAGTTTGACCATGTGTGAGAGGGGAGGGAGAGAAGAGAGCCATCAGGAGCAGATGGCATCCTTTTAAAGCTCTTATATTGTGTTGGCATTCACATGGCACTTTCCCAGCCCTCAAAGGTCTCTGTTAGGGTACAACCAAGACCAGGACCAGCACATTTCAGCTCAAAGGGAAAGCAATGAACATCAGCAAAGGAGGGCACACACAGCCTGGTTTTAGCTGCTCATGGAAGTGCAAATGCAAAGGCAGCTCCCTGCTGCCAGCTCCTGGGCTTCAAGACCTTGTTAAAGAGTTATCCTCTGTGACACCCAGGCTGAGCAGTCACAGGACTGAGCCCAGGAGTATCAGTCAGGTTCTGGTTTATTCACCCCTTCTCCCCCACCCTGCCAGGCCAGGCAGGATTAGCCAAAAGCAAAGCCACTGCAGCCACGTGCTGTAGATGTGGGGCCCCATTGGCATGGGCAAGATGAATCTATTGCCATAAAGAGAGGTAAAGGAGCCCTATTGCGAAACGTAGGGTTCAGCTGGCTTCAGGACCTAACACCTGCGAACACAAAACCAGTGCCAGGTTGTCAGAAACCAAGTCTGTCAATTTGTATCTGAAAGAACAGTTTCATAGAGAAAACCTGACATTTTACATCCTCTCTTATTCCTCTGTATGTTAATAAAACATGTTGGTTTTTGAAAGGAAAGTCTCTGTGTGTTCCTTATTAAGCAGCAGGGGGTCTGCAAAGTCTGCTAAATACTTAATTGAGTGCCAGCAGGTTCCTTTGGTAACTGCAGGTCTCCACTGAAGAGACAGAGGTGTCCCCCCGGGGCAGAGCAAACTGGGAAGGTTCACAGTCCTGCACCCCAGCACGGGGCAGAAAAACGCCTGTTATTTCACACCACATTACACCCGATGAAAGGCTTTCCCTTGGCTAGCTGCCGGCGGATCCAAACAAGGCCAGGGTTTCAGCATTGTACTCTTCAGACCTGCTCATGGGGAGTGGACTCAGCTTGAGGCTGCCTGCATTCTTGGGGTTTAAAGGAGGGCAAGGGGTTTGTGTAATCATCTCACCCCCAAATGAGCAGAGGAGCGTTTTATAGTGATCTGTTAAAACGTGAAGACTGGCCACGTTACTTGAATGCATCCAGAGGAGGGCAATGAAGCTGGCAAAAGGACTGGAAGGCATGTCCTGTGAGGAGAGGCTGAGGACGCTGGGGTTGTCTGGTCTGGAGAAAAGGAGGCTGAGAGGCGACCTCATTGCTCTCCGCAGCTTCCCGAGGAGGGGAAATGGACAGGGAGGTACCAGCCTCTTTCCCTGGTCACCAATGACAAAACACGAGGGAATGGCACAAAGCTGCGCCAGGGGAGGTTCAGACTGGGCATTAGGAAAAATGTCCTTGCTGTGAAGGTGGTCAAACACTGGAACAGGCTTCCTGGTGAGGTGGTTGATACCCCATGGCTGTCAGCGTTCAAGAGGCACTTGGATAATGCCCTCAATAACTTGCTTTAACTTTTTAGTCCTGAAGCGGTCAGGCAGTTGGATCCTATCTTTGTAAGCCCCTTCCAACTGAACTATTCTAATTCCTGTTTGAGTCAGCAGCCCTGGGACCAGTAACAGAAAGATTTAAATCAGAAGAGGGTGCTGCCTCTCTCAAATCCTGATTTTACACAGCACTGAACCCCTCTGCTCCCTGTGGACACGGGGGCAGACTAGTTCTGTGCACCAGACTACCTGCATCGCCATAAACAATCTGAATATCCTGGGCAGAAAACAGCAACAACATTTGGAGAGGGGAAGAAATAAAATGGAAGAGTGAAAGAGCTGCCTTCCAGCTATCATTTTCTGTACCTGCGTGACCTGAACACAGCAACACCTCCGCAGCATCAAACTTCATACACTTTATTATTAGAGAAAATACATGTTTGCATCAAAGTAGTCAAAAAAAAAAAAAAAGAAAACCTCTTGACACAGGGAATTCAAAACACAGACATTATACACATCCATGGGGACTGCCATCCCCAAATGCTACTGCATCTCTTCCTCTCTCTGGGCCCTGTATTCCCTCATGCTCTTCTGCAAACAAGAGCAAAGGACAAATGTTAACAGCATATATCTGAACAATTCACACACTGGTGCCACTACCCTGGTCTGCGCTGTGAATTCTCTGGCCAGTGCCTGGAAAGCCTGAGGGACCCAAAATGCTCTGACAGAGCTCCAGGTACTTTCAGAAGTGATTGAGCCTTTAGTCACTCCGAGACAAAGGAAGCCAGGCTGTGCCGCTGTGTCCAGGTGCAGGGGCATGCCCTACAGAGAATTTGTGCAGGCACTGGCCTCATCCTGCTAGAGGCTTTGAGGAAACACCCATCTCCTTCGAGCAGATAATCAAGCACACGTGGGAGGACATAGCAGCTCAGCCTCCAGTACCCTGGGTCTCCTCACCAGCCCCCAGCTCCACCTCCCAGCCACTCTCCTGCTCAAATGCACACCGCAGAGGCAGCACTCAGAGCTGTGCAGTCCACAGACTGGCCACGGGACATGGCAGGGAACCTGCAGGTCAAGCATAGCCTCTTGTGGGTGCTTTGGTACTTCCCCTCTCACAGGGAAGCAAAAAGTTCGGAAGTGTTCCCATTTAAAAGATGGGCAGTCTGAGAACTCCTTCCTTAGGGGCTGAGGACTTTGAAAACTACAGTCAAACCAAGGTCAGGCAGAGAATGTCTGAAAAAACTATCATGTTTTTCACATCAGAAGTGCCTACAACACAGTTCTCAGCCCCTTCCTATCCCCTCTGAGACCAAGAGACAGAAAAGGCCCCTGAGCTCTTCAGGGAACAGTCTCACCTCAAAGGTGTTGAGGACGTGCTGGCAAACGCCCATCAGGTCGTTCAGCCCTTTCCGGAACGGCTCAACAGCAGGAAGGGACCCTTCAGGAAAGAAGGTGCATTAGTGAAATGGGAGGTGGCTGGGGACCTCTCCCTCTCCACTGCAAGGCAGCGTGGCTGTCACCAAGTCCCCGCGACAAGGAGAGGCTCTTACACAGCACTCAGATACGTGCCCACACGCTTCTGCCTCCCAGCCCACCACCAAGAGCCTGAGACCTGAGCTCAGTGTGGTGGCTCATGAGCAGCAGACACTTACCCTGCAGTTAGTCCCATGAGGAAGGGGTTCTCTTGGCAAGGCCAGACTGAGCAGCAATTATTTTTAAGAAATTAAAGAGTCAGCAAGCACAGACTAGCTACTTGCTTCCGGGAACTGGCTTCTACATATCTGATGCTCAAGGGAACAGCCCCGTGAGGAAGGAATGAAACAACAGCATCCCTGTGGGCAGCAGAACATGCAGGGCCTGGGTGGAAGGCAGCAGGTGAGAAAAGGGATTGGTGTGCTGGGAGGAACGAGTGACTGCAAGAGGCTCAGAGTCATCAGTGCTACCTATTATCAAGGGACAAAGTCCTCTTTGGGAGGCAAGTCAGTGGAACAGCACAGACAGCTGAGGCTTTTCAAGAGAGCCTCAGGTCATAGCTAAGAGGGAGGAGGAACAAATTATCTTGTTGCAGCCAGATATGTCAGCACAGTTTCCAAACCCCACACTGATTTAAGGGCAGATCAGCCCTGACAGTGAGCAGATCTGTTCTACCCTGGCGCTGCGGTGCAGGGCCTGCTGCCAGCTGACCCAGACACCTGGGCCATGGGTTCCTCAGGCCTCAGCTGGCCAGATGCTGCTCAGCTCTACAGCTGGGAAACAGAAGAGCTGCAGCATAAAGCCCAGGGCAGCCTCCCCAGCTGAGCAACAGGACACAGCAGTTGCAGATGGCTAGCAGAGAAAAGGGCTTTCTTTTTTGTTTGAACAAGCCAAGGCTGAAACCTGACATGAGCGGTGGAAATCCCACAGAAGCACCCCAGACACAAAGGGAAGACGCATGTCCATACCTCTGGTCTGGATCCGGAAGTTAATCTTGCTTTCAGAGGGGTGTGTGATGCAGTAGCCACAGAACTCCACATCGGGGCTGCAGGAGGGGAGAGAGGAGAAGAGAGCAGTGAAACCCAGGCCTGCTCACAGCACATCTCAGGAAAGTCAGAGGCTCAGGCCATCCAGACCTGCTGGGGCCCATGAAACTTATAAAGCAACTGGGGGTATAGGAGGGGTATGCTGAAGGGAAACAACTTGTGTAACTTTATTCATATTCTCCACCTCTGAGCTTCAGATTTGCAAAGGAAGGATAGACCTGGCATGCTCCTAGACACCAGCCTAGCACCACCAACTGTCCAGTAGCCATCTACAGAAGTTAAAATGTCCTCAACATGTCAGACATTAAATTTCCTCCACAACTAATCATCAAGGAGGAGTGAGGGCTAGTTGTCACCCAAGGGATGAAAAGCTAGAAGCCAAGAAAGGTAAGACAGCCAACAGGACAGAGATCTCACCAGCCAGCCCTACCCCTCTGCACTCAAGTGAGAGAACAAAGTAGCACAGATATGTTAGCCAGGGTCAACTAAAGGTCTAGATAATCATGCAAATCAAGTCAATTCACAGGTCAGGGGAAGGAAATAGGTCAAACACAGCCCAGAGATCACCAAGGCAGATCTACAATGATGAATAAGGGCTGTATCCAGATCAATAGCATCCATAACCCAGTACAGGCAAAACTGTAGCCAAACTGAAGACTAGTCCTCCAACCACACAGCTCAGACAAGCACTAAAAGCCCTGAGCTGAGCTTAAATAGGGCTCTTGGGCCAATGGGCAGGGTGTGGGTGGAGGCCCCAGGTGAGGCTGGTCAGGCCCATTAAGGTTTATAAGTGCCTTCTGTACAAGGAAAAAAAGCTGATCTTATGAAGAGAGACAGTAGGTAAGCAGTCTTTGATACTATGCCTGATATAAAGGCCCTAATAAATGTGTATGGAGGCAATTTCTGATTATGTATTCTATTCCAGTATTGACTGAGATGCAGGTCAAGAAAGAGAAGACCAGGGTAGGAGACAGAAGTGCCCTCAGCAATACTAGGCACCCTGGAGGCTCTACTTACTTCTTCATGACCATGTATCGGAGGGAGTTGCCAAGCGTGTGGTCTTCATCGTGCAGCACAAATGTGACGCAGTTTCCATCTGTCCCATCTGCCTGGACCTGCCACAAAATGGGAAAGAAGAGATGCTGTAAGGCTCTTTGAGGTAACAAACACCAGGATGCTGGTGAAAAGTAAGTTACTGTGTCTAGCTGATTCAGCTAGACCAGAGTCCCTGAGTCACCAGGGGCTGAGAACTGCATCTGCTGCTCTTTCAGCAACCTGTGCTCCCCCTCCCCATGCAGGGGGTGCTTTTGGGGGACACTGTGTGTGAGCTCAGGTTGCAGGCTGCTAACTCTGATCCAAGGGAGGGCTTGTTACTGAACCCTGTAACAACAGCAGCCAGCCCCTAACCCCACTGCTTTAGGCTCAGGTGCCCCAAAAGTGTGCTACCAGCCACTGCTTCCTGAGAAGTCTGGTTGGGGATCCCCTCCAAAGCCACTGAGCCCCCTAATGAAGTGCTCAGCTGCCAGAGGGCTGCTGATCCCCTGACCTCTCCCCAGGCTCCATGGAGCCTGAGGTGCCCAGACAGCCCCAGCTGCTTCCTCTCCTGGCAGCAGAGAGAGGCTTCGAGGTTAAGCGCTGAGCCTGGCCGGATGAGCGCCGATCTCTTTGCATCCTGCCCGTTGCCAAATCCTCAACTGCTCCAGCAGTTCTGTAACCCCCTCGTGCAGCAATGTCCCCCGGCGCTCCCCTTCACTTCCCGCAGGTACAGCTGCCCCAGGGAACTGACTCAGCAGCTTAGCGAGGAGATGAAAGCTGCTTTCTGCAGAAGAGATCACCTGGATGTGCAGCATGACTCAAGGGCAGGTTCCCCGCACACCAGCTGTCGCAGAAGAGCAGATGTGATGCAGCAACACGAGGGTGTTGGCCTGATCCAGTCCCCCTTGCCTCCCAGCATCTCACAATCCATTATCAAAGCTGTGAGTCCTACTGGTGATTAAAACAAGGAGTGGCAGAAACACCTTCCCTTGGCACAGCACAGCAATGGATGAGTTGCCACAGGCCACCTGGAAGACACCCTGCCTGCTCCCCTGCTTGCTAGACCCTCCCTCTTCCCAGAAACAGCTGCTAGCCTCAGTCCCCCCTGCTGTTGTGCTCTGCAAGCAAGAATTTACTAAAATTGCTAATCTCAACTGTCCTTAAGAGCTCTTTTTCCTAGGACTGCAGGCTAACTCAGGAGGCAGCTGCCTGCCAGGACAGGTTGCCTGGCCCCCGTGGTGCTCCCTGCATTCAGGTGCAGCTCTGCACGTATGAGAGCAAGGAGATGGTTTTCCAGGCCGAGAGCAAATATTTACAGCTGAGTTACAACTGTTGCATAAAGATAACTTGAAAAATAGAATGCCTGGGGCTCAAACACAGCTCTGGGAGTTGCAACCGACTTCAGAGTCCTTCCCAGAGCTGAAGGAGCTTTTGTGTGCAGGAAGGTGAGGGATGGGACAAGATGCATCTCCTGGATGGTGGCTGGGGCTGCAGCAAGTGCCTGAGAGCAGCAACACAATGAATTTAGCTGCCTCCACCTCCTTAGCACAGTGTAAGTACCCAGCGCATTGATCTGGCAGATAAAAGCCAGAGCATGGCTGTTTCACACAGCCATAAGGAACACATTGTGCCGAATCTGCTTCGCAATTTGATTTTTTTTCCTTTTTTTCCTGTGGAGACTTCTCTGATACGGTCCTGCTGAGCTCCCGAATTGTAAGCTTCCCCACTTCTCACCCAGCCATTGGCCCACCTAGTCAGGTATCTCTCCTCTGGCACAGATGCTGCCTGAGGCTTCAGAGGAAAACCAACATCTTCCCCAGTAAAACACATTTGAGAGTAGGATGATTCCTCCCTGGTCCCTGCAGCATCAGGCCTGCACCCTGAGGCTGAGATTTCTCATGAGTCCCAACCTAGAGTTGTCCTGGTATTGCACTATCCATTGCATGAAAAATTGTTCTCTTATGAGCCAAAAAAAAGTCCTGACGCCTGGAGTAGGGAATCCTGCTCTTGTGGAGTTTTTCCCCTCTTTGGTTACATGCTGATTTGCCAGTACTTTTACTCAGTTGTCCTTATTTCTGTATCATGGCAGAGGCAGAAGGAAAAGATGAGATCTTTAGCATTGATCAAATTCACTAGGAGCCCCCCAGGGACAAGAAAGATGGAAAAAACCTCCACCTTTCCCCGGGTCACCCCGGGGAACCCCAGCAAGGTCAGACACAGCCCTGGTGCTCCAGCCACCCCCATGTCCCACAGTCTCCTTTCCCGGCTAGGCGAGCCGAAGAGCTGCAATCTCGCATCCTCCAGAAGTCCTTGTGCTCCGAGGTGCTGCGACTGATGATGCTTGATTACTTAACGGTGTATTTACAACTTAATGGTGTATTAACGTTGTACTCGGTGCCTTGGCGGATACATTAGTACGGAGATGGATGGGATCAGATAAGCGGGTGGACAACAGTCCTATGAGTTGCCTGTCTGCTATACTCACTGGGGTTCACGCACAGCTTGTCTTTGTGTCACAATATACGGTCCCTTGGTCCTCAAGAGCCGGTATGGCTTCCTACACGTGCTCTTGCTCACCGAGCAATGCGCTGGTTTGCTGCCAAGGGCCTCCCTGTACCTGCAGCTCTTCAGCCACCAGCGGCACGCACCGCGGCACGCTCGCGGGGTTAGGATTAGGATTAGGATTAGGATTGCGCTTCCTGGTGCAACGCTGCCTTTCCTCCCGCACAGCTGGGACGAGAACCTGGCTCTGCAGAGCTGCAAAACATAACTCCCGACCCAGACTGCCGCCACGAGGCTCCGTGTGGCCTGCCGCGCCACCGGGAGACGTTTAGGGGCCGCCCCCCCCCGGAGCCCCGCCGCCCCGCCCGGCCCTCACCATCTCCAGCGCGCCCTTCCTCTCGCCTTCCTCCGCCATGGCCGCCGGACTACAGCTCCCAGCGGGCCCCGCGCGAGCCCGGCGGCAGGGATAGGTGGGAGCCACGTGGTGCAGAACTACGAATCCCAGCGGCCCTACGCGGCGGNAGGGGAGCCGCCGTGAGGGGGCGGCGGGGCCTGGGGAGGCCCGGGCCGCCGTGAGCCGCTCGTTGGGCCGGTGGGGGGGTGACTCACGGGAGCTCCGCGTCGCCGGTAGCTTAGGGTGGAGGTTTGTGGGGGTCCGGAGGACCGGGTTCGGGTAGATAAACAGCTGGGCAGGGGAGGCTGTAAGGGTACGGCCGTGTTTGAGGGTGCCCGTACGCGGTACCTGCTTGTTCAGCAGCTGAGGCGTCCTGTTTCTTCACCCCGCCTGTAAAACCGTAAAATAATAAAATAACCGCGTGATGTTGCCTTCCAGCAGGGGTGACGGGCCTGGGAGAGAAACGGGGTTAATCGCATCCAGCGGTGTGTTTTTGCGGTGGTGAAGTAAGCTACGTATGCAGAGAGGAAGCTAAACTTCTGCAAAGCTCCTGCTTGAACTTCGTGCTTCTCAGGCTTAAAATGCCCAGATAAGCTGCTGGGCTCAAAGCTGCGCTATCTGTTAAAGAAATAATACCTTGGAGAAGCTGGGGAAGGGTTAAAGGGAAGTCTGGGCTACTTTCTGCTGAAGTCACCACACTTAAACGATCTTTTTATTGCAGTCTGGCAGCTTGCGGAGTTGCAACACCGGCACTTGTTTCACTTTTAAAGTCAGTAGTAACGCGATGCCCTATGTCTTCTCTACAGAGGATTTCTGGACATACGAGCAGTAACCTCCTCCATCCCTTCTGGGCACTGAGGCTGTGAATGTTTTGGTCAAGAAGAAGGACTGAGGAGTCCCCCTTGGCTGGTAAGGGCAGTGCTGCTGAGTGACAGAGGATGGGCACAGTTTTTCTGGCTTGACTTCTTGCCCCAGCTGTGCTAACCGTCATCCAGTAGTTTATTCCAGGTCTTCGGTGAAGTCAGAGCAACAGACAAGTTGTTTCCATTTCACTTGAAAATAATACATCATCTGCTGTGCTTGGGGCTTCATTAATGAGGTTTTAAACATTACATGCAAGATTGAAGCTGTGTCTTTGTCATTCTTTAAGATGCTGCAGGTTTTTCGTTCTCCTTCTGTCAAGTATCGGGAGAGAACCTGTAGGCAGCAGCATGCTGCGTCTTGCAGCGTGACCTGCAATGCCTAAATAGCCACTGGGATACGAATGCAATACCCAGCTCACCTTTGTACATCTCTACTAGCTGCCCGATGCTCTGGGCACAGCTTAAGGAGCTCTTTGGATCTGTGGTGTTTTCTGGCTGGCTGAGGATTGCAACTTTTTCCCTCTTTTGTTCCTGTTTTGGAGCCTTTCCATGCGAGGCCTACCTGGAATCCCTAAGTGAGTTTTGTTTTTCTTTTAAGAAGGTTTAGTCTTGGTTATTTCCAGCCATTAAATATCCTAAGTTGAGACAGAAACCAGTTGTGATCTCTAGGCTATATGAAGGGGCAAAAAGGGTTGATTTTAAATTGATTTAATTCCCGAGTCTTGTAACTTCTGAGAAAAGCTGTTTTCTAGCACTGTAATAGATTCCTATTACTAATAAAAGTAATAGATGTTTTTTTACAGGGCTGGATGTGACACTGCTTGGAGAGAGAAATATATGCTCCTTGCTAATCTGTTTTACTTAATCCATTCTGCTCCAAGCTGGGAAGGGTGTCATTGCAAAGTAGGTGGCTGCTGAGAACTGGGATTTCAGGGAGCTGCTTTCCCTCCAGTCACAGGACTGCAGGGGCTTCAGGTTGTCCGGCTGACTTCTAAGACCTTGGCAAGCCCCCTGGCTTGTGGTACTACTGAATTTTCAGCTCACTAACGTGCATTCTGCTAATACCCTCTATTAAAAGCGTGGAGACTTGTAACAAGTCTTTGAACCTGGAGTTTTTCCACTTCAGGAATTAAGGTGTCTCTTAGCTTGTGTTATTTTGCTGGGGTTAGTTGCTGTCTTGCAAGCTGCTGATCTTTTGCAGTGTGTGGGGGGGTGTTTTTTGTGTTTTGTTGTGTTTTTGCAACTGCTCCTTTGTATTGGTCCTGTTCCTTGAGTGACTGTGATGTAAAACGACATTCTTGATATAAAAGATACATATTTTTGATATTTGTCAGTCACCTGATTGCTCAAGGCTTAGTCGTGTTTGTTTGCTCCTGGCTGTGACCTTGTGTTGTACCACACAGACAGTTCCGGTTCATTTGCTGGACCGGCCGAGACACTGCAGATGACTGTGCCCTGGTGGGTCTGATCTGGCATGGTTGTATAAATTCCTCTTGTTTTAGCTAATATTGTTGCAGATCAGTGTGCTGTTGTAACTATTCACAAATTGTTTGGCTTGTGGTGCCCAGCTGTTCCTTGTTGGTAGCTCCCAAAGAGATCAGTCCCCTGCTGAAGAGGTGTTGAGTGGGTAGAAAACAGGATGAAGTGTATTTTGTGTAGCTTGCACCCTCTGGCTAAATTAGGCAAAGCTAAGGTGTAGGAGAGGGCACTTAGTCCAAGCTTGTGGATGACTGTGGACACTTAATGATTTTTTTTTTCTGGGAAAATGTTTGTGCTCTTTCTCTGTGGCCCTGACAGGAATGAGCTGTTTTCTCTTTAATCAGGAGAAGCTCAGAACAGTTGCATGGCAGTTAATCATTTCTTTTAGCAAGATCAGAATCAGCTGTGTGGCTGCCCTTGCCTCTGGTGTGATAACCATTTAACTTGAGTTATCAAAGATTTAGTTTTGTTTTGTCCTTGTCTATTAGCTTGTTGGCTTTGTTTTTTGGCTTGGCTTCTCTTCTGCTTCAGCTTCTTCAGGTGGAGGCAGTGGCTCCTGCAGAAAGCTTCCAAGAAGTTACGTATTCCTTTGTGCTTTAGCTGAGTAATCCCCGTTTCTATTCAGTGCCATGTCCAAATGCTCACATCTTACACAAACAATGGTGAATGCTTCAGGTCTGTGGAGAGGGGACTTGCAATTAGTAACTTACTCGGCTTGTGCTTAACTGGAGGTAGGTGATTCTTGACTCGGAGCACGAGAGCCTGGCTTTGTGACCCTCAGACTTGCATGTCTGTGGTGCTGTGTCCGAGCGAAAGCTGAGAGCTTTCGGAGGCCAAAGGCAGCAAAATGTCACTGGAACCTGTGACTGCTTTTCCTGCTCTAATGCAATCAGTGTGTGGCTGATGCAGCAATTTAAGGCTGGCTTGAAGAGAATACAGCTGTGCCAGGCTGCCCCCTTAAATTTTCTGTGGCAGGATGTTGGGGAGCTCAGTGCTGGGAGCACCCTCAGATAGTTTGTATTGGTGCGTTTGTGTGTTGAGCAGTCTCTGAGCTCTTCTAGGTGCAGCTTTCCGGAAAGAAGTTTGGATTTTCTGCACCGAGGCAGCTCTAAAGCACTCCAGGCAAGATGTGATCTGGCAGGCTGGGTCGGTGATGCTGGAAGGAAATACTGTGGTCAGGCTTGTAAGAGGCTTTGCAAATGACTTGGCTGTCTGCTTGTCATGTGATGTTCTTGCCAGTTGAGCTCGATGAAGTGGTGCAAGAAAGGACTGGATGCCTTGGAAGCGAGTTTTTAAACCCCTGTAAGCGATTTGCTCTGAACTGGTGCTGCTGGGACTTGGTAGGCCTTTGTATAACTCTTAATTGGTGCTGTTTGGGAAGAGCAGTGTTTGAGCAAGGGCAGCACTAAAACTTAAGTACTGGGAGAGTCAAAACCTTGACTGGGGCTGAACTGTGGATCTGACATGGCTGGCCACCTGCTCTGCTGCTTGAGGATATTATCTGCGCTTCCTAATATTTCTCCCTGGAAAAAAAATCCTACACTTTTGTGGAATAAGTGATCTTCTGTGTTAGAAATGGCTGTACTGAGTCAGACCAAACGTGGGTCTGGCATCTGACTACTGGGATGCCTAGGGAGGAGTGGAAGAATAGGAGAAACTTGAGAGAAACTCTTAGGCTCCAGTGTGTGGCTGCTTGGATGCTATTGGTTTAATAGGGATTCTTTTCTTCCATAAACTTGTCAGTTACTTTTTGAACTTGTGTGAACTGTCTTTCTCCACGATATTATATGGGAATGAGCTTCAGAGGATGCACTGTGTGAACAACTGCTTCCTTCTGCTGGAACCTGTTCTTGAACTTCTCATTTTTGTATTAGAAACAGTGCGTAATCACAACTTTCTTCTCTGTTTTTATATTCTTTCTCCCCGAATATCTTTGGGCTGAAGAGTTTCCGCTGAAGAAACTTACTTTGTTCTTACAGGGAAGAATTGTGTCACCCTTGCTTTTCCATGTTCTGTGACTGCCATGATCTTCAGGTGGACATTGACATTGATTGCTTATAATAAGCACCATCTGTCCCTGCCTTCAAAGATCATCTCCTTCAGATCTTCTTGGATGTAAAATGATCTTGGTTTTTTTTCCTGTAATGCTGACAGACTTGATGTTAGAGGGCAGTTGTGACCCTGCAAGTCAGCATACCTATGGCCGGGGGAGGAAACACAAACCTGGCTGTCTTTCATCTGTTTCTACTGATGCTTTCAACTGAGCTGGAGTTTGCGTCCTTCAGCCCGGAGGGCGGAGGGACGAGGCAGGTAAACACCTCGCTTTCTTCAGCAGCAGCAAAGGGGACTCCTCATCCTTCTCCTTCCTAACAGGCTTTGTGTGACAGCTGGCTGTAAATCCCGTTGTTTAAATCCCTCAGCCGTGTCCAGATGAGGATGGTGGGAGGGAAACGAGCAGTGTGCGAGTACTTGGGCACGGCACAGTGAGAGCAAGGGAGGTTGTCATCTCATCAAGAACAGCAGGTAACATGTTGTCTTTGTTCTGAAAATAGGTCTTGTTCTGAGATGGGGTAGATGAGAAGCCAGCCATGCAAAGCAGCACAAGGGGCTTCCCCTGTATCCTTGGTAGAAATGATGGGGCACATGCGTGGGTCTGAGAGGCGCCGATTTTAAGCCAGGAGGAAGTGAAAGAAGCAGATCTATTTGAGGAGGGGCTGCAGCCGAGTGCTCTGGTGCTTCCTTTCCCCTGCAGTTGTTGATGAGCTTTTGTGGTACCGCTCATGAACAGCAGAGGAGAACAGCTTCTGGCTGCGTAGTGTGGGGCTTTTTGTGTGTCCTCCCTTCCCTTTTCCTGACGCTATGAACTCCCTCACTTTTTCTAGAGTGCACTTTGCTGGGTGCTGTCCTCTGGAGCAGCGTTGGCTGAGGACTTTTGCTGCTCAGCTTCCCACTTTGTTTGCTGTGGTCTCTTGTCAAGCTAATCCTTTGCCTTCTGTTCCTTAGGTGGTGCTGGCTCTGAACTCCTCGGTGCTCCCAGATGAGTTAAGGATTGTGGCATAATCATGGAGCGTCTTCTCTGAATTAATCCACAAGTTTATTCTTTTCCCCTCCAATCTTGAGCTCTTACTGCTGCAGGAGGTTACCTGTTGCTGGCCAAGCCTGAATCCCTCAAACTCTGGCTGACAGAAAGCAGAACTGTGAGCCCCGGTGCAGTAGTGATTGCATCTTAACTTCACGGTCTTGTTAACAGCCCTGCCTTCCTCCTGTCATCTTTTCCATCATTGCGCTGAAGTAGCTGTGTAATCTTTCCAGCCAGACCGCAGAGGCTTCTAGACACAATACAAGGCAGGCAGTATCAGGGCAGTCAAGTGCAAAGTGAAAAATGTGATTTTTCTTTTTGTAGGGTCAAAAGTCTTTCTACGTCTTTCCTAAGCAGAAAAGAGGCTTATGGATGTACTGAACCAGGCGAGCAGATGTTACAGATGTCTGGCATGGTTTCACACGTTAAATCTTAGGTCTGCCATTAGATTAATGTGATGATACTTGAGCTGATTAAGCGTGTCCCTTTATGTGACAGCAGGCATGTTCTTCTCACTCTGGAGACTTCACAGAAGTCTGGCCCTCCAACAAGTGTGTGCCGTGGCCAGTACGGCTTGGTACGTGTGCAGGAATGATGGCTTGTAGAAAGGGTGTGTTGCTGTGGACAGTCAGTCTGCAAATGTGCTCTCTTGCTTTGAGAAGTGCAGATTATGTGCTTTTATAGAAGTTTTGGTGCAACAGTGAGCGTCTCCAGACTGTAAAAAGTAGATGTGGTGTGACTGGAACCAAGTGGCAGCTTTTCTCCCTCGGTGTGATAGCATTCAAAACCAAGGCATCGCTCTTGAACTGAAGTTGTGTGTCAGGGATGGTGGGCTTCGTCTGTATAAGGAACTCCTGTTAACATCGCTGCAGGACACTTACTTCCTTTCTGAAGTGTAGCTTGCTGGCCACAGGCAGCTTCTGTGAGAAGCAGGAAAAATCTGAAGGGTCCGTTGAAGAGCAAAACAATGTACCAGTAGCTAGAAATCTAGGTGGCAAAATTCATTAGGGGATCACTGACTGTAGGACACCATGCAGTTGCAATTTTAAAAAAACAAAACCACCACATCCACCACCAACAAACTACTCTAGAGGTTCTGGTAGTCTTGGTGATGTTCTGAACCCGAAAGGGGAAATGAGAGAAGCTTTCTGATAACGATATCCTGTCAAAGTACTGAATGCACTCCCTCCCATTACACTGAGGGCTGAGCGAATATTGTGAAGACTAAAATGTTTTCTCTGTCAAATAACACAAGCCAAATTCTTGTGGTCTTTTTACTTCCAGGTAGTGTGAAGTCATGGCTATCCTGTTTGCTGTCGTGGCGAGGGGCACAACCATCCTTGCCAAGCATGCCTGGTGCGGAGGAAACTTCCTGGAGGTGACCGAACAGATACTGGCGAAGATTCCTTCCGAAAACAACAAACTGACCTATTCACATGGGAAGTGAGTAGTGTTTCTCTTCTGGATGTTAGAGGAGAGACTAGCCAACATGCGTGAGGACTGGAATAAATGGAGGTAGCAAAATTCAGTTCTTAACAACGTATTTGGATGTGTTACTGTGCTCAACAGCTAGTCTTTCCCCCAGGATTTTGCAGAAAAACCAGGACTTGAGTTTAGCTTAAGAAATAAGTACCAAGGCAGTTGATATGAAATGAAGTTTTCTACCCTTATACAGCTTCCAAAGTGAATTGGAAGGTGCTCAGCTGTGGATGTGTATTTGGCTTGTTGAATCTGCTGGCTTTTCTGAGGCTTGAACATGGCTTTAGGCAAAAATGTCACCCATCTCAGATCACTTGTGCATCCTGGTTGCTTTAAGATAAGTCACGCAGGCAGTTTCTTTTACCGTCATCCTGAGCTACCACAAAGCCAGTGTGCGGGACAGAAGCATTTATCCCAGGCTCGTACAGATCTCTGAACAGCCCTTGGTCGATGTTGATAGAATGGAGGGTTTAAACATAGCATCTCCTGGCACTATGCTAATTTATTGTGTATGTGAAGTGAATAAGTTAATGTGCTGATGTGCAAACTGAAGAAAGAACTGCAGAGAAAACAGATTTATCAGCATCAGATGCTATTTCAGCTCTCTTTTGAATTAGCATTGCAGTTTGCATTCTCAGTGTTGTCCAAGCTGTTTTGGCTGCCTGAGGATTCAGAAGACAGGAATTCGGGTGGCCTTCCTTCATCCTTCCCAGCCTTGGGACCACTAAGAGTTCCTAGGGAAGAGCTTTCTGAGGAAGCTGCCTGCTCTGTGGTCTAAAGCACTTTGGATGCTGAATCATTTTCTACCTTAATTTTAAGGGAATAGTCATTTCCTTTTGTTTTACCGTTGCCTTGAGTGCTACTCAACCAACTACAAAATTGAGTTTTAGGGGTGCCACGGTGCGTTCTTAGAGTTGAAAGCGTGAGTTGTGGTAGAGGTTGACTGCTCTTTGCTGGGAGCGCCCAGAGGTAGTTAACCAATGCATCTACACTTGCAAAGCATGCTGTGAAGTGTATAATCTTTTGCTCACTGCTGAAGGTTTCCTTAACGAGGATTCAACAAGCGTTGCAGAAGATCACTGCAGTTTGTGATGTGGTTGTTCTGCTTTGCATTGTGCTGTTAAAAATTAGCAGGTGCCATTCTGCAGCTCTGGGTACTGAGCTTAGCATCAGTGTCTCCTCTGCTAAAGTTTAGTCTCTTCTGACAGGTCTTCTGTTGGCTTTGTTTTTCCTGTGTGTTGGAAGAACAACCTCTTTGGTCAGAATCTGTCAACCCTGTCTCCCTTCTGGGAGAGGGGAAGGAAGAGTACCTAGCCATGCCTTTGGGCACAGGATTAAGTATTTTCCCACATGCATGCTTTGGAGCTGGCAGCTTCTTCCTGTTGTCAAAAAAAAAAAGGCAAGGATTTTGGTTTGTAGAGATACAGAATAGCCTCTTTCTTTTTTTTTTTTTTTTCCTTCCCCCTTGCATGATCATCTTACCCAGATGGATTGTTAAAGCCGTGAAGCTGAGTGAGCACGAGGAGTTGTCATTCTTCCTGTCTGCAGGATTTCAGAGATCCTTCTGCCTTGTCAGGGTCCCAGTCTATAGGCTAGAGAATTGCACCATTACCTGTCTTGGATGGTTACTTTATTCTGCAACAGAAAAAAATAAGCTTATATTCCATTTAATGAGGGTTGGTGTTTTTTAAGAACAACAACTTCTAGGTATTTCGTATAATCTCCAAGGAAAACGAGCCTTCTAGCATCAGGAGTTCTTGGGGTTGTTCTGTCTCTGCTGTTATGATTCTTTTGCAAGTCACTGGGGAGTCCACAAGGCAGTGTCTTTACCTCTCCCTTCAGGAAGGAGGGGCAATAGCTGTAGATATGGAGGGACTTTTTTAAGAGCTTCAGGCCAGCAACTATACTTCTAGCACACCCCTGAGGCTTATTTCAGTGTCCAGTTATTCATATAATACAAACCCTGAGTTTTAAAGCTACAGGGCTGCGTCCTTAAAGCTGTACAAGGCAACTGCTATGCAGCATGTGCATTAACTCCCTTTTATTCTAGAGTTTGTAGAAGGGGTCCAAATGCTGGTGGTGAGGGGACAGTGTCATGAAAAACAACAGCTAAAGCCAGTGAGTTGAACTAATCTGCTCTGATCAGTTCTGGTTTGGATTTAGTTGTGTATGAACTTAAGTTTGTTTTTTTCTTTTTTTTTCTTTTCTCATGGGCCTAGAAATAACAGCTTGGTTTCACTTTGAGAGGAAGATGCTGCTTTGAATTGCTTTGCACCGTCTTTCAGGTTACTGACAGTTGCATTTAACTAACATCTGTGTTTGCTCAGCACCACTCAAGGCATCTTTATGTGAATAGTTAACGCAGCCACATGCTTCCAGCCTGTTTAGCCTGATTATTGTTCTATCAAATCCGTTTTTTCTGTGGTTGCTTTTGTTTTGTAGTCTTCGCAATAAAAACCTAAGGCAGTGCAACCCAGTGGTCATACAAACATGGCTGAAGAAGCAAGTCACTGTACCAACGAGGTTCATTAAAGTATTAAATTTCTCGACACTCCAATCAACTGCAGATAATCTCTGATAAACAAGTTAACTATGCACGGATACTTGTATACACACTGATTAGAGTTAGACATGAATCTTACCCCTGGGTATCCCATCAAGGTGTTGTTTTCACAAGTAAGTAGCTGGAAGAACATGGAACTCAAGTTGTTTGGCAGCTGAATGTCCCACAAAGTTACTGCGAAGCATGGGATGCTGTGAAGTGCATGATGCCAGTCATTCTTCAGTGTGTAAGTGGTCTCTTATTCAGTGTAGCTTACAGGAGAGGAGATGCTTAGCATCTGAACGAAGATGGCCAGGGTGTGTTGGCATCTGTGTGATTTCCTGTAGAGTAATTGGAATTTGCTTTTCTATTTTTCCAGCCCCTGAAGGCCTGTGGACACTAGCATCTTTTAGAAGATAAGTCTTGTGGCAGCTTCAAATGACGTGTTTTTTTCCCCTCTTTGCAGTTATCTGTTTCATTACATCTGCCAAGACAGGATTATATACCTCTGCATCACAGATGACGTAAGTATTTTACTTACAGCTACTGCATATACAGGCTCTCTTTGTGTTTTAGCTTTTTCTGTCTGTATGTCAATGAACAATCAATAATGGGAGCTAATTTGAGATGCCTTTTTTCCATTGGAGCTTGTAACTGATTGGAAGGAGAACACAGCTCAGAAGCCTAAGCCTGAAACTCAAATGCATGTGAACAGCTAGCTTGAAGTTAAGTTCTTATTTCTGCCTAGTTTCTCTCTCAGCAGTCCCAGTGTGGTAGAATCTAGATGTTGAGGTTAGTTTTTAATTGTCGGTGAAATATGCATAATACGCCATTTCTAGAAATGCTAAAACAAAATCTTCTCCCTCACTTGAAAAAAAAATACTGGGTACAAAATTAGAACTACGTATAGTTAAGTAATGTCTGCTTCCAGCTGATGTCCAGGAAGGTGACTGGGATTTGGCTGCTCTTAAAACCCCAGGATAACCAGTCAAATCCTGTAGTGTTATGCACAGTGTGCCTGTTAAGAACAGATAATCGTGGTTTCTTTATGACTGGCTTCGTGCCCCGTACACGTCATTATCTAACTGACTCTGGATGTGGTCTGCTGTCTCCCTTTCAGGACTTTGAACGTTCCAGAGCCTTCAACTTCCTGAATGAAATCAAGAAGAGATTTCAGACCACGTATGGCTCAAGAGCACAGACAGCCCTTCCCTACGCAATGAACAGCGAGTTCTCAAGTGTCTTAGCTGCACAGCTGGTAAGATCCGTTGCTAAATGGGATTGCTCTGACAAGTTAAACTTCTCCCCAGAACGTCTTCCTGTATTTTTTCACTTGTAACCAAAGTGCCACGCTAAGTCTGTGTACGAAGCCAGGGGAATTGGCTGTTTTCCCTGTGCTCTCCCTACAGCTGGGTTGCTTTACTGCTTTGGTGATTAAAAAAAAAAATAAGAGGGGGGGATTAATAGTGATGCATTCGCTGTTTGCACCACGTAGCTGCACTTGAGATGAAATCTTAAAGGTAACATTTGAAATCTCAAATGTAGTTCCAGCTGACTATCCAGTCCAAGATAACATCCCTCTCATTATGAGCAAGACAAATGCATGTTACTCTTTATATTCAACTCAACTTCAAAGCTTGAGTATCTCGTAATTCCAAACTGCCTTTCACTCTCTCCCTCTTACTACATTGTAATTTGTGGCACACTGCTGGAGTGTGATAGGGTATTTGCTTACAGTACAGCTTTCTTTTCAGGAGGCAAGAAAACTGGGCTTGGTTTACAGGCAAGTTCTATGTACAGAATCATGATAGGCTCTCCAGCTAGCTTACACAGATGCTTCAAGGACTTCCATTCCCAAGACAGCAGCTTAAACAGGAGGATAGGGTTGTTGGGAAAAGTCCCACGCTATCTGAGTTGGGATTTTACCTGGACCCTCCTAACCTCAAAAGCAAAAGCTAGGGCATATATCTACTTCACCCTCCACTCACACTTTTCAGCTGGGGTTGGATTGGTGTTTAAGACAACACTGGAATCTGAGTCTGGGGTCTGTAGACACTGTACTTTTGCAAGAAAGTGAGTTGCTCCCCTGGAATGATTCCAGGTTGGAAGGAAGGTGAAGCCCCTATCACTGTGGTCCATGAAAAATTCCTGAGGAATTGCCCATGCAGGGCTGTAGGACGAAGCATCGCTGCAGCACAATGCTGTAAGCACAGATGCAGTGAGGAAAGCTGCTGTCTGAAAGGGAGCTGCCAGCAGTATAATGTATCTTCTTGCCCAGTACTGTAGTTCTTAAGAAATTTTCAAGTTTCAGAAGAGTTCATTCTTGCTACCCTGCATCTGGTTTTGGAATCCTGAAGGGACAGGTTGGTCTGGGCTGGAATCCGTCTCCAACTGGAAGTGCAGAGGAATTGTGTGCTTATTTCACCACAGGAATCTGATACAGCCCTGGTGCTACTATCGTATTTTCAGAAAAGTGCTTTGCTCGCTGCTTATTTGAGGTGTGGCAAAGCCCACAGCTGCCAGACAGATTTCAAATAGTAATATTGATTTGTGTTTTATTCACAGAAGTGTATGGGTATAGCTTCTGAAGTATTTAAGTGTGCAGCATAGTGTTTGTATTTCCCTTCAGCCTCTATAGAATGAGATGAGATGCATTTCAGAGCTTATTTTTTCTTTTCAAAGGCAGCATTTGACTTGATGGGTAACCTGGGTCTGCAGACAACATCCTGCCCTACTTCAGTGGGGCTTTTTGTGCTGGAGAGGAGGAGGAAAGGCAGAAAGCAGTTGCTCTAGGAAGGAGAATGGATTGCTCTTAAAATATAAGCTGTTAGGGTAGTGGCAATGCTGTGGTTCCTGCTTATCCATGGTGTTTGGTTTGCAGAGGTAAAATTCAAGCACCTGGAAAGAAAAGAGGCCTGTGGAAATTTACAGGCTTGCTCATGGTTGCTAGATGTAATGTCAAATTAAAGGAATGAAGTCAGATACGAAACAGAGAAGGAATAAATAACTGCCCTGTGACTCATGATCAATAACATTATTAGTGCACAAAGCCTCAGGCTGTATGGTCTGCAAGTAAAGTGTTTTGAATCTTCTGTTTAAAGTTCAAGCCACACTTTTAAGAGTTCTTAATTGACTACAAACAATTTCATAACTTGAGCAAAGCTATTTTTTGAGAGCTGCCTTAAATTAAAAGGAAGATGTCCTTGTACGTGGGGCAGCTACAGCTGGCACTGTACCCAGGGTGTAGGAGGCTCTCAGTTTGCTTTGCTGTGGCTGGTGAGCATGTTAGCGTTGCTGCTGCTGCCGCCCTCAAAGCTTGGCTTTTTTTTTTCCTGTTGATGTGCTGAAAATGCCAGGTTTGGTGATATTCCAGGTGCAGGAGGAAAGGTCCTGTGCTGGTGATCTGGGAGCACAGCTTGTGTAAGTGCAGAAACCAAGCAAACTTCGTAACGCTCTCCAGCAGTAGTAGCTGCATTTTGGGATACAGGGTGTAGCTGGGAGTTTGAGGTGGGGGCCAGTGAAGGGAGGATTTGCACTCACTGTTGCTTCCAGAAGCTTGTACTGGAGTTTGTGAAAGGAGGCATTTGTGTTGGTACCCTCAATGACGAGCGGAGGTGATTCACAGCACGTAACGTTGCACGTAGTTTATTGCAAAAACTGTTCTCTGGCTTGCGCAGCGGACAGAAAGCAATGAATAATAAAGCCAGTGTGGCTTCAGAAGAGCCCAATGGATTGTGCATAATAAACTAGATTCAGTCCCATCACAGATAGGAAGCTTAATTTTTTTCCTTTCCACCAGGCCTTGATGTGTGGAGACTGAAACTACCCAAAGTGATGACTCGTCAAAATGTAAGCAATTCTTGGCTGCAATAAGCTTAATGAATTGCCTTATCAGAAGAGCCAGGTGGTGTTCAGAGCCATGGTGGTGTTATTCCTCTAAAAGTCCCAGCCTTTCCATCTCTCTGAAGCATGGAGTAGAGCTGCTTCCCTTAGCTTTTGCATATTGATGAAACCCAGGCATCAACTACTAGAAGTGATAACAGAAAGCTGTTCCCTCAAACGGCTCTAAAACTTGCTAAGGTTAGAGCCCTAATGATCAAACGCTTCATGCAGTGCAAGAGCAGGACTGTTATCAAGGTGGCTACAGAAGTAGCTTAAGGAGTTTAACTAGTGTGATGCTGAGGGTGGAGGAAGAGATCAGATGGCAGTTCAGAGATCACGCTATTACTCAAGTGCATCACACGGATAATACTGAAAAGGGAGGCTACGCTTCCAGTAAAACCAGTGACCAGCTCGGAGAGTGTGCCACTTCTGCAATTCTCCTAAAAACCTAACCTCTGAGGCCAGAGGAGCTGTTGCTTTCAGTGCTGTATCCATCAGTTATGATGTGTGTATGAATGCTGTTAGAGCACTTGACTGTTGCTTCCCATGTGGTCAGAAATGGATGCAAATCGAACGCTTATTCAGGAGAAAATTGGGGTTTAAGAAGCTACATAGGTTGTCATGAAGTACAGCAAACGTGATCTAGTCTTGGCCTCTGCTGTCAGCAAGTCTGTTTAGGTGGTCTCTTATTCAGAGATGCTTCGTGAAGGCCTTCAGATATGAGTGTGGTGGCGACAAGTTTAGAGCAAGATGAAGGTTTATCCATGAGTTCCGTGAGGGAGACCTGTTTCCCTGGGTGAAGGCGACTTAGGGAACAAGGCAGTAGGAGCTGTGGCTAGTAATACTTGGCTGCAAAGGACCCGTGAGGACAGCAGACTTAAAGTCAATCCAGGAAGGAATAGCAGAACTTAGTTATCCAATATGGACTTCACCTCAGTTCCCCTCCTTTGATTCTGCAAACATTGTGAGACTCCTTTTGAGCTGGGGATGTTGGCTAATGCTTCTTCCACCTACCAGCCTGAACCCTGTGGTTGCCACAGGTTCACTTGTGATCCCCAAAACTGCTTGTACCTTTACAGGAAGAGCAGTCAGGCAACTCAAACCAGCCATCTTAAACATTGTGTGGTGTTTCCAGTTCACAGGCCCTCTTCATCTTTGTTGGAGCTCCTCCTTGATGCTCACCTATAGAGAGAGATGCGTTCTGTCTTGCTTGTGAAATTGCAGGGCTCTCCTGATATGTTTCATAGAGAATTAGGATCATGAAAAGTTCTGAACTATTAAAAGGCAACAAAATGATGTGTGAGAGTGAGAACAGTGTCTTAACTTTCCTTTCTTGCTGCAAATTGATTAAACTTTCAAAAGAGGCTGTTACTTTTGGGCACTCCGGAAGTTGCAGGCACTTGTCTGCTGTGCAGCTACTGCAGTGCAGGAGCAGATGGGCATGTGTGATCTGTAAGTGTCTGAGAAGTTGGATTTTGGTCTCCTACCCACTTCTAGATGTCTCAAGTAACTTGGAATCTAAAATGTATGTCCTTTGTGCTGTTCAGTAGTGACCAGGAGTTTCCCTTTTTGTTTGAAGTGCTGTGTATACGATTCTTGCTGTCACTGACTATATATTCATTTGTTACAGAAATACCACTCAGAGAGCAAGGGCACTGACCAGGTGGCAGAGACGCAAGCCCAAGTTGATGAACTTAAAGGAATCATGGTTCGAAACATAGGTATCCGGCTCCTTTTTGTGCGATGCATGCAGTTCCTCCAGGCCAGAATGGCAATCCTGCGGGCAGAGTTATTGGGAGGGAAGCTGATGGTGGGCTGTCCTCTCCTGATAGAACAAACTGGTGAAGAAGGGGCTGGGGGAGCTCCGAGTTTGCAAGCTGTTACTTGCGTTGGACTTGGTTCAGGGTGGCACATGGGGGTGAGGAGCATTGCTTGATGGGAGCTTGCACAGCTTGTGATGGGGTGCGGTGTGCTCTGGACTTGGTCTCTGTCACTGTGGCCTTCCTGCAGCTGCTGTGAGGAAAATGCTTCGCAGCATTTTGTCCTGTTAGACTTTTGGTCTGGGCTTGGACAAGTCTGACCACTTAAAATAGAGGACTAGATCTGGAACTGACCAAAACTGGGGTTTTTTTGGGTTTAGTCCCAAAACGTGTGAAATGTGAGACTGTTCCTTGAGTACCATTGCTTGGCAATCTGGAAGGGTTGAAGACCAGTTGTCTCAGACACCACTGCCAAACGCTTCTGGCTTGCAGTTGAGCTTTGGGTATTAGAAGCAGCTCTTTGCATTGGGATTCTTCCTACAGATTTGGATTTTTCTTTCTTTCTCCAGACCTCGTGGCACAAAGAGGAGAGAAGCTGGAGTTGCTGATTGATAAAACAGAGAATCTTGTGGATTCGGTAAGTCTAGGGAAAAGCTTTAGAAATGGGGAAATAGTGGTCCTGCATCAGTTGTGCTCATCAAAGAGCAGCATCTCGAGCTGCTTTTAAACAGACACTGAAGCATCTAGATGTAAAGGCTCCCTGTGTCAAAAAAAGTCCTGTCTTATTTCTCCCCTCCTTATAGCTGTTTAACCAGCTGCATACCAGCCTTGCAGCTCCTTAACAGAATGAAGGAGTAAAGTAAGCGAGAACTGACCAAAACCTCAAATTTAATGTAATTATAAAGCTTATGCTATCCAGTAAAGTGGCCTACACTCTGGAAGCTTTTCTGCCTTTTCCCTGGGAATCCCTAAACCTGACTCAGCACCTTCCTCTGCATGGTCCTGGCTCGGTGCCTAACCCCTTTGGGACCTGACCCTCAGAAGGCAATCCTCAACCCAGGAGAGTGCCAGTGTGTCCTGTGTGGGGTTTGTGGAGATAAAAACATCGCAGAGCTGGCAAAAAGGAGTCATGCTTTGAGAGAGACACTAGAGATGTGTGCGGTTACCCAGCTGGGAATACTGTCCTCCAGCACTGGGTGTTTAAACCTTACCACTTTCTCAGATGGTGGCAGGAGGTAGTCTAAGCTCAGGTAATGTCTTAGACAAATGGACTGGAATTCCTTCTTCAGTTAATCTGAAGTTACATATGTATTCTCCCAGGGAATGTTTGTTGTTGGAAACCAGGCAGAAAATGAAGGAATGGGATATGGCTCCAGTCTGAATGTCTTACAGCCCAATGGTGAGAGTGTCCTTGGAAATCCAGGGCTGAAGTTTCCAAGCTTGAGAGCAGTGAACCAGTTTATCACTCCCATGCAAGCCTTTACCACCAGAATGCCGTACATAAACCAAGCACATTAGATCCCTCCCAGCAACAGCAGTGAGGGCTTCTTTTTGGTAGGGAGGTCTGAAGAAGCCAGTACTCAAAGTAGTCCGGCTCTCTGGAGAACTAGTCTGGGCTGAGATGAGGCATGTGGCTGCATTGTCTGCACTGGGACAGTTGTGTCGGGATCCAGCAATGCTTCCACACCTAGAAACTGCACAGCTGAGTAGGAGAAGTGTTTCCAAAGTTCAGATGGTGGCTGAGCATGGAAATCAGTTTTAAGTCAAAATTACAGTTCATAGGGATGCAGTTCAGCTTGGTGTAGCCTTACCTGTAAACGTTGCAGGGTGCTTTGGGTGGAAAACTTGAAAATAACCAGCAGAGTGTGCTGCTGAGTTGGCTCAGCCCGGATGCTGCAGCCTTTCTCTGGGCAGGCATCACCTTGCATGCATGTGAAAAACGTTATACTAGTGCAGCCTGGTGGGTGATGGAGGTCATTTGGTGACCACAGCCTGTCATGAATGGGTGAATTGCAGGATACTGAGAGAAGACATGGAGCAGGACAAGCATACTGGAGAAAGTTCTAGAAGTTCTAGCATTAAAGGACTTGTTGACTAGCCTGAGTACATCTGCTGTTGAGTTGTAGGAATATAGATCAGTAATTCCCTCAATATTTTCGAGTACTTCAGTTCCCCAAAGTTTGCAAGTCAAATGAGAACCCAACCAGAGGTAAATTGATCCTTGTGGGCAGCCTACAGCCCTGGTGATGTTCTGTGCTTAATTCTCTTAAGCTGAGGATGGGAAGGCACAAACCCAAGCTGGTTCTGGATTCACTGTTATGTTTTTTTTCTTTTAATGTTACCCCTAAAGTAGCATGGGAGAGAATTTTCTCTGGATGCCTGTTTGGCTTTACGTTAGTTAAATTGCAGGAGTTAAATGACTCTGGAGGAGACAACTGTAGTGGTTTGAGTTATTAGGGAGGTAGAATGGTATGGGTATGTGCATCTTCATCTGTCTTCTTGGGATGCAGCTTTCTTTACAGGAGGTTCAGGAATAAAATAGCTGTTTTACTTTCTCTTGTAGTCAGTCACTTTCAAAACTACCAGCAGGAACCTTGCTAGAGCCATGTGTATGAAGAACCTCAAGCTTACCATCATCATCATCATTGTATCAATTGTAAGTATGGAGCACAATAACCTTTAGCTCTTAAGTCAAGCTTAACTACTGGAAAATGCCAATAGCATATTGCTGTCACATGCACTCATGCTTGGAACGGTCTTAGCTCTAAAACAAGTGTTATGGTCATATGTGAGGTGCGGAGAGAGAAGCATCGTGCCGCAGCTTTTCTTGTCAAGGCAATAGGAAAAGCTTTCTAGACAACTCTGTCTAGCTTGTAAATGCTTGTCATAGGCAACTGCCTTGCTAACTCCATTAAAAGTTAAGACATTGAGTTCATGGCTCCTCTACCTCTAATGGCTTTTAAGGCCTTATTCCTGTTGGTATTCAGTTACTTAACTTGGAACGGTGTACCTCCAGCCTGTAATAAATGTAAACAGCACTAACGTGAGGATGCCGAGGTATAACTGCAGGTTAGATGTGAAGCACTTTGTCACCACTGAACCCTTTGCTGGAGGACAGTTCTTACACCCTGTGTTGCTGCATGGATGTGGAGGAAGAGGTCTTGGTGCAAAGTTCTGTAGGGTGTTTGACAAGTTATTTTGGGGTGTTGATAACCTGGGGTTTCCAGACTTGTGTTTTGATTGCCAGGCCAAGTCTTCAGTTGACTGGAGGATAGAAGCATAATTCTCTACTGAAGTCTACTGTTTTCTTTCTCCAGGTTATCATCTATATCATTGTATCTGCTGCCTGTGGTGGGCTTGCATGGCCAAGCTGTGTGCAGAAGTAACTGGAAGCAGTTGGTGCTGGTCAGTTGGAGATGAGAATCACAGCAGTGTGAAGAAGCAACCTACAGAATAACTCTTAATCTTTCACTACTGACACCTTCTCATTCTTCATCCCTCCAGGACTTCAGACTTCTTTGCCTTATCACCCCAAACAGGCCCAGTTGGTCGCTGCTTCTGTGCAGCTGTAACCTCAAGAATGGGCTGTTTTAAATTACTTGAAGGGATTTTTTTTGTTTGTTTTTCTGTCCCAACTACAACCTTCTTAGCTGGGTAGGCGGTACAGCCAGCTCTGGAGGGTATGCGCATGCTTGCCCATGTGTCCATGCAGCTTTGCACTTTGATGTGAGCGTGCAAGTGGAGAACAGTACTGCTAGCGACTGTCCTGCCCACAAGGATGGCACTGGAGGGTAGTTCAGGGTGGGCTGAGCCAAACTAAGGGGAGAGACACAAGATGGGTGTGTGTGTTCCCATTTTCCACAAACAGTGGTGATCCAGCTGCCCCTCCCTGCACATCTGGCCTCTTGTAGTGTTTCAACATGTAGGGGTTGCAAGTGCAATATTGGTAGTAAGAAAAAGAATGGCTTTGGGGCTAGGGCTTTATGCACTGTCAGATGTAGGTGCTGCTTCTGTATGAAATCTCCCTTTTCCTGGTGGTCTTTCTGCAGTTGGTAGGAGATGGTGTTAGGTCACCTCAGTGTTTTGAAATGGCCTCCTCTTCATCAACACTTCTTCCTCTCCCTTCCCCCTTAATTTGCGGCTAAATCAATACAGTAAAGGAGATGGTTCCATATAGTTAAGGTTGCAATAATGCATATGCTTTGTCACATATTATTTCTCCTATTCTTTTGAGGGTGGACTAAAATGAATATTAACATTATCACTTGCTAAAGTGAAATTGGGGCCAATCAAGGCCAATCTATTGATCTGGCTTGATAAGGTGTCAGGTATTAGCTGCTTGTGCTTCTACTTGGAAGGTTTGCGCTAAGAGCTGAAGACAGAGAAGGGACAGAAGGCTGGAGTTGAATGGATGGTTACTTTCTCTGTGGTCTGAAGCAGAAAAGATCTTTCAGAGGATGTAGTAACAGGTACTCTTGTGCAAAAAACAAACAAACAAACCTCCAAGGCTAATAACCAAATGTAGGATCAGGTACCCTGGTAATGTGCTGCTATCGAGAGTATAGGGACTGCTCTGCCTAGTGTTGGAAGCTGTGATCACTGTATTTTTGTCCCAGCTGGACACCTGAATTGTCAGGCCAGTCTCAGGAAGAGGGCTGCACAACAAGCAAGTGGGGCACCATGGTGGCTGGAAGTCCTGGCTGACTGGATCAGAAGCTGTTGTTGCCTGGGGTGTGAGGACTGTGGGACTTCCATCTCGTATCTTAAAGGCTTATTTCCAAGAGAAGAAATGGAAACAACTGAAATCTCAGAAAAGCATCAAATGGTCTAATAAGGAAACTGCATTGCAAGTGACTTCTAATGGTGGGTGGAAGCTGTGCAGGAATGGGAAAGGGAGGCTCAGTTTGGTGATTAAATTCTAGCACTTGGTGCCATAGGTTCCCCAAGCCCTGCAACACAGGCTTGCCACAGGCAGGGCAATGATATTAAATGGCTGCTCCTTCACATGCTTTTCTTGGTGTATGTTACACTGACCCTGGAGCTTTCCGACAGGAGCCAGATAAGAGTTTTTCTATAAACTGGCATGGTTATTTGGATTTGACTAACTTTACTAACAGTAATCAATCTTGGATGTCCAGAAAGTGCCAATGGTTCTGATCAGTACTTTGGTCACTGGCCTTGGTTTCTATTTTGCGTTAAGCCACTGTAAAGCAGTGAAAGACTTCCTTCCTCTTACCTCGAAGTGGATGTGGAAGAGAGCCTTTCTTCCCCTCCCTGTTACCTATACAGCCACCCACAGCTCAGTATACAATTGTGCATGTTTTAGGGATTGTTGATGTTACTGTGTTAATTTCTATGATTTGTTGTCTTATGTATAAACACTTTTTAATGAAGACTTCCTTTCCTTTTAAAGGATGCACTGAGGCATTAGTGTAAAAACAAAGTTAACCTGATATAAATAAAATTACTGTACAGAAAGCAGATTTCCTTAGTTCTGTGAAAGGCTGTCTGGCACTAGATGTAGACTGTTGGTAGGAGCTACTCTGTGAAACCAGTGGGGATGTGGTGATGGGAGTCTCCCTGCGTAACACTGCAGCTCCAAGCCTGGTGTCACCCTGTGTGGCTGCTTGAGAAATCACATGTAGGAATCCTGCTGTGAAGTAGTTCCCATGGAGGCTGCTTTGAAAGTATTTTGACTTAACTTTGATGCAGGTGTTAGAGCTCGTCATAACTTGACTGTGGCTTTATTTCTGGTGATAGAAAGAATCTGCTTCTTCCTGTTTTTAACTTAGAGCATCTATGAGTGCCTGGGACAGAGGGATGCTGAAAGATGTACAGGAAAACATGCCTGCTTGCTCAGAGCGCTTGTGAGGGTGGGGGGAATATACCAGGAAGTGATGGTACAGGTGACAGTGCTATTATTTGGAAACTAAATGAAAATCTGTGAAAAGTTGTTCTAAGGCAATTTTCAGTGACATGAGATGAAACCCCACTGTCTTAAGCAAAATCCCTAATAATGGATATCCTTCCTCTCTCTAGTCTTAGCTGAGAAGAACTCACCTTTTCTGGAAGAGTTTACCATGCTGTACCAGACTGATTTACGGCAGCAGCTAGTGACTAAGCTCACTGCCTTGCACTTGAGCCTCTATGTTTTTTTTAAAAAAAAGAAGAAAAAGCTTGGTAGCCTTTCATCTACCTCAGGAAAGTTAAAGGGCTGTTGTAGTGTTAGGTGTTGGAATCAGGCTCATGCATCAGTACGAGGGAGTTGGATTTCCTCTTAAACTTGCAGAAACTGTTCAGGTTCAGCTGATCGTTATCTGGTTTGAGGTAAAGAAAACTTGCATCCTAATGATGTCTGCTAGGGCTTCGAGATGATACAGAATATCAAAATCTGAAGGAAGATCACCTGGTATGAGAATGGCTTAGAGAATGAAAGGATTTATCTTGAAGTAACATCTCATTATGCTGGTAGTTCTTATAGAGCTGGGTTTTGTGCTTAATGCTCCTGATCTGTGGACCAAAAGCAAACAGACGGTTCTCTTCTGAGGAGGGATAACCATCTTCAAGTGCTTGTCGGTATCAGGTTTATATTTAAAATGCCCATGAATGCAAGCAGAAGCTAACCTCAGAATAAGGCCCTGATTAACCTTTTTGCTTACTACTTCTGTATTAGCCTCAGGTCTGTCTAGAAATGTATATCCAAAACTGCCTCTGTAGACATTTGTCTTGTAGTTCTTCACAGAAACAGTTTCACATGCCTGGTAAGCTTTAACTAATCTTAAAAGTATTTAAACATTTTTACTTCTAAAAAGCTTTTCCTTACTTTCCATTAAGTATCTGATTAAATAGTAGCAGCTGTCTCATTTAAGATGCTGCAGAGAAATGTACTGCATGTAAAATGCAGGCATGCTCTTATCTCTGGAATATAGACCGCAATAAAGATAAAAGAAAAAACTCTCAAACAGAGAAATCTAACTGCAGTGTTGCTGGTCTCTTATTGTGCTTTCCCAGTGCACGGAAAGATGAGTTCAACAGAACAAGGTTCCAGCTTTTCCACCTGACAGAAGTGTTAGAAAAGAACCTTCTCCACCAAGGAAAAGCTTTAACAAGACTTGTAAACTTTCAAGGCTTTCTCAGGGGGATAGCGAGAAGCCTGTTTAACAGTAGTCATCTCTGGCCTTTTAACTTATGGAAGGGAGGTACTTATATTCAGAGAATGAGCAGTAGCCTCAATTCAGCCTCATCTGTCTCTCATAACAACAGCCCTTCCACTAGGTGGAACTGGCCTTACGATTTACAAAGGATCTCTTTCCACCACCCCCTCCAGGCTTTTGCTGCTAGAGGCTACTCTGGAGGAAGGGGGTTATTTCAGCTTCAGGAAAACTGTGGGATACAGCTGTTTAAGAAGCTAATAGGAAAACACTGATATTCATTAGAATGAGCAAGTGGAACATGAGAAAGAAACCCTTGCTACTTCAGTTCTCATTAGCTTACAAGTGCATCTCTTTCAAGAAGTAACAACCTTGGTCTCAAAGCTTACACACCCAGTGCAAAAAGCTCTTATTGTGCAACTGCTCTCTCAGCCCCTTGTGCATAAAAGTTAGCTAATGCCATAGTCCTGCACCAGCATTATCTTTCTAGGTGCAGTAACTAGGTGATGCAGGAACATATCCCTGAAAGCTAGTCTGAAACTCAATATGATACAACTGTCTTGTCTTCTTTTTTACCTTTTTAAAGCAAATGATGCAAAGAGCAATCTCTTCTGGCTTCCTATCTGCAAGCACTGTTGCCCATATTTTGTTCTGCTTAGACCCTTTGTGGATGTTCTCCTATCAAAGGCATGAAGTGAGTGCTGTGAAGTGTTTTGCTTTGCTACCACCTACCTCATTCTTACGAAATCCAAGGAGCTGAAAGGTAAATACCAATACTTGCATCATAAAGCTCTGTCTATGTAAACAGGTCTCCAAAGGAAATCTCTTGAAAGAGCTGAAGCATAGGAGCAGACTTCTGTATGGCTGGGGCTGTCATGAAAAGCAGCCTCATTCCTAGCACAAAAAACACTCAGTCAGGCTCGCTGTTTGAGTAAGGCAGATCTATTTCAGCACCATAACATTTTATTAAACTACACTATCAAAATCACATTGATGGCAGGGAGAACATTGCTATCAGTGCATATTTTGTGTACTAAGACTGTATTCATAGCCTCCAGCACTTGCTGAGGGAAAAGGACATTGAAACAGAATCCTTCATAGCCAAAGAGACAGTAGAAAACTCTTCTACAAAAATGAGGGCAGTTAGGGGCTAGTTGAAAGGTCAAAGGGAAACACTTCAAGTCAAATCAGTCAGGGAGAGCTATTTTAAAAGAGTTTACCTGTAACTGGTGTTTGTTGACTTCTTCATGAGATATGAAGATGCTGATAAACAGCAGTTCTCAAGTAGCATCCCCTGTCCCTGCAACTGCCTGTTCACAAACCCACACAAATATTGTGTACTGCTCCTTCACTTGTGAACTGTGATGCACACACTTGAATACAACAGCTTGAAGTATACTACAGTTATAAAAACCTGCTTCATCTCCTAGAACAAACAATAAAAATTAGCAGAAGTACATTCTATACAGAAGTTAAAAAAAAAAAGTTGCTTCAGACAAATATTAGAGTACACCAGGTTGAAGTTAAAAAGTCTTACTTCTAACACCTATACAGCTATTTCTAGTCTCCCCAAGCCCCTGCTATGTAACACACCATAGCAGCGGCTCAAAGCTGCTTTCTGGCACAAGCAGGGCAACCAGCAGCCTTTTTAAGCAAGCATCCTCAGGAGCAGGTCAGAAGAAGTTTGTTTTTTTTTTGTGACAGGCCTTCCGAAAGGCTGCAGATAGAGGTTAATAGGAAATAAGGCTCTTTTCAGTCTTCATGTGAAGACTTGTATTTCAGTAATGTTTTGAACAGCGGGAACACGGAAAAGCAGTTGTCTGTTCCACCACTCAGAGAACAGGCTCTTGACAGAGTAGTGGAAGGTGAGGATCGTTTGCATTCAAGAGGAGAAGAACTATACACATCAGTCCCAATGTGATGGGTCTCTCAAGTAGAGTATTGTTTTAAAATAATGTTCTCAAGCCCAGCCAGCTGGGGTTCTGCTTCACAGAGGTGTTTGGCAGTGCATCAGCATTTTGGGTTGTGTCAGTAACACCCATCCTTCCAGGAATCGTCCACAGTGTTCTGAGTGGTCTTTGCTGATTGAAGAAATCTGGTTTGAGAGACAAAGAAGTCACTGACAGCTACAAGAAGCAAAGTTCCCAGTAATCTGTTGATGTACCCAGGAATGCTTGTGCGAGGCTTCAGTTTACACTGGGCTTTGGCAGCATCTGCCTGCCTTAGGTAAACTGCTGCAGTCACACACACACGCAGCTTGCACAGCCCGTGCACCAGGAGGCCAGCAGAACAGACAGTGGCAGCAATTTCAGGCAGCTTAGAGCAATTGAGTATTAATAAATACTTCAGCAGTGACATATTTAACCTGCTGTGCTACATGATGAGCACTGTTGTGGGTTTTCCCACACCTGAGTCCAGAAGTATTTTTCTTGCAAGTGTGACTAAATACATGAAATATAATCGGGTTGTACGTAGAGTACTGCTACAAGTTAAGCACTTAAAAACTCCCTTTAAAGTGTTTTTTTTTTTTTTTAAGAAGTAGATATGGGTCAATTTAAGGCTACAAGCAGACATTTAAAAATCAAAGTACAATATTCCTTATCAGGCTGATATTGAATCAACTTAATTTCCCATAAAAAGTCTACATTAAAATCGCACTGCAAACAGCTGTAAGAAAATAACTTTGGGCAATTTGGTAGGGGGTTTGCTATGCAGGAGGACAGCAGATGGCTGGGGACGACAGGATAAGAGAACACTGCTCAAATGGCATAAAGCAGTCCATATAGCTGTTACAACCAGTTTAGAGGCTGCCTTATTCTTTAAACAGATTGGCCATGTTCTAACTAAACAGTTGTTGCTTTAGACCATCTACAAACTTCAGATATCCACTGTCTAAATATTTAAGTATCCAATCACAAAAGCTAAAGAGCTAGAAATAATTGTAAAAAAAAAATCCAATTGTATCATACTGGGTTAAAATACAACCTCTAAATCAGTTCATTTGTGCAACAAGAACAAAAATTATGGGTTTTTGGATACCACTATATGCTTTGCTTTCACCCTGCTGTATGAAGTTGTTTTAGTGACATAGGACAAATCATCAAGGTTTGTCTTAAGTATATTTCTATTTTTCAAACCCTTCTAAAACTCATTAGGCCTTGGACAACACCCACCTAGAGTCCCTAGCTAAACACTAAAAAAAAAAAAAAAAATACTTATTTTACCAGTAGCAAAGTTAGAAGTACCAAAGTCAGTCATCTAGGAAGATTATTATATTAACAGCAAAGAGAGTTGATTAGTCTTTTGGAAGATTTTTCCCTTCCCAAAACCAGATGTACGCACCAAATAAAAATGTACCATAATGCTCATTTTTTATACAAATACATTTGAGTCTATGGCTCCTGATTTTCCTGGACAATTAGCTTTGTTTAAAAATAAATAAATTTATTTTTTAAACTGATGGAATACTGAGGCACAGAAATATTGTATGACTTGGTCACAGATTACTTGATAAAACAGGGCATCTAACCAAGAAGCGGATGACTTCTAGCCTATCAGTTCACACATACATTCACTGAATTTAATTTTAGTGGTACTTAAAGGAACTGCACCCCTTTATTTCTTGACTGGGGGCAAAGTACTTAACCTCCATGAATCTTCCGGCTTAGTGCTACCCTTTCTTTAAGGGCTTCCCAGCCCTACATCTAAACATCTGTATTAGAGCACAGTTTAAATTTTGTATTCATAAATATCCATATGCAGACACTGTATTAAACAAAATCCATCCAGCTGCCTCTCATGAGAGAGACTAAATGACTAAATTCCAAAAAACAATTTCCCTGTTTTTAGCTGCGATTTCCTGAAAATACCAGGACAGACATATGCTAAACTATCATCTCCTACAACTTCACCAGCTAAGACTGTGAGATCTGAGAATCGGGCTGTTTTCAATGTCAGACATAATCAGTAGCACTGACCTAACTTTACATCCATGGCACACTTCAAAAGAAATCCAAGATGAACATCACTCTATTAAAAGGAGTTTCTAATCTGTGAAATAAAGGCAGACATTCAAGTCTGTGAGGCTTAAAGTCTTACCTCTTGGATGGCGGCGTCAGCTTGCTCTTGGGCACCGAAGTTCCTCCAACAGACGTGCGCGCTTTAATGGGTGAATTTTTCGCCACAGTGACCATGTTACTGCTTCTAGTAGCAGAGCTGCTACTGGAAGAGCCTGTGCTAAGCGAAGAAGCCTGTGGCTTTCGAACTCCACTAACAGGATTTGTGTAACTGCAGGCTTTTACCGGCTGCCTGGGTGTTAACAGAGAGTTTGTGCACGACCCAGCTTTCATCGGTTGTCGCACTGTTAAGGGAGACTGCCCGGCACTGGAGGAATACCTGAGCTTACTGGGAGCCAGACCTAGAAATGGAATGACAAAGAAAGAATAACCCAGTTGGCAACAGTATTTTAAAAACACATCAGGACACCAGGCATCTAAAAGGCCTCGGTTTTAGTCAGGGAGGTTTAAACAGAAGAAAGGAAATCCACTACAAGCAAGGTGTGTGGACGACATCGCACTGACTTGCTGATGGTTGCTGAATTCTCGAAAGTCGACTGCTTGGCACCTGCAGATCCGACTCCAAGCTCCGACTGCTCCTTACAGACTCCAAAGCTCGAAGGCTCGTCCTGGCCAGGTTGGGCATGCTATGGCGCATCTCCTCTGAAATCGAGAGCAAATTCACCATCTGCTGCTTCTGGTAACAGCCAAGATGTATAATGGTTTAGACCATTCTTAGAAAAATCTATGTACTTAAAAGTAGACAGGTGTATAACTAACTCCTGAATTAACTATTTCCAGTAAATAACAACACTTCTGAAATGAATGCTTCAAAATATATACTTCTTTTTTTTTTTTTTTTAATTAACTCTTATCTAAAGCTCATGACTAGCTTACCTTCGCTGTTCGCATATTTCAGCCTGTCTTGCATCGGACTTTGCACAGATCTCCTTGGGGGACGGATACGGGAAGTAGATGCCCTACTATAATCTGCGCTGGAAGAAGGGGACTGACATCTGGGTGAACTGAGCGGAGATGGTGAGTATCTGTGAGCGCTACGGTATGACAGGGAACAGTCATAATCATCCTCATCCTCGAGGCTGTATGTATCGAACTCCTGGTCACTGTAGGTACCTCTTCGCAGGGAGTGAAGGGAGGCACTGGAACTGCGACGTGATACAGAAGCAGAGCTAGAGGCACAATCCTGACGGAGACCTGGAGATGGAGAGCAACATAGTTCGAAGTCATCATACTTCAAAATAAAAATTCCTTACCCATATGCAACACAAATTCAGAAGCAATGCTTCTATCAGTAATTCATTTCACCCTTGAAGGAGACTTAAGCAAATATACCTTTCTTTACTGAAGACACTCTCAGCACATTGAATCTCTAAGCTGGAACAGTGTCACCCATATCAGTACTGTATAATTAGAGCAAATAGTTAATATTCAAAATGACCTGGATTACTCATGTCACATACATGAGCAGCTGTGCTTGTGGACTATATATTGCCATGCAAGCTCTGTTAGGTTAACTACATATATGAGTCTAAATTACAGCATGAATATTTTAGTGCAGTTACTTATGTACCCACCAGCATTTCAACAGGTTGAAACAAAGATTTGAATTTTTGTCTCCAAGTGATAAAACACCTGCTTTTTATTGACATCCACGGTGCATCTGCCTGCTTTACTCATAGGTCCTCACCCAACTTGTGCCTTTATTTAAGTTTTCTTGCCTAACAAAATACAAGCAACTTCTTATCAACAGCTAATTTAGCAAACTGGTTGATTGGGCTTTTGCAAAATCGGGTTAGCTAACATTCTGAGAAACTCTCTTCTCACTGCATTCCCTTCATGGCAGGGATTAATATATATATATATAATTTCCCACTCACTTCCCTTCACAATACAAATATGAAAAGTGTACACCATGCTGAAGATGAAGCAATCTTTTCATACCTCACTGGAAACTTTGTGATGTGACAGGATTTCTCTGACATATTTTCTGAAGTGATCACAAAGGACAAGAAAATACTCAAGTTGAAAAAGAAAAGGGCTATGATTTACTTTATTCACTTTAACAGAACTTGTCCTCAGCTGCACTCAGGTATAATGAAGCAGTAACATGATCTTATGTCTTTTGCTCTTTTGGTCTCATATTCCAATTACCGTATCATAACATTTTTTTTATACTTATAAAGGTGTGGTACTAAAAGGAAGTGTTCATCAAAAGAGAAACAGAGAACTTCATTCTCTATTTCCTGTAAATCAAATGAATGATTAATTTGCACAGACCAACAGATCCTACCACTTTGTTCAACCTTGATCTTCAATTAGGACCTTTTTCAAATCACACCTAAGTCAACAATAAGTTTACCAATTATTTAATGGGAACTGGATCAGGGCCCTGAAATCCCCACACACTCTGACGCATACATGCTTTATGCTTGGTTAAATTTGCAGAACTGTCTCTAAGCACTTTACCAGAGAAAAGCTTAAACTGTAATTTCAGCTCTTTCAGTTCTAGTACTGTGAGCAGCTGCTGTCTGAACTGCCACTGTATGAAATAGTTACTCATGAAACCTCACCTGTATTTGAGAGACAGTCTGGGTTAGAACATTTTGAAGACTAAAGGGTGCTTACACATTTAACAAGGTTGGGTTTTTGGATAATACTTTCAAGGCTATTCTCTGCTTTCAGAGGCGTAATCTCAAGAATGTTACACAACTGCTAAGTTTAAGTGGCAGTTTGGGTATGTAGGTTTTTAAAGGAAGCCCGTGCAAAACGCAAAGATTTCAAATGATCTATTAAGTCCTTTTGTTGCTGGGGGAAGAGAATGGTTGAAATCCACCTACATTTCTCTACAATTCTAAAACTGTATCTCATAGGAAATCGCTGTCACGTACTTTCTTCCTGAAGGCGTGCCATAACCTGGACATCAGTCAAGTCCTGCAGTTTATATCCCATAGAGATGGAGTCATCAGATGTGCTCAGCTCACTGTCCACAGATGACTGAGAGCTCAGTGCAGAATGCATGCTCAAGTAACCTTTAGGAGCAAAGAGGAAGAACAGAAAAAGCATTCAACATCCACATACCAAACAAGAATGAGCAGAAGAATATTTATTCCAGTAATAAAAATCAGTGCAGTTACGAAGTTGAGGTGTGGTTGCTGGAAATAATTAAGAAGTTCGCAGTGACTTGAGAACACAATGCTCAGCATTTTAACCTGCAATTTTAAGGAGGCAGAGAGTCTTTGTGTGGGGAGAAAATTGCCACCTTCCAGACAGAAGGCAACAAAGATATATATCTATATATTTATATCTATATAGATATATAGATATCATTGCCTATTTTGAGAAAGGGGCAGCTATTGATCTAGATATTAAGCAACAGAGTTACATGAAATGTCTGCTAGGGTGCTGGTGAGCAGTCATAGGAGTAAAAGGATCCAAATGGCTTTCACACTACAATACCTCAAAAATCAGTCAGGCAATCTGCTTATGCAAAGTACAGTTCACACGGGATTACCTCCTCATCATTCTAGAGGTTTATCCATTTCTTTCCTCTCATCAAAAACCAAATTCTCTTTCTTACAGGAAAGGATATAGCTTGTACATACGGCAGGTCATGGAACCTTTACTATAGCAATAAAAAAAACAAACTGAAAGGATCTTTCTACCAGGGAAGCCTTTCATAAATCAGGCATTAGAAAGAGGAACAAACGATTTTCCTTTAGAATAAGTAATAATAGTAGTAATAATAATAATAAAAATCATCATAATTAGCAAGTACAGGCTTTCACCTGCTAGTAGTTTTCTGAAATCAATCAAGTCAGTGTTTTCCATGGTGTATGAGCACTACCGCTTGCCACAGAAACAGGGAGACAAGAACAAGTCGTGGAGCTCATGGGTTATACTGGTACTGGCCCTTCAAATGTAGGTGGCTTGCAACTAACCCTACACACAGAAATGTGGTATCACAACAGCTTTTGGTTTTCCTCCAATACTTTTCTTCCTGGCAACTTGGATGACTGTTACTGCATAAGGGTAAGCATCGCCCAGCAGTTAGCCCATCTCCATCTGTAGGTGGCAGGCAGATGCAGGCAATGTTAGGAGAGTCTTGCTGCCATTCCATCAACATTAATTTCAGCTCAGGGTAGTATCTTTAAGAGAGCACGAGAGCTGGTAAATGGTTATTACACTAGCCTACCTCCGTCCTCTCCCATTTTATAACTTCCATACTGCTTTGTATAAAAAAAAAAAAAAAAAAAAAAAAAAAAAAAAAAAA
>VXAA01004715.1:280714-298055 GCA_013399115.1 Anseranas semipalmata
CACAACACACGTTAGGAGAAAAACTTCTGGAAACACAGGAACACACGAAGGGATTAATGAATGTCAAACCTCTACATGGCAAATGTGCCTGTCTATGAGTCTTGTTACAATACACCACAACATGCTCCTAGCATAACTAAGCCTCAAACCTTACAACTTGTAGAGCTATTTTAGGAGACAGTACCCCACTACCTTTGAAGTAATTCCAAGACAAGGTTGTCTAAATCTATATAGTACTAATTGCAAAGAAAAAACAAAAACAAAACAAAAACAACAACAACAAAACAATCAGTCTGATAGAAGATAACAAAGACATAGATATGCAAGAGCCTATGAACACCTGACATCACTTTCAGCTAGAGGAGGATTAAGGAATACAAATCCTGCTCAGACAGGGATTCAGGATCATCACTGAGATAAGAAGCAACAAGTAGGCTGTACAGCACCAGCAGATAAATCAAGAACAAAAAGTCAGCCTCCCAGAGCATCTATATGATTTCATTCACCATCTACTTTTACTTAAGCTCAGTTTTGCCATCTGTGTTCTAGGAAAAAAGATAGCGTTGAAAGCAATGCAGCTACTGACTAATTCTCAACAGTACTACTCCAAATGACACTGGAAATAAAACATTTTGTCTGTTCTCAGCAAAACATCTACAAACCATTCCTGAACAACCCTTTCAAACAATGGTCAAGTCCTCTCATGCAGGAAAAAGCAGCAGGTTCCCAGTGTGATTTCTTCACGATTTTCTTTTGCATCGGTTGTTAAGGGTAGTAATGGATGACACTGAAAACACACGTTTCAAGACCAGGTGTAAAACAAGTTTCCTAAATGGATATGGAGCAAACTGCTTCCTACTGACGAGCCTCAAAATCCTCATCTGAAAAGGCGTAATGTTTTTCCAGTTCCACGATGCTCACATATTCACTGGTAGAAGCGTGACCGTGGCGTAAGGGACATGTGCGTGTATTACACAAATACATTCACCCTCCAAACCAAGACACTCCAGTACTGAGACTGAACTTAATACCGGGGATTGCACCTGCAGGATGTAGTATAATGAGTAACTCAGGTGCTCTAGAAACATTTCACTCTGATTAAAAGAGGAAGGCTGAAGTGCTCTGATGCAAGCAACAGCTAATGACAGAACACGGAGTACTGCATGACAATTCAAACCCAGGAAAAGGACAACAGACTTACCTTGTACTAGTTGCCAGACACAGCGATCTTACAAATATCAACATACTCCCCTTTCTGACTCTCCAGAAAAGTTCTGAAGACATTCTGAGGCCAAGAAGAACAACAGAGACTTCTCATTGACTGCATGCGTGTCACCGCAGTTCTGTTGTGAAACCTGGGCTTCAGTGTCTCAAAAGAAATGGCAAGGATTATAAGCCTTACCCTGTGGACACGCAGTCTGCTCAACTCACTACCTCTGCATGCTATAGCTTAGAACAGTTGGTATAGTTCAAATTTAGACACTGCTATTATTTTGAAACTCTTTGCTGCAATAAAAGCACAGAAAACCATCTCCATAAAAGAGAAGATGGGACTGAATGGGAAAGAAGAAATCAGGAACGATTTTTAGACCGTAAGAAACATTCATCAACTGCCTTTAAAGTTATTTGTAGTTGACAAAACAACATTAGTAGTAAAATGAGTGAGAAACGATACAAGGTTAAGAAAAAGTTTCTCCTGTCACAGTCTCATAGTCTACCAGAACAGCTTCAGAGGAAGAAAGCAGGAGAAATACAATAATAATAATACTGAATTATTTTAAAATGTAGTACACACTCTGTATGCAGACAAACTGCTCAGAAGAAACTCAGAAGAGTTTTGCATCTTCGTAATTGTCTGAATTTGCTGGCCTTCTGTAAGTAAATTCAGATGTTGACACTTGATTGTTATTGTGGACAGGGGAAGAGAAGTTCTTCAACAAAATATACAACAGGATTATATAATTTATTTTTTCTTTCCTGCTGTGACTAACACCTTCCACTTTAATACAGCTTTTTAAAAAGCATATTTCCTGATTTAGTTGTGTGTGTCTACTCTTTGCATTTCAAACTACAGGTCTATTTAGAAAAAGTCAAGAAGGGAGGAAAAAAGAAAAAAAATTACATTCTATCATCAGTAAAAACTGTAGTGGCTCAACATTGCAAGATGAACTGATTATGGTTTTCATTTCAGAAGCTTGGCAATATACCACATCTGGATTTTGTAAGAGCTTTTAGGGGAAGTTACTGTTCAACATTTCTCACTTGAACTGTAGGAAAGCTCTGTTTTCCTTAGACATAAAATTAGATCCAAGTCAAACAAGCTGAAAATGAACTTTGAACTCTATTAGCACTTACACAAGTTACATGTTTTCAACAACTAAAAGTGAAACAGGTGGGAAAGGGAAGAAGAACCACCAAACAGAGGCAGTGAACTCTCCTGCATAATCCTACAGGGAAACAGCCTGTTCTATACTCTCCTTTTGACGTGGTACTCTTGACAACTTCAGATTTGCAAAGCAGATGAAGTTTAGAAGTTGCACAGATGCTTCGGTTTGAAACAGCAGTACCTGTTTCTGTATGAAAATGATGCAGTCATACCTCTAGATTCAAACCCTGATGATAACCAACTTCATATTAAAAACAAGAAAACCTATTACAGATTAAAAAAAAAGTTGATTCAGAGTTATTTTCCCTGCAGAATTCAACTTGCAAAAATAACCGGGTATACATGCATCCTTTTGTTTACAAAACAGAGATAAGTGTTCATTTCTATTTACAGCAGAAACCAGCAGATCTCCTGCAGCTGTGACAACATCCATATGCAAGTTTTTGGTTTTTTTTTTTTTTTTTAGGTTCTTTTAACCATCAAGTTTCAAGCCAGAAACTGTTAAACATGCTTTATGTTTTCAAACATGAAAATCGGGATATAGCATTCTCCATACACACACACACACACAACTCTTGATAATAAGCCAAGGGGCAAAGCATTTCTACTTGAAAACTGAGCATAAACTGCATCAAGGATCAACGATGCTCCTGAAAGAGCCTGAATGGACTCTTCAGGCAGCAGCTTCAAAACAGATGCAGACTTGAAGCCAAGACATTGAGGAGAAGCTTCATTATTATATCTAATACAGGCTTCTGACAAGAAATTTGTATAAATTGCCTCTAAATTACGAAATCTTACTCCAAACACACTTAAGTCTGATGGAAAGCTTTTGCTATTTGTGTTTAGTTCTTCATTCAGCCAATCCAAAGACATGTCCTGGATACTACGTGTTTTCTCTTAAAGCACAGGGCTTCTTTTTGTTGACCACATTAATCAATATTTTCAAAAGAAACTTCACAAGCTCAAGCCAAAAACCAGAATCCAAGTAACTTTAAATAGTTAATACCTACATATGATAACATTATTGAAGACCAAGAAGTTTCCCCCCCAACAGCTGTTTTCTATTTTAAGTTTATTAAAATTAGTACAGTTTAAAAATATATAAAAAGTTATAAAAACAAAAACACCAAGTAACTACAAGACATTTAGAATGCAAGGAGGTTTTCTCCCACATAATAGATGAAACCTGGGTAAGAGAGCAAATTAAAAGGAGAAAACCCCATGGGTGGACTTACAGCTCTTGACAGTTTTTCCCTGTGTCCATTAGTAATACTCCTTGCATTTTAAACACCACAGGTTTGCACTGCTCTACTGACATGCCATACCTGAGCTGCCACAGGTTAGTAGTGCTTTGTTAGTCGATTTGAGATGCCCGGGAGAGTTTAGTGCATTGCTACAGGAGCCTGTCTCTGTATTCAAATTATGTGCACTTGGTGATGCCAGCGGACTGCAATACAGGTTTTTCCATCTACTGGCTAGAAGGAAAAATACAGAAAAGCCACAAAGGTTATCAAATTATTTTTTTTAAAACAAAGAGCATACGTTAAAGAAAGGCATCAGGTCAAACAAGATTAAATGTTGTAAAAGATGAACTTCGAATGAGACATCTTGATGGTGTTGGTTACAAGATAAAGGTAGCAAAACAGCGCCTGTTCCCTTGGCTCACCCTCCCCTTTAACTTGTTTTTGTCACTTCTAAAGAATTCCAGGAATAACTTCTGACGAACTCCGCTTTGAAGAAGCTGTACATTTCTGAAAGTTTCAATGCTGGTCTTCAAAGATGACTGTTTTCATAAATATCTGTCACTTTTATACCCTGTCTTCACTTTAAAGAACTCCACTGAAGTTTATGTTTAAACATGTATCATTTTGAATTCTTAACGATGGAATCAAAACAGCATCACAACTGTGAAAGCTATGATTTTAGATTAAAAGGAGAGCAAATGACTATGAAAAACAGCCATTCTGAAGTATTTATTCAACACAGACTTGCATGCAAGTTAGTGAAACAATCAAGAAGCCAGGCAGCAAAACTCAGTGCTAACTGAATTTGGAAATAAGCAGCTACAACATTAAGGAAATGATTCAGTCTGTGATCTGTATATATTCAAGGGGCCGCTGAATTGCCCACCCTTGCAATCAAGGGAATAGTAGCTCAGGAAATTAATGAGGATTCACCATATAAACAGTTGCAGGTCCGTCCATTCCTCCCCCCCACCCTGCGCACACACAAATATTATCTGTTTCAGTTGAAAAGGAGTGAGAGTACAAATAAAGCCCGATACATTTCAGCCAGAAAGCAAAGAGGTAATCAAATGAATCTTCATTTAATTTGTTAAGCACAGATGGTTTATAGAAGTAAGTGAAGTTTGTTCTTAAACTACGTTCCGTTATCTTAAATCAGGAATTTCAAGGCTAAACTCAAAATAAGCCTGGCTGTGAGCTGTGCCAAAACACTGTTAGTCTGTGAACCTGAAAAGCCAGCGGCCTCTCTGACTTCCTATCACTGAGTTAGAATTACTGGTCTACCTGAAATCAAAATTACCACATTCACATGGAACACAAAACTGACCAATTCAAAACCCAGGCAGACAACAGATTCTGTACCAAACTGGGGGTTTTATTTTCAGCAGTTAACATCACTGGACCCTAAAGTGTTAATTCTTGCAGAAACTTCAGTTTTTAAAACACACTGCTAAGCACTGCTTTGTTTAGGTGCTCATGAGTCAAACCAGACAGATGGGTTTGCAACACGGCCTGCTCTGCAACGCTTTTCAACGAAGAGTTGCTAGAAGAAAATAATAAAACTAGATATCCCTCCAGCTGCAGGGTAAATCACAGCTGCCTATATAGGAAAGCTATACGATATAGAAAGCTACACAATATAGAGACAGATTATTTATTCACTTCAAACCCCTCAGTGTCATGGCTGTTAGCAATTCAGCTCAGGACCTGCACATTTTAAATACAAACCAGGAGCGTATTTGGAAAGACAAAGGTAGGATTATCCACCAGATGGTTTCCAGGTGATGTACTATGGATATGTAGAAATAAAACTTCGGTTCTGTAATGAAGTAAACTATGCATCCATTCTAAGAGTTTTTACATCAGTGAAGAGTAAATATGGGACTGATCCTTCTGTGCTTTGAGAAAGGAAAAGAAAAACATCTCCCTGCCTCAATTTAGGGGATTATAAAACTGGAAGAAAAACTAGTTTTCCAACTCACACCATTTCTTCAAGTTACAGATTTTAACATTTAATTATTAGAAGCTCTTAGTATCAGACAACTATGTTACCCAGGTAATAACAGTAATGGTAAGATACAGTAAAAATGATCAGCATTAGAAACACTCAACATCATTAGAACTTTTTACTTGAAAAAAGATGTAGTAATAGATTTATATAATCACACACCCCCAAAACATATTTTTCTTATGTATTTTTACATTAAAGATTTTTAAATATTAAAAAAAACTCAGAGTCTGAAAACACTAAAACGTATTTTAGTGGTTTTAGACTGTGCACATATTAAAAAAAATGGAAAGCAAGGTGGTCAATTGGCATTAGATTTGAAATATCTACATTCGCATCTTAAAAAGATGCAAAAGGAGGCAAAACACCAGTTCCAGCGTGTTCAGCCTGTTAGTTGTAATCAGCACAGTTCTCTTCATGTTTACAGAATGATCTCTTACCTTGGTCAGCTGATGTGCTACTATTGTAAACCAAAAGCAGGGAGGTTTTTATACAGTGACAAACACTGCTGTACAAACACACAGTAAGAACACAACATCTGAAGGTGCTGTCTCTGCAGATATTCTCCAGTACAGTAACTGCAAACTTCAAACTCCTTCACTTTATTATTCCTTAATAAAGGAATTCACTTTATTCCTTAATAAAGTGAAGTATATGCACGTGTAAATAAAAAAAGACACCTGAAGAAGCAATGCTTGTACTTTACGTACCTTGGTCCAGTCTGTTTATCAGAGTCCGGCAGGCTGCTTCTGTCTCGGGACTGGGATTGTCCAACACCTGTCGGCACCATTTTAAAGGTGAGCCCGTTTTCTGATCTGCAGCAGATTTTCTCGGGGACACATACAGCCTTTGCAAGGATTGGAAAGGGACAGTAGAAATGCCCATTAACTCATGCATACAAGCACAGAAGAATACAGAAGCATTTACTGAAGCATACCTAGCAGTAAGCAACACAAAAGTTATCCAACTTAAAAACGGGGAAAAATTAAATTGCAAACTGACTCAGAAACCAAATTTACTAGCATAATAGTTAAATTCACTTAAAGACAGCTTCACAGAGAAATACACAGCCAGTGCAAGGCAAGGTTCAGGCATGCTAGAATACTGCTGGAACTTTAAGTTGTTGAGCACCAATTTCCATTTGGCATACTCGCCATCACCTATCACCCCTTCCCGTCCCCCCCTTCCTCCTCCTCAAAAAACATCTCATGACAAAGATGGCAAGGGTGAGGAGGTGATTCTAATTTGATCTTCATGCTGATCTTCTTTTAGAGGTCTGTAAATGTTTTGGGTTTTTTTTGGTTTGTTAAAAAACATACTGCTCTGGGTGTTAAACCTCTGTTGCACAGATGTGTAACATTTGTCTCCTGTCCTGTAACAGCAGCTCTCAGACACTGCAGGAATAGTACAAAGACGAGCCACAGATTGCCAGGATGAACAATTTAACTAAAAGCTTTAGAAATTTTCAAACAATTAGGAAGCATTAACTGTATGCTACCTTTCCTTTTTTTTTTTAATTGCTGTGTTAAGTTCTAACAACGCCCAAGTTTTTGACAGTTTTAATACAGCTAGCATCATTTTCACATATATACAGGACTAGACTTACATATAAACAGATTTAATCAGTATATAGTCTTGGATTATTTACAAGTGATCATGTGTAAAGCAGCATCATACCTATTTCATCAGTAGATAATTTCTCTCACGAAAGCTCAAACAGCAGAGGTATTTGAGCTAGTATTCTCCCAAAGTCATTCAAAGGATCACACAAAGGATTCACTGGTAGGAAATTAAGTTCTGAGATGATGACTTTAGGACCTGCATCTGTGCAATTCACAAAAGAGTCTGAGAGGTGATTACCTCTGAACTCAATGAAAAGCACAGAGCAGGCTGCTGGAAGGGGAAACTTTTTTCATCTTGTTAACAAGGCCATAAGATTCTTCAACTGAAGACTCGAACGACTGAATTTAGATTGAAAGGTACCAACAGAAGTAGAAGACTCCCAGCTCTTTGAAATCTTTGAGGTATTGAATACCTTTCTGGAAGAGAGATGCTTTGAGACAAAATGCTTTGGGATGAACATACAAGAACCTGATCGATACGTTCAGTTGTTCTTTGCAGGCATGAAGTCTGTGGCTCTCGAGTCCATCTGTCCCAACAGGGTTTGCTCAGCTCCCCTCTTCTAGCAGGGAGATTTTACACTGCTGCAGCAAGACACATCAAGTCTTTCTGCTCCAGTTACTCATTCTCACACAGATATCTCATACCCAGTTCATAAAATAGCCCTTTCCCCAACAAAACTAACATAAGTCATTCGATATTTTAGTAATTATCCCACTGGTTTCTAAAAAAAACCCTTATGTTTAAGACATACAAACACTATTGAATTCTCAGTTTTCAGGTGTCCTATCCATGAAAGCAATGTTTGGTCAAAAGAAAACATAAACAGCTGTGATATTTAAAATACCATACTGACATCAAAATGTCCATCTAAGCTAAGGCCCTGTCTCCTGTCCTGTACCCAGGTTCAGATAAGTATAACAACAGATCGACCCAAAAGCTGCACGTGCACAGAAAGCTCTCCTGGACTCCCACAGCTTCGCTATTTGGGGCTACCAGACTGAGCATCTCCGTACACAACAGCTCTCTACAGATTTGTTTTTTCCTTATCTCTTTTTATATCGTTATCTGTCTGCTTTTAGTGCCCACTGCACCCCACATCACCCAGCCTATGCGCTGGGTCTCCTCTGTTCGCTTGCTGTGAAGCTGTCACCTCCTATTTACTCTTGATCATAGAATCATAGAACGGCTTGGGTTGGAAGGGACCTTAAAGATCATCTGGTTCCAACCCCCCTGCCATGGGCAGGGACCCCTCCCACCAGCCCAGGCTGCCCAAAGCCCCATCCTTGAACATCCCTTGCCCCATCCCTGGCCTTGAACACCTCCAGGGATGGGGCATCCACAGCTTCTCTGAGCAGCCTGTTCCAGTGCCTCACCAGTGAAAAATACTGACATTTCTTCTTTTGGTATTGTCCAGTTCTTGTGGAGTGGGATACCAGTGGAAGGCCATTATTCTCCATTGTCTCTTGAGATGCCACTTACAACTTTACAGACCTTCATAATATTCCTGCCCCTGGCCAGACCCTCTTCTTGGGGGAGCACAGATTCAGTCTACATAGCCACGTCTCATGCAGAAGCTTTTCAAAAGCCAGCTTTACAGAAGACCACATGCAAATAAAAAATTCCACAAGCTAATGTGCTACGGGCCAAACAAATGCTGAGAAACGGGAGGACAAATATTCCTGAACACACAATGTTATCGCTTATGAAAGACTCCAAAAGCAGATCTTGCTGTTTCTGCACGGGCAAATAAGCATTGCAACCACTCAGACTGAATAAAAGAGAAAGCAAAGAGCTCTCTCTCTGGGTTTATTTTACAGTTCAGACCAAAAAAGCAGCAATAAAACCATCAAACAAAAAAGAGGCCAATAGCCTCCTTAGGGCAGGTCACGCTGTTCTTTGCTTATTTTAGGTTTAGGGAGAAAATCTCGCTCTACTTCGGGAAGTACTTGTTTTACTCAGCTCCTTCTAATCATGTTTCTACCCAGGACCGTAGCAGCTGAAAATTATGACACTTGTTTGATTGCTAGAGCCGCGTCCTCACAGAGCAGAGCAACCTGCTCCGTGCTCTGCCAGAGGGCTCATTTTTTCAGCTGACAAGTCTATTGGCAAGAGATGGCCTCACTTACAATTTAACCAAACTCAATTAAGGAAGGACAACTCAATTTTTCAGAGCGCTGCTAGGCAATTTCTAAAAAGATTCGTCTTCACAGGAATTCTGCCTTGATTTCACAGAGTCAGTGCTATTTTCCTTTTCAGTAGCTTTGGGGAAGGGTTCAACATACCTACCCAGCTAATTTGTCAAAATATGCTATCCCAGCTTATTCTTCCAGAACACTGCACACCGTCAACCGATAAAGAAAACCCACCAGCCTCACAAAGAGAAGTGAGGATTTTTCTGGACAATATTCAGAGCTGAAAGTCTCCTTTTACTACAGCCCCCCTGGAGTGCCATCCTCCACTGCTACCGTGGCACAACAAGAGAGGGAAGGTTAACACAGCGTCACATTTCTAGCCCAACTAAAACAAGCTTTCATCTGAAAGAGGTTTTTGTGACAAAGTAGATTCACTGTGCTCTGCTTAAAAATATGCAGAGTTTTGTTTCTGGTAGTTGTACCCTGTGAGTATGTTTGATTTGTCAGGATAACTTAATCCAGTAATCATTGGAAAAAATGTACTCAGGCATGCCATTAAGTATGCATCAGACTGCCAGTTGATAAGTCAGCCAAAGTCTTTTGGGTTTAACAAATACCTGATTACTGAATAAGCTTTACCTTGCGTTTTGTTCCTACGGCTCAGCAGTTTTGGTACAAGCGCGTTCTGTTTAAACAGCAGAAGGTTATGCTTTGAATACTTTCTTTTGTCAAATCACAAACGAAAATTAACAAACTGTTTAAATAGTTACACAGCCTAATACAACATTCAGAAAGCACACACTCGGGCATATATTCTCAGTGTGATATGCTGGGTTTTTGCTGTGTCATTCATTAAATATGAATGAGATTTTGTACAGCTTCTGTGAGGAAGACCTTAGATAATACATCCTTAGTTTCTCCTTATTATTATATACATTTTGCTTTGCCATATAAAGTATTTTGTGAAATGCACCTCTGGTAAGAGGCGAGTAGGTGTAGTTGTGCAGCAAGCGCAACATGGGATTTTTCTTCCCTTAAGAATAATGGAAGGAAAATTATTTCAAATATGAATCTGCAGCATTCTTTGCAGTTTATTCCAACATACTAAAAGCAGAACACCCTCTAGAGATTTTTCTTTTGGGGTGTTACAGGAGAAGATATGGGAGCTAGTAGCCACTATTGTTGGATTTCAAAAATACCATCATAACAAAAAAACATAAAAATAAAAAAAAAAAATCAAGATTCTACAAGATACTATGCCAACTTTCTTAAACTCTTCACTAAAAAAAAGCTTCTTCACAATTCAGTAACACATCAAATCAGTTATAAGAGTGCAAGCCAGCACTGCCTGAAAATTTAAGGTCCTAATCATGCAGAATATTTACACAAGTCAATCTGTAGATCATTAGATAGCTCTTTCTGCAGCCTGAATTCTCCTAACTAATACGTTTGTAAGTTCAGCTGAAAACAAAATGAACCTGGGTTGTTATGACACAAGCTTGGTCTATTCTACATCACCTACAGCACTTAGCACCAGTAGCTAGAGCGGTACCAAAGATGCCATACATCATGCTGATTTTGGAGCCTTTAAGTTATACACTGATGCAAGGAGAAAGAGACCTGAGGTAGCCAAATATGTTTAGAACAGTTTAGATTTATAAGGTACACCTCCACAGTGCTAAGAAGGCAGCTAAATGCTTCTATAAAGCATGTATTTCAAACATGCAATGCACTTGTTTTCGTTTCCTTTACGTATCAGCCTTCAGAGAGAGTTGATTTTCAGATTTATTACTGTGCTTCTACTGTTCCAGTCTCAAATCTTCTGTTCAACTACTGTCCAGGTCTTGAAATGACAAAGGAATAAGGAGAAAATTCCTGTGGAAAACACGCTTCAGACAAAAACAGTATAGTATTAGCTCAAATAGCAGTTTGAGCTTTTATTCCCAAGAAACAGAAACCGGAGAGAGAAAGAAACACTGCACAGCAAACCCTAGACGCAGCATTGCTTTTTCACGTCTATCTAGTGACTAATCCTGCTGAACAAAGCACCAGAAATCGAGTCACTAAGTCAAAGAAGCTTTAAACACTGCATTAGCTTAATCTGACGACGCAGCCACGAGTCTGCGGGACGACCACCAGGCCCTGCACGTGCTGCGCGAGGGTGCTGAGCAGACTTTGCACACAAGCGTCAGACAAGCCGGTAGGTTTTCCTTTCAGCTTACTCCGCTCTGGCACTGGCAATTACCAGCAACGAAGACTGCTGATGGCAATATTACCTTAAAGCTGTGAAAAAGGGTTTTGGAGGAGCTCACCTCCCCAAAATTGGGCACAGCAAGACAGACATGGCAACAAACAGCAGAGCGGCTTCCTGCGGCTAACACAAAGGGCTAACATAACACGCTGCTAGGCAATTGGGAAATGGTTTTGGTAAGTGATCAGTGCATGAATGCAACAGAGCTAACTGATACAGCGTTACAAACACCTCTAGCAGCTTTTCATAAGATAACCGGTTGGAAAAACTAACACTTTGTGAGTTACTGTTGCCAAGTCATGCAGTTGTTGGCCAGGAAAGATCACAGGAGAGCTACTGCACGGCCTTGAAATGCGTGAAGGGACTACGGAGAGCGGAGTTAGAGCTCTCCGCCTGATTAGAGGGGGAGAAGTCGTGTTTCCAGGATGCTGGACGGGTAACATACCTGAATTCTGTGCAGAAGCCACATCCTCGTTTGGTGGAACTTCTCCAGAAGCTTCATTCCTCTCTCTCACAGTACAAGCTAACAACGATGACATCCAGCAGTATACTGAACTAACCACCTTAAGACATGAGCCAGAGCTAATGCTGAAACTTACGCTCCAAGGAAGCTCCTAAATAGCAATTTATTTGAGCAAGCCACGTTCCCTCTTCCTACAAAGAATATTTCAAGGGCTCCCTGCGTGCCGTGTTGAGATCCTGGGTTCGAACAAGAGACACAACATGAAGGTGACAGCAGCACAGCCCGTTTGTGGTTGGAAGATGAGATTTTGGGGATGGAAACCCTGCAAGGCGCAGATGTGACAGCCACACAGGGATTCACCCGAGTGGCAATGGATTCCTTCTCCTCTTCACCCCACAAATTAAAAAATAACAGGAGCATATAAGACTGAGTAGATCACGTAGGTTCATGTAGATTCATGTAGGCACCCATTTTACATCTTTTTCTAAAAGGAACTCAACAGTTTAAAAGAAACTTAAGAAGATTATGCTGCATGAATTTGCGTAAAAAAAATAAAAAAAACACAGAAAATCATACCTGGAAATCTACCTGAAGCCCTATGTTAAACTGTTGGCAGTTTAGCCACCAGGATGAAGAACTTTTAGCATAAAGATCATCTCAAACAACAGCAGCAGCGCTACTGGGGAGACATGTCCGAGGGCCTCTTTCCTTCCATCAAGGAGAAAACATGAAGCTGTTCAAGGCAACGCATGGATGGAGGAGTTGGTACTCATTCCAGGATGAGAAAAATAGGAGTCAGAGGGGATGGAGGCAAAAATAGTCTAACCTAGTAACGAGAACTAACGAGAACAAGTGAGAAGTCCAACTTTTTCAATATTTTACCGTTTTTCTCTCTCTCCCTTTCATGCAATGCCACACCGATAGGAATGTTTTGTGTTTCAGAGGTGCTTGGAATTTGAATCATTTCATTGCAATTCCAAATCAAAATCCTCTCTCCCAAGTCTTACCAGGAAAAATAACAGACAAGCTGCAAAGCACCAAACAAGCAGCATTGGTCTACATAACAAAACACTGAATACAAATCACCGAATGAACAACAATAAACTAAGTTCACGGAAAACTGCAGCTTAATTCTTACACACAGGGAGGTCACAGGAACGACAAACGAGGTAAGACGACCGCATGTGCATCCTATCAGTTCCCTTCTGCCTTTCTACAGCCCGCTCAGGAGCTGCCGTGCACTGAAGCGTGCCACGAGGACCGAACTGGAATCTAAGACGGGGCAGAGACCACTGAAGCCTGTGCTAAGCATCGCGCTGAGCTGCACGGCGCAGAAAGCTGACTTCCACTTGATTGGGTCTCGAGGATATTTACAATTTTGAGCAGCTATTTGAGAAAGCGACCTAAGGAAGCGAGTCAAGGGACAGACACCAAAGAAGCACAGGGTACCGTTACTGCGTGTGACGCCGTACCTCATGTTTCAGGGGAGCTCACTCACCGCACCCTTGTTTCTAAAAGCAGCGCGTTAGACAACACGTCTTGCTGTTACCACTCGAGCCCAGGTGGCAAAAATCCACGCAGGAGATTTCACTGGAGGTTTCAAACCTAGTAAGCCACGTGGGCATCAGCACAAGGCACCCTTGGGTTCAGGCGCGTTCTTAAAACTAGAGAAGTGACATGAGGATACCAGAACTAAAGCCTCTCACTTTGAATGCTTTTTTCCCACTCCATATTTTAAACTGTTTCATATTTTAGAAGCAAACAACATAAGCTGTCAGTATTCTTCATGGTATAAAGTGTCATCCCGCCAACTAGATGAGGTTAAGGAAAAGGTCGACAAACAGAAAGGCCCGGGCTGTTACCAGTCTGTCGGTTCAGCAGTGAGAGGGAAACACAAAGCCACCGCGTGCTTCTCAGAAATTACCAAAAATCATACAAGATGTGCTCCAATATTAGCTACTGTTTTTTTCCTTACATATCATATTAAAAAGACTGCAAATATGACACTATAGTAAGCTATTCGCTTTGACTAATGCGCTGCTTGACATATTTAGTTATTACTTCTGTCCAAGCAGTACAAAATCCCCCCAGTCAGCAAAGCCACCTTATTAAAGTTGATCCTAAATCCGTATAGCATTAAGGGCTTTTTCTTTTCTTAAGAAAAAAAAAGCCCCCCCACAACCACTGTTATCTGGCTACTGCCGATAGGAACCTGTGAATATTTGCACAGAAAGCATGAGATGTTCTTATGAAGTGAATTTCGGATACTTGGCAATAAGCACAGGCATGCACTATTGATTTTACATACATTATTAGTTCCCCACTTTCAGTACTTGGTAAAGAAGAACATTATTAGCCACTAACTCAAGGAGAGATTAATAAACTCGGCCTCTGAGTGCAGAATCTCTCCTGACTTCATTTAACAGTATTCACTGCCCGTATAAATCTCCAGCTGTGTCTGGTTTCTTTATCAAGACAACCTAGTTTGAAGAATGTCTAATATCATAGGCTATATAAGCATATAGGAAAGACTGGAAATAATGAAGCCTGTCTTATTAAATACATCCGCTTGTTAAATACATCCCCTTACCATTTTTTTTTTAAATAAATCTGATCAAAATGCTCTTTAGGTATGCCAGATTTTCAGTGATCGGGTTAGAACCGGTATTTGGGTATCAAAAGAAGGCTTGCAAAGGAAAAAATCATGCCTGCCAGTAGCGGTTAAAAACAAATGAGAAGCCACTTGTACCAGCTGCAGCCAGGAAAGGTGTGTGAGAACTTTCTGACCACCCAGGAGAAGAAAAAAAACACATGATAAAGTTAAAAATGCTCTTCAAAATTGATTTAGGTATTCTTTTCCAAAACTAACTAATGCTGAAAATCAGTCTTCCCTCATTTTGTCATCAGAAAAATGCTTGCCCCGATGTTTAAATAAAATCTTCGATTTAGATTTGAGCTGACATCATTAAGTTATTGAGCTCCATTCCATTTACAAACAAGTTTACCCTCACTTGCAACAGCTAATGAATTTTTAGAGTTTAAGGCTTGTTTTGTATTTAGCAACCGTTCTGGAATGCCATCTTCATTGCCAGATTAATCTCCAGCTAAATAGGTTTGAAACACAATTTGCAGATCCCTGAGGCTATCCTACAAAGTCTTAATTTTAAGAACTGTGGGTAAAATCTCCAGTCACAGCTATTGCATGAGCTGGAATTAGCCTCAAACTTTAACTAGTTTTGGAAGGGCAAGGGAAATTAATCTGCTGATTTATAAAACAAGCTCTAAATGAGGCTGCTGGTGGAGTCCTACAAAGTAAGGTCAGTTAAGGATTACATCATTGATCTGTTTCAGATCATGTCTCTAAACAAAAGAAACCGGCTAACAGCAAAGAAACCACGTTCAGGAAATGGAAATGGATTGTCTTCGTAGATATTAGCAAAAGCCACAACTTCCAGATGGTCTAAGGTCTCAGTTTGTGTTTTACGAAATCCTTATTTAAATACAACATTTGACACTTACGCTCAAAGTTTAAAAATTCATTCTTCTGCGTGTGTTATGCATAAATGAACTGACAAGGAAAGGAAGTTTTCTATGCGTGTTCCAGCAGCTTCAGGAAATAAGGGGAAAGAGAAGCCTTATAGTTAAACTGATTCAGGAAAAAAAAGTTCTGGCGCAGTGGTCTTAAAAACGAGAACAACCAATAATGACAGTCGCATTCTTGCTGCTAAAAATCAAAGCACTGTATAGAAACCACTTGATATCTTCAAAAAACGTTACATGTTTAAACACAGAAACTTGCAACTGCAGCAGCATGAGTTCTACGTATTACCGAAGTTTCAAAATACATACCAGCTATCTTCTTCTTCATTGCAATTCTCGAGTTCTAACACTTTCACTTCGTCCAGAGCTGTGTTATTCAAAAGACTTTCCACATCTCCACATTTTTCATTCGGATTTTGTTCATGTATTTTAACTGAGGAATCAATAGCTGCAACGACCAAGTTTCCCATAAGCTCCGTGCTATTACTCCTATCCATACACGAAGAACGCTTAACGTTATCATCAGTCTTCATTTCCACCTTATACGTGTTGGAAGACAATTCCTCAGTGGCACTGTTACAACTATATTGCGTTTGGGCATCTATGTCTTTTTTTAAGCAATTGTTCTCTCCCTCCTCTTTCCTGATTTTGCTTAATTTGCTGTGCAGATCTGCCATTATTTGCAATTCTTGCTTCTCGGTGATAGCATTGATGCTATTATTTATTTCCATCCCGTTAAGACCAGAGTCATGGTTATCCACGCTGGTGTGGATCTCGCTCGGCATATTTGTCCCGAGCATGCTCCTGCGACTCCTTGTTCTTAGGTGCTGATTCTGGATCTCCAGCCTCCGCACCAGCTCCTGCAGCTTCCGCACCTCCTCCAGCTCCGGGCCGACCTCCTCGGGCGCCGGCTCCGTGCCGGGGCCCATGGCAGAATTCTCCGTCGAGCCTCGCCCTAAGTCAGGCTCCAGAGCATGATCCTGCTGTATGACCGGTGCGCTCCCAGGAACCACCATCATCCAAAATGCACGGCTTCACTGCAAGACACGACAAACGTACAAGAGCTCCATAAATAACGCACAATATTTTAAATAAATTGGACTTAAATACCAAAAATGCCGACTTCCGTAAGTATAAACTAATGATACTGGGGTACAACGTGACTGAATTCAATCAAAATCTAGTGAAAAAGAACAAACACATCAGCGTGAAGCCTTTCAACACAAGCATAAACTACTCTTTTTCAAACAGCTAGGATGTGCAACGATTATGCTACAAATCAGACTGTACAAAAGGACACTGATTTAATCCTGCGCAATACTTCAGTTTCCATCTGGTAACAACCAAAATATATGAGAAAGGCACTGATTGAGCAAAGTCAGGAAACATAATTAGCAAGGTACTGACGTCAGACAATGACAGCATTAAGAAAATGGTAAAAACATCCTTTGTTCACCACCAGGTTTATCCTGAAAAACACACACACAAAAACACTTGAAAACATTTCTGTATCAACTCACACCAACGTCTGCAGCAACAACTACAGATAGGAACTTCAGTTACCTGTACCTGACTTCAGTTTCATGTACCACAGTACATGAAAATAAGCATAACTAGTGTCTTCACTGGCATATCTTCCTGTTGTAGTTGAAGAAACAGAAGCAAGCTCCCTGATGCAAACACAGCAAAAA
>VXAA01004715.1:299734-318817 GCA_013399115.1 Anseranas semipalmata
TTTTGTGTAGGAGGGTGGATGGGAAGAGGGGTTGGTTGGCGATTCTTCAAAGTTCAGGCAAGAAAAATTAAAAGCGTGTTATTTTTGGAATAGCTGCTGGTTCCTTTTGGGTGATGCATCTCTTTTTGGGGGGGGGAAATTGCCACCAAGCCCTTTGTGACAGCGCTGCACCTATGTGAGGGCAGCTCTGCTCCGCCTGACCTAATGCGTGAAGGCTCCCTTCTGCCCAGGTAGTAGCCAGTTTTTAAAGCAAACAGACTTTAAATTGTGTGCAGACTACCAGATCACATATTTGCCAAGCCAGTCCCAGCCCACGCCCTCCTTTGCAAACACCGAACTCTTGGTGCTTCTCTTTCTCAGTGCCTCCTGCTCCGGTAAAGCATTCAGTGACTTTACGGTCATGCCCTTAGGCCACTGAGAAGAAAAATGCCACAGACCATCATCCCACTGAGCTCTGTGTTATGGTGACACAGGTAAGCAGGCTGCACGTGAGCCATGAATGTTTATTAGAGCTGTATACTGAAGTTAAACAATTGCAATGGGAAAATACAGCGCTGAAAAGATGATGCAAAACATACAACGGACAAAACCTGTTCCCCAGAAGGCCGCGTACCCACCAGGAACGCTGGAGTGGGTGAATGCGTTATTTCTGCAGATCCTCTTCTCAAAGGGCACCTGTTACAAGCCATGGGTTTCGCAAATGAGCAATTCGGAGAGATCAGACACTTCGTGATCCTCTTCTGTTCAGAAAGTATCATCTCTTTAACAGCCTGATCACTTAGAAATGGTGGTAGCCGAAATCAGTCGTCATTTTTGAAAATCTCATGCCCGTGTGCCCACCGCTCTGGGCTTTTGTAATGTGTTTGGGGCGGGTTGTTGGGCCCCCTGTTGTACTATGCATACTCAGAATGGGGCTGCCCCATTCCCCGTCAGACACAGCTTTAAGGACTCGCCCTGAAGCCTTCCAGTAGCAGAGCTGTTACTGATTTCAACTGGAGTTCCCCTCATGGAGTGCTTTTAAGGTCATGCTTACAGGGTTGATCAAATAAATGGTACAGTGGCCTAAAAAAAAAGCTACATAGCACTGGTGCTGTAAAAACACTTAACTTGCTAAGCTTTTGCATTCATGCCAGCTTCCATCACTAAGAGCATAAAGAATTACCTGTCTAACACTAGTCTGCTTTAGAGCTTTTGCCATCACCAATTGGCATGTAAGAGCTGCTACAGAACTGATTTTGGGTGCTTTGCAGATATTCCTAACACTTTCAAAGAGAAAACAAAAACTCCCTGGACACATTCAGAGCTGTATGTTTATGGCACAGAGGCTGACTTTCAGCTTTCAGTGTTCAACCTTCTCAGCCTCTCAGTATCTGAATTAAGGGCTAAAATTACACAATTCTGACTTTTAGTATGTACGGCACCTGCTAGAAGTTCAGTTTTGTGAGCATTTGTGATGTAAATAACTTACAGCAATAAAAGAGGCATTACAGCAAGCCTTGGTGAGGTGGAGGAAAATTCAGATTTCAGTCAAGCAGTGTCCCTTGTCAGGAGAGCCAATTGAGACACCGATTCTCTGGCACATTTTGTATGGCCATTGGACACCTACCATCAGAGGCCAAGTTAACACTCTTTCACCTGGTAGTTTTATCTTCCCAAACAGACAGCAGACACGCATGCTGCTGAAGGAATCCACTAGGGAGTAGGCAGGAAAGGGAAATTAAAGCTGACACACAATTAGAGTAAAGTGAGTCCGCAAGTGCTCCTGAAAGCCCATGGAAAGCAAACGGAAATCAGGCAGAAGCTATTTCTAGGCAGAATTTGGGGGTGAAAGAAGCAGAAATAGGCTTTTGCTAGGAGCTAAATTCAAACCCTCCCAAGAATCCAAATTTAGTGTTTAACACTCCTTGGATCTGCTTGCTCTGTGCCAGCTGACACGCACTAAGCTGCAGCCTGATTGCAGAAATGAAAGAAAAAAAAAAAAATCAGAAAAAAGGTTTCTCGCAATTAGCTTACATAGACCTAAGGAGCTCTGCCTGATTTCCAGCACAGGAGCGCTCTGGAATCTTAATGAAGTTAAAGACAGGCGGAGGGGCTCAGCACCTTTGGAAAATCAGCCCACTTATCTTTTGTAGATGACACTGCCTTATCTTGTTAACATTGGCACTTGTCTTGCGTGCAGCTGACAGCATAAGCTAGCGGATGTTAAACTCATTCATTGTGATGAGGCAGTGAGAGGGAAAATAACTTGAGGAAGGGGGAGCAGGAATTCTGCTATCTTAGCCAGTCAGGAACTGGTAGATGTATTCAGATATGTGCTGCTGAGGACTTTCCACTGGCTGCCTTCTCCAGCTTTGCAAAACCCTGCAAGCAAACAAAGAGAAGGTGAACACAGGAGCTGAGCAGCACACAAAACACTGCACTACGGAGGTCAGTGGAGCAGACAAACGTGCAGGAAGGGGACGAAAAAAGCTAGCCAGTCACATTGCATTAAGAGACGAACAAAGCAGCCACGTATGCGGTGAGGCAGGTGCCTCCTTCCCTCCTGCTCTCCATCACGAGGCAGAGGAAGGAAAAGAGGCACCTTTCCATAGTCTCAGTGCAGTGGCAGGGTTTCCAATTGCCACGGTGGCGACTCCTGCCTCATCCAAATTACCAGACAAAACAAAATCATATCCAGTCTACTCCCTTGTTACTTTGTCAACAGAATGTACAACTCTTTAGTTTTCCTGGGGCAGCGGGGGGTTCACCTCAAGGCAACATTACATAAAGCAGGTTAGCCCAGGACAGGAGGGGAAACTCTTAACTTACTCTCAGAGAGGACTCCTAACCTCTAAGGGATATTCCTCTCATCACTCCAGCCAGCCTTCTGCTCACCTCCCCCAGGTGAGGCTAATGCAGCCTGTCTATCACGTTATGACCCCAGATTCTGGCTCTGAGACCCCTGGGGCCAGCTGGAGCATGTTTCTAGCTATTTCTGCACCAAGGGTCACTATTTCCCACTAAAAACTCACAGGAAAAAACAGTAATTATGAGGGTTAAATGCTCTTCACTCGGTACACACTCCGTGAGCTCTCTCAGTGAGCCATTTATGCTGACACCATAAAGGGGCACTCACCTAGAAGAGTTTCTCGTAGCACTTGTCACAGTGGACGATGTCCCGGTGGATGAATATTTTATCCAGAAGATCTCCCATTGCTTTGTGGCAAATTCCACACTGCCAAAGGGAAAACAAGGTGGTTGGACAGTAACCAAAGCACGACACGCTAATGTCTGTATGAAAGGGGCAGAGAAATGAACAGTATCTGAACATTTTTATAAAGTGGGAAGATGCCAAAGCAGTGACCTTTGGGACTAAACTTTTCTACAACAAACGATTGCCACTGCAGGCTTCCTCCACTCACACCCACCATTTCCACAGGGTTCACCTGTAAACTTTGCAAAGTTTGAGAGATTCAGCAAGCCCCGCACCGGGGAACAAAGGCCACAAAGCAGCAAGTCTACCACATGGACAGGGACATGAGGAAAGAGCATACTGCTATTCTACCAGATGACAATAAAGAATTCTCCTTGTTCTGATATGCATTTATTCGAGGAGATGAAAAACTTTTGGGGACACAACCAACACCTGTGACTGCATCATTTTCTGTTCCAATGTGGATGCAAGCATTTAAGCACCTCTTCTATACATTACACAAAGTTTGAGGACAGAATTTGCACCAAGATTCCTCTTCCCACCACCCCATTTCACAGCAGCACATAGAAAGCGGTCAGCAGTAAGGCTTTTTACCCTGAAACAGTATTCATGGCAGTAGATGTTAAGATGCTCTATTATGATCTTAGGGCAGTCTCGGATCTCACGGCTGCAGTAAGTACAAACAGGTTCACTGGACCTGTGAAGGAACAAAAAAGTGAATTCCTGCACCATGGTGCCTCTGTAATAGAAGCTGTTTCCAGTCCCATCGCTGGTAGCAGCAGTTTCTTACTTAACACCAGAACCGCTCTGCACCAGATACCTGCATCTGTATGTGTTTGACTGTGCCTAGTGACAGTACAGAGGGGCACAGGATAGCACAGGGATGCAGAGCCCAGAACAGCAGGGCAGTACAGAGCTTTAAATAAATGTCCCTGTATTTTCTGAAGATCACTTCAACTTCATGCTATTATTCACCACGCATATACCAATATTCTAAAAACCTTAAATTCACTTCTGTTTAACAGCTTGCTGAAACCCCCATGCAGTCCCAAACCATCCTACCTCTGCAGAGGAGCGCTGGATAGGTAGCTGTGGTGGCCATAGGTTGCTCTCTCTGAATCAGTCACATCTACAAGGCTGCCACTGGAGACAGAAGGAAATGTCAGCGCTTGACAATGATATATGGGAAGAGCATTGCAGATGGAACCATTAATCATTAACTTAAAGTCCTAACTGCGATGTCCCAGCTGCCTGTTCCTTGGCAAGGACAGTCCTTCCCAGGTAGAGCTGAAAAAACATTACGCTAGCAGGGATGGCCAAGCTGAGCGACAGAACTGGGCTGTCAGCAGCGGTATTTCCATCTTTGCTGCACCCACACTGCAGATTCTACATAGGGGTGGCCGTATCCTGCTCCCAGCCCCAAACCACAATCATGGGTGGGCCAGAAACCACTGTGCTGCTCTCAGAGGTCCCAGGAGGTTTGCATGGAATGGCTACCTCCAAGGGCAGGCCAAAGGGGCAGCGAAGAGCTGGGGGCCCCAGCGCCCACGTCAGAGCACTGAAAAATGTGTCTGGCTGCTGCTGTCACCGCAGGGAGAGGCAGGATGTGGGCAGCATGGCTGGGAAACCAGGGCACGTACCCTGAAATGGGGCCCCTTTGAGCCTAAGGCCAAGGGAGGTGGCACAGGCAGACAGCAGCCCATGGAAAAGAGGGGAAGATCCCTCCTCCAGTATATTTCCAGCCACATGCTGCCACCCACTTACTCCTTGCCAGCCAGGAAAAGGCAAGCAACATATCCCTAGTCTCACTTAGCTGAGCGTTCCTCTCTGCCTCCTGTTTGCCTGTGGTTTTTAGACGGTGCAGCGACACGCTTATCTTTGACTGCTGAGATCTGCTTTCGCAGACCTATGGGAAAGGCCAGAGATTTATGGAGTCTGTCATCAGCTCCCAAAGCAATGCCAACGCAGCACTGAGGGAGGAAAAATGCCAGCAGGGAGGCAGCGAACTGGGCGTTAACTGGCTGCCACATCAATGCAAGCAGGACGTACCTAGGGCCAAATTCTGCTCTCAGTCACATTGGTGTCAATCTGGAACAGCTTAACTTATTTACCTGTGAGCAGAATACAAGGCTGAGGATTTTAGCTTCAGAGTGGCATCTCCGAACTTTTTCTAACTCATAAAAGCCTCTTTTGAGCAAGAACCCACAAACCCCACTTTTTCTCACCAATTCCAATCTTTTTGTGTGTGCCAATGTGCAATGAAGCCTGACAGTGCCAAATGTACAGCCTGAGGAACTGCAGCGAAGTGTTTTCACCCCGCCACCCACCACACAGGCTGACCCACTCAGAGGGGGAGTCTAACCCCTCCACAAGGGTTGTCGGACACAGGTCCTCCTGTCGCTGCAGTGGGACTAGGCAGCACAGTGCAGCATTGTGGAGGGATCTCTCTGGGTCCCCAAAGCAGTACTGCTGTCTTAGCAAAACTCTTTGCCCACCCAATGCAATAATCCCTCCAGGGCTAATTAGCTCAGGCACAATGCCATGCTGATGCAGTGCTAACGGTTCCAGCTCGGAGCCTGCTTGGTGTGTTAGCTGGCAAAGTCGTACGCTGTTGCTTTGCACATGTATGTAGACATGACTGTCTCTGGACACTCCTCATACCTGCCATAGCGCGGGGAGGCCGATAGCTCACTGCTGTTCACGTACTCCTTCACAAAGAGGACCCCTTTCCTAGAAAGGGATAGGAACAGAATGAGAAGCATTTGCATTAGAAAAGGCTGCAACTAATGAGAGACAGCGCAAGGGACCACATGTGTGCACTTGGACACATAACGTGTGCATGAAAAGGCACAGTGAGATGCTGTTGTTCTCGAATAAATACTGAATATCAAGCATTCTTGCTAAATAACACCTAATATGTCCTTCTAATTAACCCACCAAAACAAATCAAGTTAATTAGAAAGAATGGGATGGATAATACAACTCTTTCATCCAGTTATCCCCTGTCTTGCAGGGATAAGTCTTTTTCAAATCATGTCAGGATTATGCACACAATAAGTATTTAGAGAGCTTGTGGTTCTGTCCTTTAACATTAAAACCCTACTGGCACAGCACTACTTACAGTGACTGTTTTGTCACTGGAATATCTCCAGCGCTCTCATGCATTATAAATTGCTACCAGTCTGTCTGTGGGATGTTTTTTCCTACAGAGATGACCCTTCTTGCATATTTCTCCCTCTTTACAATTCTGATTTCAAAATGACATGCCCCCATCTGTCCGTCTGTCTAGAGTCTGTCACAGATCGAGGGGAGACACCATGCCCACCGGCTCTCTTCCCAGAGCCATGAAATGAACTAATCAGTCTCTTTCTCCATGGTTCATTTTCATCGCTGCCTTTAAGCTATGATTAAGCCCCTCTTCTTATATGAGAAAGCTATGCCATGTCACAGCTAAGGAAAAAAAGGCTTTTTTTTTTTTTTTTTTACTTAGCATAGACAATTCTCATGTGTCAAAGGTTATGCTGATGTCTAACCATTTTGAAACATCTCCCTAAATTGTGTAAAACTCTGCAGCAGTTTTCATCTTTGAGATGGAGCGTGCAGAAACTACAAATCCCAGAACACAGCTCTGAACTGTCAGCTGCACCATGGTGGGACGCTACCTTCTGTAAAAGATGACAGATCAGGGTCCTGCGTGGGCCCCACCGAGATCTGATGCACTTGCTGTGGACTGCTCACTTGTGCAACATTGACAACAAGGCAAAGAGTCTTCCAAGAGCCCCACACCTGTGATGAGTATGTATGCCACGAGGATCTCCATCGTGTCCCTCCAGCTACAATGAGTTACGGAAGATTCACGATTTTGCCATACTAGAGAAAAAGCACAACTTATACAATAAGCTACATCCTAGCGTCTAAAAAAAACAAACAAAAAGGGTGCCTGGAGAAAAACACTCAGCTCATCTCTCCCTTTTGAGTGGCTCAGGCCACCATGGCAATGTCTGCTCCCAGCTAGAAGAGGCTGAGAAATGTCCCGTGGCCCAGAGGCGAAGCAGCAAAGCCTGGCTTATCTTCACCAGACAGGATGGCTGCATGCAAAACCTGCAGCACTGGAGGATTGTGACCACCCATTGCTCTTTACCCGGCAGTGCTGGAATCAGGCTGGTACCCGGAGGCCACTGCGCTGTTGTATGGTAAGGTGGCAGTCGGAGCGCACGTCCTCTCACTTGAACTCGAGAGAAGCCTGGCGAGAGAGAGAAAAGTCTGTGGGCACTGGAAACGCAAGCCATAACATGATCCAAGCTGACAACCAAGAAAAGACCTACCACTACTGTTAGGACGGTAATTTGGGAAGGTACGATGTTAAATCCCTTAACCACTCAGCTTAATTCACCTTTACTGCAGATCAAAGAGGCTCCTTCCTCTTTTTCTACCTGCCATACATCAGTAATTCTTTTCTTTAGAAGTGATTTGGAAAAGTCTCACTTATGGGGCCATGGGAGAAAAGATCAAACAAAATCTTCAAATAATTACAGACCATAAGTGAATCATGTAGCCTGAATGGAAGCAGCTGGACAAAGAAACGGCACTTGACATATTGCAGGAGAGGAGGAGATGGGGACATATTGGCCACGGTCCAACATAACTATCCCCAGCATAACTATTCCCAACTTAATCATTTCAAAAGCTACAGCAGAGAGAAGGTAAAATGATGGCTACTAGAACGTCTTCAGAAAACAGTTCTGCCTATCCACTCGGCAGTGAGACCTGTTAAGTCTGCCTGGCAGGGATGAAGCTGGTCTTGCCTGGAGCCAGCCCTAGGCTATCCAAGGCTCTCATGCCTCCTGCTCACACCCACAACACACTCCCCCTTACAAATCCAGCACTGAGACCTACACTGGTGCCTCCATACAGTGTCAGGCAGCACTTGGATGGACTGACACTGAAGGACTGCAGAAAGCTCAGAGTACTGGTATCCCACAATGGGTACCTCCTACCCTTTCCAACAGCCTTGTTCTGGAACCAGTTCAGTCATTTCATTATTGGCTTTCTGGAGATGGTAATCTTCTTTCTTGACATCTCTCTTTGATTTTAGCACTCTTTTTTTCCTGTAGTCTCTGCCAAGACTGATTTCTGGTTAAGGAAGAATAGCCAGGAACCAGCCATTCAATCTTCTTTCACTCTGTTCTGGCACCCTCATGGAAAAATCTCCAGAGACCAGATATGGGTGTATCACTGACCCTACGCTAGGTAGCTTTTGCTAGGAACTGTTTAAGAGAAGTTCTGTGCCTCCAGATCACACATGCACTCCCTGGAAACGATTCTTCTCTCTTTCAACTCTTGGCTTTGATTCCTAGCTCCTGTTCCACAGCAGTTTCATGGAGGTTTCCATCACAACCATCAAGACTGCCCGTTTACCTGGTGCTGTTATAGTTTAAGCTGTCCATGTAGAACGGCACCCTGTGGCTTCTCGGGGAAATGGACATGGTGGTATCTCTGGGAAGGGAGTGGTGGCTACGAAAGGAAGTGATACAATCTCAAGCAATGAACTTGAGCATGTGACGGATTCTCACAACTGGCAAGAATCTTGGCTGAACACCTCCCTGCTTGGCATTGAAATCACCCATGCACCACAGCCATCCATGCAGACAACAACTCACTGAGCATGCTTAGACTCAGGGAATTAAGAAATGGGTCAGGATACTTCAAATACTGAGTAAATCTATCAGTGGGGTGTTCTTTGGGTCAACAAGTCTCGATCCCACTCTGACTCCTTACCTTGTAGCTGTGGTGTTAAATTCATAGTGCCCCCTGGCACTAGCACTGTCATATCTGCTGCTCCTAGGGCTGCTTCTCCCATCATAAACTCTCCCTTCATAATCCGGGATAGGTCTGGCAAGCAAGCACAAAGCCCTGATTATGATGTACCAGGAGCCACTGTAGTCCCCACACTGGCTAATTAATACTTCGTCTCAGCAGTCACTACCGTGATGTGTTCTCCCTTTGCTCTGGCTGCTTCACCCGTGCTGGTTTTGCAGCTGTAGCATGCATGCAAAGTTCTGAGGCTAGGAAAGCTTACTAAAAATCTAACGATTGAGAATAAAGCTGAAACAGCTCATAAATGGATGCATTGTGAATATTGTTTCCTTTCCTGGTGCTCTCCAAAACCACTGCTGCACCATCCGCAAGCGTGAACTGCTGACCAGCTGGCCCGTCTGGCTATCAGACCTTCACGTTTTCACTTCTCCAAGACAGAACTTATTATCAGAATGGCTTTAACATGCAGGCAGAGCTCAGGCTCTTTCAATAGGAAAAATGAGCTTATAGCTTATGGTCATTCTTTTCTTACAAGTACTCTGGGGCACAGATTATGTTTATATTGTGTATTAGCACTCCGATCCTGATTAAAGCTTCGGGCAACTGTATAACTTAATGTTAAACAATACTGGAAAACACTGCAAATCAATGCTGCATTAAAGAGAGAAAGAGGGACAGGATAAGCTCATCATAAGATGAGAAAAGTCCTGCTCTGGGCAAGACATGCACTTGGTCTGTGATATAAACCCCAGGGCAGGAATGAAGCGTGAGTTTACTGCACTGCAGAGACGTGTCAGCATCACGCAGTGCCAGGGGTGATGACAGGCTATGAAGTACAACAAAGGTCTATCCCATGTTTCTAGTCCTAGTCCACAAACGTCTCCAAATGCAAACAAGAGCTTTGTTACACCAACTCTCTGTAAAATGCTAAAAGAGCTGAAAGACCAAATTCAGGTCACATGAATGTAGATACATATCGTAGTTCTAAGTGTATAACTTGTCATGTCACTTCTGTCATCAAGGGTCATGAGAAATAAAAAACAGATCATTCCTGAATCTCTGTAGTTACAGAGGAAAAGCAGATGTGGTCTCTACACATCTGTCAGGTCCAGGCACCCTGTAGGTGGTCTGAACACAACCTGCCAAGAATTCTCCAGTGTTACAGAGTAATTATCAGCCCAGATCTCAGGAATCCCATCTCCAGCCATTCAGGTCCAAAAATGAGCTTTGTTGCATGTGTTGTGAGACTTGGCCATACCATTGCTCTCTCTGGGAACAAAATCCCGTTCTCACTTCTTGTTGCAATGATCATATAACCTGAACCAGAGTTCCTGGCAAATACTTCTGTGCCAGCAGTTTTCACTCTCTCTGCATCCCATCCCCAAACCCTTACCTTCTGGTGCTGAATACTTGGCTGTCTACATAGGATGGTATCCTGTGGCTGGGTGCTGACACACTGGTGTTAAAAGGCTGGCGGTCCATGTACAGTGGCACGGGATGCTGGGTCTCGTACGCACTGAGAGCACTCTCTTTCGAGCTGAAGTTAGACCTGCTAAAGAATTAAAGCCAATCTGACCAGAAAGCCAATGACTATTTGCTACGACCAGCTCACACTCAGAATTTGCAGAGGTTGGATCACGCCCCTCTCTGCTGGCAATAAGGAAAACCCAGGACACCATGCTGTTAATAGGTTCTTAAATTTAGGGGGAATGGCAGAGGTCTGTACTATTTCCCCTCTACGCATGACCTGAATTCCCAGCACAATGGATGGCTGCAAGATTCAGCAGTGCTCTAAGCTAATTTGATAACTGAAATTAAAATCTGAACAAGCATATTTGGGTGCAATTCTAGACCTAATATTCCCTTTGTCATCATTTGTATCCCTTTGGCACTCCCCTTGTCATTCCCATTTGATTAGCATACATGGGAGGAATTGACATAGGTCCGGGATTTCAGCCAGGGCTATATCATGAAGCAGAATTGGCAAAAGATGAGGATTTGAAAGCTGTTTATGGGCTCTCAAGGGAATAGTCCCACTGTACCTGGCTGCCATTGGGTTAGGCTCATTGTGTCTCCAGGCTCCGGGGCTCTCATGGTGACTATCCATGGTGAGAGGGGGTTGTTCTTCATAACCTGGAGTGGTCCTGGTCAGGGAGGAAAAAACCTGTTAGCAGCTTTAGCACTTGTGTCTGTGCCTGTCCACTGTGAAGAGTAAATGCAGTAATTGCGTGATTATGCTGGTTTCAGAATTCAGCTCCCTCTGTTTTCACTAGCCAAGAAGTAAGCATTTGTAATGCCTTTGAACGGGGAGTTAGGAGAACACAAGATGTGTGAGGCAGCAGTGAAGACAGGCCTGGTTCCCTGGCTGCATACCTTTCCCAGCATGGGTCGGATTCATTTGCACATGGGGTCTCTGGAGCAGTGATGCTGCTTTCTCTAGGTAGGGAGCTGGACCTGCTAAGACAGAAGACCATTACACTCTGCAGAAGTGCCTCTGAGCTGATTCACCCCTGGTGAATCTCCTGCCTCGAGAAAAGTACAGTATTCCTGCATGGAAAGATGCCAGATAATTCACAAAGATAAGAGGAAAAAAAAAAAAAAGGAGAGAAAATAGAAATAAGGCTGAAAGGAAAGAAAAATGTAGCTCCTGATGAGCATCAGTTATCAATCACTCTTTCCAAACATGACAGTTAATTCACATAACTACGATAAACCATAATGGTTTATATCCAGTACCTCTATACTAGATTTCAGACTGCTAAAAGCATAAGCTGGCCTCATGGGGGTACCATCTCAGAAGTGTATCCAATACATTTCTGCACCCATTGCACAACAACCCTGGATTTGCACATCTACATTAATCTAGGGAGAAGTTTGTTCACTTTTTCTATCTGTTTTTGTGTGTTTGTGCATACTAACCTCTCCGGGAATGTTGACACACTGCAAAAAATCTCAAACTAGCATGGATTCCTGCATCAAAACTGCATTTAATTAGACTCTAAGAAATTAATTCTCAACATGCTTTCAAAGATCCTGCCCTGAAACGTTATGGCTGATGAAAGAGGAGGCAGCCCTTACCCTGTACTTGCTATTATTTGAGGGCTTCCCTTCACCAACATTACTTTGATCCCTGCAGTTTCACCAAGTGGATAAGCCAAAAAACAAATGGTATAGTCACCCAGGTGAAAGCAAGATCAAATTAATTTGATTCTTTTATAACAAAGGTAGATACCTTAAATTCTTACTTCTAGCAAAACACTAAAGCTCACTGAACTATGGATTCCCTTTCAGGTTGGGATGTTCCGAGTAAAAGCCTAAAGATGACATATCTGTCCCGAAGCTCAGACTAAAGATCAATTTACTGAACCATAAAGGCTGCCTGCATGTATGGTCCCAGCTTGAGGCAAATGCAAAGCAGTTTGCTGTTGCTTAGCCCACAAGTGAAAGGGTTCACCTAAGTCACACCACCTTGCTTTTGCTGCAGGCTAGGGACATACACAGGGACAGGTACAATAGTTCAGGTGGATGTGCAGTAATATGGACATCCCTTCGATAAAATGTCCTGAACTTGCTTGAACCTAAATGTTTAATGAAAACAACAACGGCAAACAGAACAGAGCAGGAGATAACTCCCAAGTCTTTCGGTGGCAGTCCCGACTCTCCCTTGGTAAGTCTAATCCAAACTCACTGCACCTGGAAGCGCTAGTACTTGGTAAGCTTGAGGGCTTATCCATACGAAGTCCATGGACTGGGGAAGGCATGGAACAGGCAAGGGATTGCCTGGGGTTCTCCCACCTGTGTCACTTTGCAAGGAGTACAATGGAGAGAAAGGGAGAGTTTTCTCTCTTATCTTTTTTCTTCAGCAGTCACATTTCTGCTCACATCCCTGGGGACTGAGAATAGCTCATTTGTCTCCCTGCTTGATGAAGAACTACAATTTGGAGTGTTTGTGGTACATCCACAGTAGCTCCATTTGTTGGAAGGACCCAGCAGGACAGAAGGACGCAAACACCATTGCTCTCTCCTTGCCTTTTTTCCCCAGTGTCCTTTCCTGAGCTCCCTCCTCTACACTCTGCTGTCCCACCACTCACTATGCATCTCCATGCACTCATGAAGAAAGTCCAGACTGGTGACTCCTGACCCCAAATGCAGCACCCTCAGTCCCTCCTCCAGAACTACCTGCAGTAAATAAATTCCTCACGTTCTCTTGTCAGAATAAGCAATTCTATCATTTCTCTTGCCTTCTTGAAGTAACTTCTTCACTCTGCACATAGGGCGACACTCCCTTGTTATTGTCTGTGCTCCCACTGGTGCTGTCCTTGGAGCGTGGCATGGACCTGGGGGAGCAGAGCAGTCTGGTTTACAAGTTGATTTGGAGATGGATTGCTCACTGAAACACGTACATGAGGAAGCACAGTTTGGCCAAGATCCTCAACCCATCAAATTTAGGGGCAAAAATACAGATACAAGCAAAGAAATCACACAAAGTCCACAAAGCCCTTCCGTTTGGCCATTTATCTATGCACTGTTTTGCATGAGGCAAGCTGAAGACACTGAGGCAGCCCCCATAAACCCAGCAGAGGCACAGGTCAGTGGGAAGGAAAATGGTCCTGCGTCAGGGTGACCAGAGTGCAGCCTGAGACCTGACGCTGCCCGTGTAAGTTTGGAAATGAACCCCAGCATTACCACAGAGGCAGGCTGCTTATTGGCATGTGTCTCCAGAGACAGTCTCTGCTTCCAAATTTAAGGTCTAGGCAGCAGCTCCTGGCAATCCAGCTGGACAGTGTTTGATGCCTCCAGCTAATTAGCATGTTTTCTGCCAGGCTTTTATATAAAACCACAGTAAGGAGGTCAGTCAATAGAAGTAGCACTAGCATCAGGCACACAAGAGGAGCCTGGAAGAAGATTTTATCAAGATGTGTATGTGGGGGAAGACACACAAGGAGTTAACACTCATCCTAAAGGAAAAGGTGAGGGGGTGAGGAGTAATTCCTTACGCTGCCATACTCAGGTCATGGTCAGCACGTTCATTTGACCTGGGAGGTTCTGGGTGGGTATCAGGAGGTTCTTGTCCCTTCTCAGCATGGTGGTCTGAGTCAGAAAACCTAAAAGAAAAATCTGTGCTTAAGACAGTAGAGAAAAAAATAGGCTTGCATGGGTAGACATCCATTCCCGAGACAGGGGCCCAAAAGGCATGGAGCTGGAGACATTGTTTCCTCACACACAGACACACACACACACATCCTCACTCCTGGGTGTAAGGCAGACAAGCAGCTCTGTGTTCTCCACTACGCTGAGAACAGAGTAAGACATGAAGAATCATGAAGTGAATAGATGTTTTGGGTTAGTTCTACCAACTACTTACCCTCCTTGGAGCAGCTCTGGTTTATGGTCATCTGAGGCCTGTGTGTTTTCATGTCCCCTGTCTCTAGGGGTGTTCCCCTCTTTGAAATCTTGGGAGGACCTGGCAAAGGAAGAGAAACCCCACTCGTGGCTGTCAGGCATAAACACCTGCTCAGTTCAAAGCACACTGAAAGGTAAAAAAGTCACAAGGCTTTGGTGGAGGCTAAGCTGTAACCAGCACAAGAAACACTGACTTCAGCAAGCTTAACTGCTTGGAATTCAACAGATGGGTCAAGCAGCAACATTTTCATTGTCTGAAATTAGCTCTTTAAAATACCAGTCCAACTTGTGTTTTCTCTAGACAAACATGCTGCTTTCTAGCATGAAAGTAGACCTAGAGCATATCAGATTATTTATGTTGACTGTATCATGTCAGGGCTGTGTACGTCAGGACAGGCATCACATCTGATGCAGTACCTGACAATACCTGAGGCCTGAATTTGAAATGTTCCTCCCTGTCCGATATTCTGAAAGTTTCCTTGTAGCCAGACCCACTCACTCAGCATACCCAATGATACCACTCAACACGGCTTCGTCTCCCCTTGCCTTTCTAGCTCAAACTTCCTTTTCTCAGGATCTATGGAGACCTTGCACTGGAATTCTTGGAATAAAACTGCTGCTGTCTTTCAGAGAAGAGTGGGACCCACTGGAGAAATCTGACCTCAGTCATGCCAGCAAGGAAGAACAGTAAAGAGAGTATTAGATTGAGGAGAAACGTGGCCTATTCCTAGTCCTGCTGCTAATTCAGGATGCATTTGAGCCATCCACTCACAGTTGGCATCTGAAACAGGCACTCAGTGGAGCTGTCTAAAAGGGGTGCAATAAAAGTATTAAGCATTTCTAGAAGTACTTCTCTCTTTCCAGTGGCAACAGAGTCTGAACAACAGCTGCAGAGAAAAATCTCTTTCTTCAGCAGACTCCTGAGAGGGAGTCAAATGAATCCTCCCTTACTGTCAGTCTTTTGGCAAAACACTTTCCAGCTCATTGGATTTCTGTTTCTTTATCCAGTGGGACAGGAACCTCTCTGGGAGAGCGCTGTAGCTGCTCCGTTAGGATTTTAGAGCATACAGTGCTGTCACGGGGATGATGATAATGGTTTGGCTTATTTTTTTCTGTGAGTTTTGAGACCTCTGCCATCTCTGCACTGGGGTGCAAAATCCAAAGGTCTCAAAAGCTGCAACAGTCCATGAAAATGGACTCCCAGGAGCATGTTGTGGCCCTGCTCTAAACACCTTGTCCCCAGCTGTCAAACCACCCCAGCTCATGTCTGGCTGTGTGTCCTAGGCTTCTCCCTGCAGAAGACAAAGGAGATGTGGATGATGCACACTCACATCTTACTGGGAAGAACCTGGGAAAAGTTAAATGCATTTGCCGCAGGGTTTGAGTCTGCAGTGAACACCGTACGATGTTTGCTACCTCAGTGGATATTGGACAGAAGAGCAGTTTATTGCTGCTTGGACAAATGACCCTTATTATGATGTTGTTCTTGTGCTTGATATTTCTTGTGGAATCAGCAACTCTGAGGTTTTCAACAATGAGAAAGAACATATTAGCAAACATGAGGCTAGCTCCCCAGATCCTTACGTCACTTCATTCCAGTCAGACTTGCCGTATGCTGGGACCGTGGGACTCGTATATCTGCTCTCTTGTGTGCTGCTTCCCTCCTCATAGCTCAGGACAGATCTGGTAAGCAAAGAAAGGCCCATTATTTCTTTAACAACTGGCACATGAATCATCACACTAGTGAGTACTATCTACTCCCAAGGCAAGGCTCCTGCCAAGCTGTCCCATTCACTGTCCTGCACCAGGGTCTCTCTCTAGGAACCATACTTAGGCTACAGTTGCATTTCAACATACTCCAATTTCTGCTGCCCTTCAGCTCCCTTGCTGCCACTTCAGCATCATTTACTATTTCACCACTCTCAGCAAATGAGAAGGTAGTGACTAAATCCCACCAAGCACACATGCACCAGGAGGAGAAAAAAAGCTGGAGTGCTTGGTTCATATCAAAGATGATGGAGGAGGGATACAACCCAAACATCTTGTTCCATGCTGCATGCTTCAGCACAGTCCCCTTTATTCTTGGGACAAGAGCTGTAAAAAGAAGCCTCTTTCTAAGCCTCTTTTCCCTTAATCCTCAGTATTAATCATATGCCCACTAAATTTACCCCAGTCTAACCTTTTAAAGGAATATTCTGTGTCCTCGAGGTGTGCAGGGGCTCTCTCAGTGGGAGGAGAGGGGACATTAGACTGAAAGCTAGACCTGTCAAAAAAAAAAAAAAAAAAAGAAGAAGAAATCAACAGCTTGATGGCTTGCGAAATGCTGTTAAAGTGCTTCGTGGCGACTCACTGTATATGAAACAACACTGCACTTCATATGAAGTGCAGAAAACAGAAAGTAATTTTCTCAGAGAACTGCTTTTCCTTCAGAAAAAAAACACTTTCACTATCTCTAATAAAGAAGAATAGAGGCTGTCAGTGGAACTAATGCAGTTACTTGGCCTCAATTCACACACACCCTAGCTGGATACATCACTTTTCCAGCCTGCCACAGGATCACACACCTGGGACAAAGCACAACACGAATGTCTTTGGGGCAGATGTTCCTACATTACTAGCAGCAACTCTAGGTCTTGGGTTTTACACCATCCTATTGGGAGTCTTGTGAACCTCCTCACCTCAGCTGTGAGGATGGAAGACATCATTTGCTCACCTCATGTTGTTTGGTAAGACAATACATGGAGTCAAGTCCCAAAATAACTGACCAAAATAAGAGAGAAAAGCAGCTTCAGGGAGATTAGTGTGTTTGGTGTCAACAGCACCAATTCTGTCCTGACTCTGTGCCTCTGACATTGTCAGGGGAGCAAGCATACTCTAAAAAGCATGTGGAATGGAAGTACTTTTGAGATCAATGCTAAAAGCAATGATAAAGCTGCTGTATCTGCTCCCAGGCCGATTCAGTAGAAAGAAGTTGATATATAACAGTGAACAGAGAGAATGCAGTTCCCCGCTGTTTAGCACCTAAGATTTTCCAGCTCCCGTTGCTTTCTTGCACAATTTGGATTCTGCTTCCAACTCTACCCTGGACAAATTATTTATTCTCCCCCCAGTATCTACTCTCTGCTAGCAGCAGCCCTGTGAGTACCAACACCAGGCCCTGACCTTGCAGGTTCAGACTTTGCATCATCCAGGTAGTGAGAGGTCTCGTAATGACGGTGCAGGTTGTCTGTAGCATCTGCAGCTCTGTCCCTGCAACCAGGGTCGGACCTGGTAAGAGAGGGAGATTCACGGGTCACAAAGGAAAGCTTAGCAAGTTGGAGAATGGAGCAAGAAGTGAAAACATCAAACATGAGATTTGCTTGTCTTAAACAATGCCTCTTCCTGCTTAACTCCCTAACTTTCTTGCAGCAGACCTGAAAGGCAGAGACAAATCTAACCAGCTCATGCTAGCGCAAGGAAAGAAGCTGAAAGAACTCAGTCCATTTTGAGCTGGTGGATCAGGTGCACTCCCCTCTGTAAGTGCATACAGGTGCTGCTCCCAGAACACATTTGTCAGGGCAGTACTAGGTCAGGAGAAGACCCCTCTCACTTTAAAATCACAAAAAAAATGTGAATTTTACACTGCTAATAGACTTTAAACTTACTTTGGTGGGTAGAATCCATTGTTGGCTTCTGTGTGTTCAGAGTAACTGAAAAGGAGAAAAAAACAACTTTAGAAAGCATCCTTGTTTTGATTTGGGTAATGTTCTGCAATTATTTTCTTATGCATTTAATAAAGAGAAAAAGAAGAAAATCCCCAAGAATTCCCAAAGATATTCCTGAGTGTATTTCTGCAGATAAAATGACATGAAACTTTGGGGAAATTCATTGTCTATCAAGCGCAAAGGAGCAGTTAGTAACCCTGAAAACCGTCAACGTACGACAGATGCCAGTGATACGGAGTCACCTGGAAATTCAAGCCAGGACTCTTCCAGAACCAGTGGGATATGGGGAAGTTCGGGTGTCTGATCCAAAATTGTATGTTTCTGTTCTCTTGTTTCCTGGCTGTGGGCAGTGATAAAGCAGATGGGTGAACAGCTCTTACTGAACATCTCATCTTCTGCATGCCACGGGGGCAGCGCCTTTCCTCCCTCACTTCCACTTTCCCAGGCACAACAGAAACACAGCCACTGCTCTTTGCATTTGCAACCTTTTTTGATTTGTGATTTTTTTTTTGGATCAAATTAAACCAGTGTTTTCCAGACAGGGAGGGGACCTTCCAGCGAGGTCCACTAAGGCAGTGGGGGAGAGAAGCACAGTGTGAAGCCCAAGCTAAGGGGCTCCATCAGGTATCAGCTTGGTTGGATGTCAGAAATACTGGTGCCCACAGGAGGGCCGGGATCCTGCCAAGGACGGGTCCTGGAGGGCTGGGGACAGGAGATTCTTATACACACAAAGGGCAAGCAGAGCAGTGACAGTGGAACTTCATGTGAGCATTTGGAGACAGCAAGTAGTTCGGCTATGCCTGTGATTACAGGATCTTGGAGTTGGGACGCAACAATACCTTGGAGTCAGGACACAACTTTTCCTAGTCACTGAACCTTTTGGCTTGACAAACACTTCAGGAAGAGGAAGTGGAATTTCTTCCTCTGTTTTTTTATTTCTTTCTTTTTTTTTTTTTTTTTTTTTAA